>JAMAKE010000005.1:600000-1130496 GCA_023628695.1 Nectriaceae sp. PG4201
CGAGCTACCTCTGACAGGGCTAGAGAAGTTAGAAGACTCCATAGGCCTACCCGACTTTAGCGGACCTATCACGGACGATGACTATATTGCCAACCAGGCCACGCACTTCCAAGAACACTTTGCTGCTCAGATAGTACTCCGTCGACTCTCTGTCAGCTTCCATTCAAATCTCAGCAATTGTCAGTTTTCACCTGGTCCTGCGCAGTGCCCAGACCTAAATTTTCTCTCCCCATCTCTGACCGTGGGTGCTAACCATCCTCAGCTTTTGGGACCAGGCCCTCTCTATCTTTTCCCGGCTTTGGGTCCTTCGGCGGATCACCTGGAAATGGAAGCTCTTCGACGATGAAAAATCTTGCGGCGCAACTCGATCAATGGCGTGGAATGCTACCAGGGCATTTGCGATGGCAGGATGACCAGTCGATGATGTTCCCTGACCCATCTCACAATGCTTTCAATGCCGTATATGCAGGCCAGGGCCTTCAGAGTGCCTTCATGTTCGCCTCCGACCTTGACACTCCTCCGACGAGCTATCCATATGCCGCCGACATCCAGGTCGCTCTACTACGTACACGATATTACTACAATAGATACCTCATACACCGACCATTTGTCTTTAAGGCTCTCCACCACCCTGAGAGTCTAACACGCGAAGATGCAGAGGGTGCTGCTGAGTGCCTCAAGGCATCGCTCAAGTGGCCTATCGCTCTCTCTCCGCCCTGCACGAACAAACGGCTGGTCCCGGTCCCATTCTTCTGGTCTCAGAACCTGTTTGGCATTCTGGTTCTTCTGCACCTTTCGCAGCAGCACCAAATGCTCCTACGTATACGCACCTCGTTTTGTGGGCAACGATTCGATGTTGACGCGACGGAAACGGTAAACTTATATGTAGATTGGTTACGAGACATGAAAAAGATAGATTCCACGGCGAAGTGGTGTTGGGGTATTATTCGGCTACTTTATCGCTTGGACGATTGAAGGGGTTGAACAAAAAAGGGGCTGTTTGGCTTTTGACTACCTTAGACGACTCAATTGGGAAGGCCACTAATCTGTTCTGCTTCAGCATGGGGAGGGAAAAGCGACGCTTAGAGGGCATGCGTTGTCCTACAAGGGGCATCTAAAAGTTGAGTTTTGCATCAAGGCAGTCTAAAGATTATAGAGGCGTTTGAAAGACCCAATATCGGTAAGGCCCCATGAGGCAGGTCACGATTTAATGGAGTATTGATACCCATACCTTTATTCTATCTCGTTATCGTTTGTCATTACTGCTGCTTCTTGACCATGTCCATCTTTTCAACCCACTCGTTCCACGCAGCGACCTGCGCACATACTCCCTCGAGCGATGTACACAACGCTCGATATCCGATGCCTCCTTCAATCGGCAGCTTCCGAGCCGCGGAATCATCAACGATACAACTCACAGCCGAGACGAACGTACCCGGCTGAAGCAGGTTGACGGGATCTTTCAGCTCCGGTAGCCAGCGTTGCAGCCAGGGGAAGCGGACGGGGAGCAGGTCGTATGCCTCAATACTGTACGCAAGGAATAGGAGAAGTAGCGGCGAGGGGTAGTCAACGATGAAGCCCGTGACGCTCAACGTGCTGATGACAAGATACAAATCTTTGAAGCGGAGGGGCGGGCCGTTGTCTGTTACTAGGAATGGTCGGCCCGCGACGCGGTCTCGGTGCGGTCCCAGAAGAGCATCTTCGTATTGCAGATGGGCTATGGCAACGTTTCCGGCGTTCGCCCAATTCTGAACCCACGGCGCGACCCATGTCGGAACTCGCCCGAGAGTGATCATCCGTCCTACGATATGATCCCCTCTGCTTCCGTACACACCGTGGCCTGGCCGAATTGCACCAGTCCGCATGCCATCCTTTTCGTCGGCGGCGCAAATCAATCGCTCTGCCTCCGCCTTCGACCGTGCGTAGCAGGTGGCCAACTCTTTAGGGGTTTTCAAGGGCTGGAAGAAGTCATCCTCGGTGAGGGCTTGGACATAATTCCGCGGCTCGGAGCGCCATGGCGGAAAGAACCATCCGACGGGCTTTGCCGCGACGATGGAGCTGGACGTAAAGATCAAGATGGTTGCGTCTACGGCTTTGGCGGCTGCGAGAACGTGTGCGGTGCCGGTGACGTTGACCTTGGAGCAACGATCGTATACCAGCGGAGAGCGTTCCGCGGGGCGGATGAGGGCAGCAGTGTGGAAGACGGACAATGGGAGAGGCGTGACCGAGGCTGGCCAGGGCGAAATGAAAGCTTCGAGGACGGCGGTGGAGGATGTGATGTCCGCTTGTATGAATGCTACGTCTGAAGCGGGGGTGGCGAGTAGCTCTGTACGCGCTGGGGGGCGGTTGTCGATGATTCTGATAGCCTCCGGCTGTGTTCCTCGAGCAAGTAGACAAAGAACAATCTGACTGCCGACGAGCCCTGCGTGTATAAGTCAACTTTCACCCTAACAAACTAAAGGGCCAAGACTCCAGGGGCTTACCTGATCCCCCAACTATGATATACCTCCTTTGCTTGTTCGGGGGCAAATTCCCATTCCAATTGATGCCATCCCTCTTGACCCGCTCGTACGTGCTGCGGATGTCGTCGGCGGTGATGAGTCCAGGGAGATGTCTCTGTGCTTCGAGGGGCGTTTGACGCATGACATAGTCGAGTCTGGCGGCGTAGAGCACTACTCCTGAGAGGAAGAGGACGATGCTTATTAGGAGTATGCCCATGATGGAATCCGGCTATGTTGTCGAAGAGAGAGTTTACGACGACCGTCGGAATCCATGGGATTGTTCTTATAGTACATTGCACCGATGGAGAGTACAATCCGCGACATGAACCTGGAAGGTGGTGCGGGGAACTATGGGCAGAGCTCCGATCCATGACCCTTGGACCATTTGCTCCTTGCAGGTGGTCGCTTAAGCACAAACGAATCTTGCATGAGACGATAATCGTTCCTCATTGGCACATGATACAACCGAGTCCTGGTTTCTCTCAACATATGCATCTAGCTACAGAAAAAGCTAATTGACCAACCAGAAACTTACTCGGTCATTTGTTCATGAGAAAGCCACCACGTCGAATCAACGTCTTAAATCAATCTGCATCGTCTGTAAGATTCGTATAACTCCAAGCTCCAACAGAAACCGCCGTGTAGTAAACCGGTTGGGTCCTCATTCGGTCCTTTGCAGGCCAGTTCGATTACCAATAGCACCAACTCCCCCGATCCTCCTGCTGCTCTGCCATAGGGTCGTAGAATCGCGGCTCCAACTTGTGATTCTGACCATGATCGTTTGTGCGGCCGACAGCGTCCATCTGGGTGACCATACGTAAAGCTGGATCCACCATTTCCTGGATCATGCCCTCCTTCAGTAGCTGTTCAGGCTCCCAAGAAGTCATCTCTCCAAGCTCTAGCACGTCATTCTCCTTCAATGCCTCATCGATGCGGGTAGATGTAATCGATGCCTCGAACCACTGAGTTGGATCGCCCTTTCCAGGGATGGTGACTGGGCGGGTTGAGCCGCGATAGACTGAGCTATTATGCCAGAAGGCACCAAATCTTTTCACAGACCTAGTCATGGTGATGATAAGGCAAGATCCGCCCGCCTCACTATGATAACTGGCAACGTTCCGGACCTCGACTCCTGCGATGCCATAATCCTGGGTGCTGTCTTGCTTCGCTTCGACGATGACTTCACCTTCAGCGCTGATCCTAACAATATGTTAACCCAATTCGATGGCTTTCGACATGAAGACCTACGAGATTCCTAAGGATGCGACAACGTCTTTGGCAAAGTGCTCAAGCTCGTCCGGGATATTAGAAGTATCATCGCAACTCACACAGACCTTGATGTCCCAGGCGCGCTGTGCGCAATGTATCACCAGGCGAGAGAGGTCTTGCCTGGGGCCTCGGCATTGATGCTCGAAGGTGTCAGCATCTACCTCGATCCAGAACTGACGGCCGTCCTCCTCGTGTATGCAGAATATGTCGTAGTAGACGTTGCATTCCTGGAGTTTCCATCTGCCTCCTTTCAGGCTATGTGACTGCGGCAGCAGATCCGCCTCCTCTCCGTTGGTTGTTAGAATGGTATAGAACCCCAGCCCAGAATCAGTGGTATTTTGTTGGTTTAGCGTCTCAAGAACCTGGTCTATCGACGAAGTTAATCCACTCTTGGATTTCATGATCGAGGGAGGAAGTCCTTTGATGCCAGCACGGCCGAACTTAGCCTCGACCTTGACCTTTCCAGGCGTAGCCTGCAGGATCTTCATCAATTCCATGATCTCTTCAGATGCTTTCCTAAAGGTTGCTGAGTGCCCTATAGGCTTCGGTCGGTCCGTGGGGTTGTTTGTGGGAAGCGGTGCGTCTAGGCCGGGCACAATCTGAACCACTTCGGACGGGTGTGGTGTTGAAGTGCCACTTCGAACGGACGAAGTGGACGCACAAGCACAATTGTCTTGAGAGGTACCACGAGCATTCTGCCCAAGACTACCGTCAACTGGCAAAACCTGCTTTCCCACCTTGGAGTTGGAAGCAATCTGAGCCCAAGTACCCGCCCTCGGGGCTTGCTGTCTCATCGTTTGAAAGATTTCTTTCCCAGCATCTTTCCTTTGCTTAAAAGAAACAATTTCATCATCAGGTTGCTCAGCTTCATTGTCGCCTTGGAGCATTTCACTCTTAGCGATCTCCTGAAACTCTTCACCTGGACGCCGCTTTCCAGCATTATCCGTATTATTCTGCACGCTGGTAACATGCTTCGATGCGAGAGCTTCCAGTTTTTGTCGAATCCGGTCTTTCCGTTCAACTTCATCATGACCTTGCTCTTCTTGCCGCATTTCAGAGCTATTAGCGGGATCAGGAACATCTCTTTCCTGGCGCTCAGCCACTTCGAAGAGTGTTTGAGTATGAATTCGAGGCTCCAATAAGCCTAGTAGGTCTTCGGTATGAGCCTCTGGGGTAGGGCAAATATGTGGTGACGATGTGAGAGAGTCGTAACCCGGTCTTTGAGGCTCCAAAGCGGCAAACATCCCATAAAGTGGCTTTGGTGGACTATCATGGTCTAAAAGACTCTGGTAGTTTGGGGGAGGATGCGCCGTCCTGGGTGTTTGGGGCATAGGTTCAATTTCGAGAAGAAGGAGGTCTTGTGACTCTGTGTTCTCTTTGGTACGAGTTTCACGCTCCCTAAGCGAGCGTCGAGAAGGAGAGGTGGTCTCAGACGCTAGGTTGATCAAGGGCTCGTCATAAGAGGAGACTTCCGAATTTATTATCTGGTGCGCGTCGCGAGACTGGTTCAATACCAGATTGTTTCTCAGAGACGAAGCAGGTTCAACGCGTGGAAACTCGCTGGACTTCTTGACAGAAGCCACCCAGGACTTGACATCGATTGCTCTTGACTGAGCCTGTAGAGCGGCCCGGTCAGATTGAGACGACGGAGTGCTAGGCCGTGACTGGGGCCGTTCATTAGATCTGAACTCATTGCGCGCCCTTGGAGGCGCAATGGCGACCCTCTCATTTGCAACGATGCCTTCGAATGGATTTTCCTTCGTGGGAAGTGTTCTGGGATTGTTGGGAAGATGAGACCCGACAAACTGTACATCCAACCCCCGATCAACTTGACCTGCGGGTAATGTAGCAGTGATATCGTTCGCAAGGGTCCTATCCGTCTTCTCGCTTGATAGAATCTGGCTCGTTTGAGGCATAGCCTTTCGCAATTCTTTCCTTCGTGTGACTGGAAGCGCAGTATACGGTCGCTTACAAGTGTACTTATAGTCAGCGAACGCACTAAAAGCCTTCCATGCAGCAACGTTTGAGTCAGCCACTCGATCGTACACCTTCTGGTCTGAAATCCAGGAGCCTCGCTGGTCTTGGGTCTGAACTCTTAAGGTCGCCGCATTTAAGAGATGCGTATACTCTTTTTCTTGTTCCGCAACATGGCGATTGACGTAGGTCAGCCTGAAAAGTTCAATATGAGAGAGGTAGCGATAAAAGAGCTGGAATGGTCCATCACCCTCCGTGAAGACCAAGTGAGAAACTCCGGACGACTTGGCATGCTGGATACATTAAATACTGATCAATGGCGAGGACAGATCGGTCTTACCCAGAGCCCAGTAAGATTCCACAATTTCCGCAATGCATCCTCAACGCCTTGCGCGCCCGAGTCACTCCCGATATAGACGACATTGCCTCCCATATTGTGCGTTATTGAACAGCTCGAAACCGACTCGAGTTTCATTAACCCTTCCATGGAGTCTTGGGTAGCCCAGAGAAAGCTATACTTCGACAAGAGTTTAGAAAGTGTCAGGCCTTCCACAGACTCAAGACCTCGCCAAACTTCCCTATACGCAAGGAATTCAATGGACTCAGGAAACCGATAGTCATACTTGATAGCGGCCGTATCCTCGTTATCATGATACAATGACCATGGAACAACCTGAGGATCTTCCACGAGAATTTCTACATCAACTCGGGACCGGTGCTCATCAGGAGATATTTCATCATCATCGTCGACGTCTTGATCAACCAGTCCTGTCTCGATTTCGAGTAGCTTCTCGAGGCAGGATTCGAAATACGCGGTGATCTCGGGCTGGTGCTCGTTGCTCGCAATAATTTTGAACCAAGGAACGTCGGGTTCATAAATGATCTCAATAATTTTGTTTTCCTAGGCATTCTATTAGTCTTAGCCACAATGAACACGGATAGTGGCCTTACCGGCTCGAAATACCGCAGTGCGTAGTAGATTAAACTAAAGACTCCGTTCGGAAGTAATGGAGGGTTGCATGTTACATAGAATTCGATAAAAGTAGCCATAGCTACCTAGAGGCCACGGCCAAACCCGGCCTTGAACTTGATGGGAAGATGCTGCTCTGGCTTATTAGTCTTTCTCGAGAAGGAAAGATGGCAAGTGTCAAGGTAGCGGAAGGAATCTTGAGGTTGAGGCTGAGTAGGCGATGAACACGGGATTTGAGGCGTGGTCGCCCTTGGATCTTGAAGAGCGATGGTCTCAAGAAAGAGAGGTGAAGAGAAAGAAAGAAGAAGTCTCTAGCAAGGCGGTGGGAACAGAAAGCAACCTACTTCCAGGTTGTCAGTGAACTGTGCCTTCCCTGATGCACTTGCCAGCTGCCAGACGCGTGTTGCCCGCAGCTTCCCCTTTATTGACCGCCTTACTGCCAGCTTGATGTCGTGACGACCTGATTTGAAGAGCAGTGAATCACTCATACCTTAAGGAAAGGGATTTCTGCGGGAATTTATAGCATCCTCTGCGACTTAGTGATTCGGTTCATCATTCACCGCCCCCTATGTCTGCAATCCTCCGTTCGTGGGGAGTTGGGATGCGTTGGGATGTCGTATCCGCAGGGAACGGGAAGATGCAGGAATAGGAGTAGAGGAGACTAAGCCAGAGCCAAGAAGTGTGGTTTGCTCAAGGTAGGTACCCGAGGACACCTCGAACTTGCCGTGCTGTTGTTATTGCCCCAGCGCAGTCTGTTGACAAGTATACCTTATGAAGGGCCAAGCGTGTCAGAAGCGCACAAACATTATATTCATAAGCTGCTGGGGTATACCATCTCTCCCAAGGATCGTTAAGAAAGTAAACTGTACATGTGTCGTCACATAAAACCCACTAATCTCTCTAAACCGCTGTTCTCGCCAGAAACCCTTTCCTAGACAATGTTCCCCGCCCAAGGATGAACTGCACCTATGAGAAGACAATCCCAGATTTTCAGTGCAAACAAAAAAAACGCCAGAGCGCCCATATGCCTAATACCCCTGCCCAGTTCTATACTTGGAATGTGAAAGCAATCATGCGGTATCCAGGCTGGGCAGATATTCGGGCCATCTATTGGGTGGAGAAAGCAAGCAGCGACAAGAAAGTGAGGTAATTTGGTATCGCTGGTGGACAACTAGGTGGCGGTAGGTGTAGCGCTTGTTGAATAAGTAGACCCTGCGAAGGATCGAGTCGAGTTGAGCTGTGCGTCTGAGGCATAATATCGGTAGCGAAGAATGGGGCTAGCCGTGGAGAAGGGCTGTGCTTTGGCGTTGCGATGCTCAAATACGAGAGCATCAGATGCGGAGCTGTGCCCACGATGCAACAGATTGAGCATGATAGCGGAATGGTTGAAGTCTGCCCCTTCATCTCCTCATTGCGCGCCCTTGACGTTCTCCTTGACTTTCAAAGCCCACTTCAACTTCGCCAGCGCTTCCCTCGACTCCTCCAACAAGCTCTCCTGCTCGTCCTCTCTCCTCCTGGCATTTGTCTTGATGTCCCTTAGCATGTCCTCCTGCTGCCTCTTATACTCTTCAAACTGTCTCGCAATCTCGTCCTTTTCGTGTCTCAGCTGCTTGATATTACCATCCTGCTGGTCACACAGCTCCCGCAGCGTCTGGATCTTTCCGTCATCTTTCCGCCGCTCTTCGTTTAGTACTGCGATCTCGCCCTTCATGCCTTTTAGGGCACCCTTGACTTCGTTGCCTTGATCTCTCCAGTGTGAAGAGATGGAGTTGTATCGGCCCTCCATCAACTGCGCATAACTCGTTGCCTCTTCCACCTTGATCGTTGTTTCAACTCTCATCTTGTCCATCTCCTCTTTCCAACTTCTTTCCCGCTCCAGAGCGGCCTGTGTCTTCTTCTTTTCCGCTTCAATTGTTGCTGTCAACGTCTCAACCTGCCGCTCTTTCCTGGCCAGAAGTGTCTTCGTTACGTTCGCCTCCAGGAGCCGACTCTCGTAGTCGCTAATTGTGCGCTCCATCTTATCCTCGACGAGCTTCGCCGCCTGTTTCGCCTCGTCCGATTTCAACCGCTCAATCTTGATGTCTCGCTTCAAGGCCTCATTGTCACTGACAAGCTTGTTAATAACCCGGCCGGTCTTCCCCAAGCCAGCCTTTCCGATCGTCGAGTCCCATTGGTTACTATCCGCATGTTCCGTGCCGTCTGTCGTAGTCGTGGGAGTGGGAGTGTCAGGTTCCGGGGTGGATTCCACCACTCGTGCAGCCCCGGTGCTCCATCTCGAAGGCGTCTCCGTGTGTGACTCGTTTTTTAACCGCACGCTGGGCTGTGTGTTGTCGTATTGACTCCCCGCCATTGTTGACACGGCACTCGTGTTGCTGTTGACACTGCTGGAAAATGCGCTGTGCTTGCTCTCGGGGCTCGACCCGGAGCCTTCGAAGCTCGGGACACTTCTTATGGTATTCGACCTGGTCATGGCCTGCTTAACCTGGGCAGGACCGCGACCTTTCATGCTGTTGATGGTGCCGGTCGAGGCTGGCGTCAGCGTCTTCTCCGCTGAATCATGTAGCTCGGAATCCTTGGCGGCAAGTGTGGCAGCTGTTCCACGAGGCTCAGCATCAGCAAATGTTCGTCATGGAGCACAAAGACATAGAGGGACAGAAGGAAATCACTGCTAGGCTGAGGTGAGGAGGGAGCTGAGGGTGGATTGGAATGTAGACGGGGTGTGCTTCGCTCCACTGTCGAAATGTGGGGAGAACTGCTTCAAGCCACCCAGCTAGACAAAGATTGAGTGCGTACCGTTGACAGCGTCCTTGTGGATGGAGAAGTCTTTCCTATGGAAGCGATAACGGGGCATCGCGCAGGCTCGCCGGTGTATTAGGGGATGTAAAATGCAGTCGCGTCGAGCATAAACACGCCCGCAAAACAAGGTTTCGTTGTCAAGGGAGGAGACGGTGTGTGGGCGTGAAGTTTACCTCGTTATAGCGCGTTAATTGACGTTAGATGGAGGGACGGGTGGCCGGTTCTAGCGGGCTTCAAGAACAAAGACAATTCTCGCGAGCGTAAGTTGATAATATTGAAAGCAAATAATTGAAGAGAACACACAACAAGCTAACCGTACAACAGAAAGCCTTGCCAAGGGGGGACAAAGCATGACGCGAGAACCTGGGACGTCGACGGTTCTGGGGAGAAAAAACTCCAGCGCATTGATCTAAACATCCAATTGTTGACGAAGCAGACAGGGCCAGCTTTCAGGCCCACAGGCGGGCACTGCTGCAAGGGTCCTCCAGGATTGATGGGCAATTATGGGGCTTCAGGGACACTAAATGTCGCCGCCATCGCCCGCTAGGCCGGTCTGCGCACCGTCAATGGCCCAGCAACGGTGCCACGAAGGCGGCTTATCCGTCTGACGTCCATCCTCTAAGGGCTCCCCTGTTTGAACTGATACGGCTGAGCATCCCGCCGATAAAAGGGAATTTAATGCTAAAAACATAATGTGCAAGCTTTTACTCTCAGGTTAAGTTCAGTATAGTACGCCTTTGTTATTGCAGCGCCTGATCATTGTGCGCGCACTAAGGTACCTATAGATCTTGCCGAAAAAGCAAGGTCATCAGCCCGAGATTGAATAGCTATGATCTACTGTCTGGGGAATGAACTAGAGGTAGCCTTAATGATCATCGGAAATCACGGCATATCCATACCCAGCTCTCGTGTTACACCAAGTCTCTGGAGATTTCTTTTGCTTTGTTATATCGGAAATTCGCTCGAGCTGCAAAAGTCGTTATATTTGTGCCTGCTCAACCCCTTTCGTGTCACAAGGGTACCTTGATACCCGGATTCCTTCCACGCTCAAATGCCTTCTTCAATTGCGCTCTTCTCATGCCTACCATCCGTAGACTCTGGTGCTGCGCGCCTTATATCTACAAAGCAATTCTGTGTTTCAACCCTAAACGCCTTCTGATGCCGTATTCGTCCGATAACCCCCCCTGTTAATTCTCATGCTCAAGCGTGGTGGCTTGGAAAAGGGGACGAGAAGGCAGCTGTTATCCCCAGATTGACAACCTGTCTCAAACCCAAACAATTTCTGCAGGCTGACTTGATGGTAATACACTTATAGAATCAAGGATTTGCTTATTGGAAACCCAATAACGCCACGGCGTAACTTGTTTCATGTTGAGTTCAGATCCACCAATTCGGCCACTACGTGGCAATAGCTGGCGCTGTCGCAGGGCTGGGGCCGTCACCATTGGCATCTCGTGTGGCTGCCTCAAGAAAAGACGGCCGAAATTTCGAAAGGTACTTCCCTGCCATTGGCCTTGCATCCTCAACTAATAGTTAAGTTAGCGATGAAGTGCTTTTGGGGAAGGACACGCTACTTACACTCGGTCCAGATATCTTGCACCGTGTCCAGTGCAATCTCTTTGACGGGCGGCCGCATCATCGCCAAGTACAATAAGCTGGTCAAGGCTAGCTGAACCACACTGGGATCGCGGCACATGTGCTGAACCCGCGATAAGATCGCCTTATTGAGCTCGGGGATCTCGCTCAGAAATCGAGTCAAGATTTTGTCTTGAGGGGTCAAATATGGGAGAAATCCGTCGATAAGTCGTAGTGCACACTTTTCGTAATGCAGGGGTCGATCTCCGCCAGCATTCTGTAGGAGCTTGTCATTGTACCATTCCTCGCAGAGCCACGAGACTGCCACATCGATGTGTCTGCGGAAGTCTTCCATCACATAGCCATAGAGCACGTCTCGGATGGTGTTGCTGAGAGATGGTGATACTGATGGTCCATCCTCCTCTTTCACTGAAGCCTCCTCAATACCAGCGGATGACCGTGTTGCCAACCGTGCCAAGATAGTCATCCATGAATCTCGGTTGCCAGAACTAGCTGCCAATCTGCTAAAGCCGGCCTTGTGCTTTTTCGCTGTCGGATCATCAAGGGACTTCATCATCTCGAGGACCCTCGAAACGGTTCCACTGCCTGCATTGAGAGCCAGTTCTGGTGTTAGGGTCTGAGGTTGAGGAAGATGGAATGATTTCAAGGCTAGGCTGTCATCAAATGAGGCGTCATTCAGCGTGGGAGAGCTATCCAGCTTGTTCAAGATCTGCTCTGTATCTTCAGCCTGATAGAAGTCAGGTTCGTAGTCATCATCGTCCTCTTCGACTCCAAGAGGAGCAGTGTTCGGATTCAGTTCAGGTGGTGGAGCTGCTGCGAGAGTGTCAAGGCGGCCGCGAATACCGTCAACAGCTTTGGATAGAACCTGAGGGTCTATTCTTTGTAGTGTTGTTACTGCAATCTTGGCAACTAGGGGGGCCGGTACTTGTGAGATGTCGAATGTCCTCAAAGCGTCATTACCAATCAAAGTAAAAACATCAGCTAGACTATGTGTTCCGGAGCCCAAAGGTGGAATCTGGACCTGGGCGGGGCTAAGCCGTTGTCGCTTGGCATCATATCCGTCGTGCTGTTGTACCTCAAGAGGTCGCTTTCTACCGGAGTCGTCAAATATTTCGGCCATTGTGCGCATTATGCGCTCCACATGTTGTTGTATTCTGGGGACTATGGGGTTATGAGGATCCCGCTTTGTTAGGTGAATGAGAAGTAACCGAGACGTCTTCTCCATAGATTTGACCATTACCCGGTTTTTAGGGGTCATTGGTGAGTTTGCGAGTTTCAGGGGGTTAAAGTTGAGTAGAGCGTTGAGAATGCGGTTTGATGTCCCAGGCCTCGTCCTGACTAGGATTGAAAGACAGTTCAAAGTGGCATCAACGACCAAAGCATCACTATGTCACCACGAGTATAAGTAAAGTAACGGTATACCTAATCACATTTCTTACCTGCTTTCATGCAATACGGACAGCATGCGATCCAACAGGCCTGTTGCCTCTGCTTCTAGGTTCCTCGGGTCAAGGGACTGGTGATTCGGTGGGACCTTGTCGAGCGAGACATCAAGAGTGCCGCCATACTGAGTCAAAGTCAGCATCTTAATTCAGCACGTCAACCCAAGATGAGTCCGTACCCTCGATTCTGGCCCGGTGCCCATAGTTTGCGCCAAGACTATACGTTGCGCAAACTTGATGCAGCATATCCTCACGGACGGAACGGTATTGTCCCATATTCGTAGAATCTTCTGTTTGATGGCTATCATCCGTTCCCATGTAATCGTATCGTATCCGTTATTTATTCTGCCAAGCACCATTAGTCCCCGCGATCTGATATTGATGATACAGAAATCGCCACAACGTACATCCACCTCATCGCTAGCGGGTAGATACTGGCAGCTGTCTGGATCACGCTTCGCAGGACCTGGGGGTCCTCTCGTTCATTCTCAAGCATAGATTCCAGTGTCGTCAGCACATACGGCTGCATCGTCTCCTTCTCTCCATTCGGTAGTGCAGGCGTCGCAAAAGCTTCGGCGAGGAATTCGGCGCCCCATCGTCGCAGTTCCAGCGATGCACTGGGGCCAATTATGGGGAGAATGCCTTTGACCACGCTGGGGTAGTACTTAACATCCCCCAGAACTAGCTTGCGGGCATCGTCGAGCTGGCGAATTTGGTCTGATACGGAAAGACTGGCCGACATGATTATTCGAGGGGTGCGGCGCAGGGCCAGCTGAGAACAGGGCTAGGTATAGTCGGTGTCGGTAGTCTCTACGGAATAAGCGAGTGTCATGAGTTGAAGATATCGCCCAGCGTTGTTGGATTATTGGAGTGATGGTGTTGATGATGAGGCTGTGTCGCGCGACTGGGCTAGGTGCCAGATCAATCAACTTTTCCGCCCGCTCCTCATGCTCCGCATCAATATCCCAAGCCAAAGAGCCGTGTCGTAATCGCGAATATGCGCCGCGGGCGTTGTTGCAGAGCTTCAGTCGAATATGTGCCCAGCACTGGTTCTTTGTTGAGGTAAAGAGAATCTATAAATTCGGCTTCAGGTTTTGGCGACGCGGGAAGTAAAGGCGACGTGAACAGACCCTTGCTCAAACTACCTTGAGCTCCACAAAGGAGCCAGGAGCACAGTACGTCACGTCGTGCTCGTATTTAGCCGCAGTTGGCCCGCGAAGATCTTCCACTTCTTCTATCGCGAATCAACCACCAATTGAGATATCTCCAATTCACCCTAGTTCAACGGTATTTCGATTACATCAACCTTTTCCTTCTCTGGCAGAGATCCGATTGCTATTCGATTTAGATCTACTACGCACAAAATGGCAGGGTTCGTCCTTTTCTCCCGCTGCATTACGATGCCAGTGGACTGATCCCACTTCAGAAACAGCCCGCATTCTACATACTACGATCGCCGACTGCGACAGGGCCCTGCCCTCATTCGTGCCCGAAGACCTTATCTTTACAAGAACGCTGTTACCGGCCTAGGATTGTTAGGTGTCGTCGGGGCCATCTGTACGCTTGACTGAGCTATCCGTGGCCACCCGGAGCTTACATCACCATAGATTATTACACAATCACTGCTGTCGGCCAAGACGATTTCGAGGACGTCAAGGTCCCTGACCAACCTCAGAAACCCACAGGTGCCAAATAAAGAACATGCGAGCGCTTGGTTGTTATAGTGGGAAGCAATGGGTTTGGGACATTTTCCCGCGATGGATTTGGAATAAAAAGTGAAGGATGATGCCAGGCCATCCCATTCATGCTGCCTGCTGAGTATTCTCTAACGCCTCATAAGCCCTCCTGTACAACATGTAGTTACAGCGTCTTTTCCGAAATATGTATGGGTACAGAGGAAGCTTGTACAATAGTCCCTGAACCAGGCAAGACCTCGTCCACTGCCATGATAGTTACCACCCTTCTCCAACCCATAAAAGAACTGCGCCGTGACGGTGGATTGTCCCGTTTCTTCCAGCCATATCCGACGCTCAAATAAAAACAATAATGTATGCGCCAAATGCGGAGCCGACATTTCCCTTGGGTATCACAAAATCCGAGTGCGAAAAGCAATGATCCTCCTCGTTCCCTAGCCAAGTCGACAATGGGATAAAAATGAATCGTCAATAACCTAGAAATGCCGCTCGCTCATATGGCGGCCGTCTTCGATCCTCGATTGATACCCGAAAGACTGCCGACTCGTTTCATTTGGTGATGAGCAGGATTGAGCATAGTTCGTGTCAGTTCGGGAGATTCTGAAAGACGGCTCGAGAGGGTAGGTGATCGCTGCTTGGAACTCGAGCCTTCGAAATTTGACTTGATGTCTGCGGGGGATGGGACACGGCCCTGGCGCCCTGGCGCTGAATCGACTCGGCCATCCAATGCTCCTGGAAGTTGTGAAAACACCTTGTGTGCGGAGTGGTTTGGGTTTGCCCATGGTGTCTCCTTTAGAAATTGCTCGCCCGCAGGCCCAAGCCGACTAAAAGTGGGAGCTTGATAGTCCTCGCGTGGCTGGACCGGTGGCTTCTGTCGTCCACGCCTTAATCGCTACACCAAGTTAGCCAAGCCCTGACCGCGAATACGAATAGTATTAGAGTATTAACATACTTCAATGGCTGCCAAGTCATCCTCAAGTTCTGTTGCTGAGGCCCCTTTCATTTCCGGACCTGCTGGGAAGCCTTCATATTTTGCGATGCTTGCCAACGTCGAAACCTCCGTATTATAAGCGATCGCGTTTCTAACACGCTGCGCCGGGTCTTTGGGGAACATCAAGCCGCAATCCTGGACGCTGTGTGCGGTCCGTCTCGCCGTCTGAACGTCATACCATTCCTTGTTGAGGCCTTCGAGAGCCTTTTCTCGCTTCTCTCGAACTGCCTGGTAGTATTGACCCCATATTTGCGCTCGTAGGGCTACCGCTCGCTTCTCGTGGGCTTTCATCCGGTACTCGAGTTCTTTATTGATTTCTCGAAGCTTTTGATTCAGCCTGTCGTCTAAACACTGCTTCATGTTAAGGTATTCAGGGTGAGTAGGCTCTCGCGCTAGCAGTGACTGTTCTTCCTCTTCCAATCTCTGGAGTCTATCTTTGTAAAGTCTGCACGCAATTTTAGCGCGAATAACAGAGGATCAAGGTGACTCGTCATCTTACCGATCTCTAAAAACACCAAACATCTCCTCAATATGAGTCCAGTCCTTGTACGCAGCATGTTTCCTCTCCACTACGTAAAAGTCAGCATGAGACAGAGAGATGCTGCCGGGTGGGTTTTGCCTACGCTCTTCGTCGTGAGCAGTCACGACGTCGGCTTCCTCATCTACGTCGGGATCTGTTGCCTCGCCATGTTGTTCAGTATCCTGTCCTGTAGCGCTATCGCCTTCCGTCTCGTGATCGAGATCGGCCGTAACAGCGGTTTTCCGTTTAGATCCTCGCGTGCTCTTCTTAACTACACGGGTCTCTCGATCCGTCGCATCTTCGTCATGTGCAGCGGGTTGCTTCCGAGGGGAGCTCTCAGCTTCCTCGACCGGAGAGTGGCTCTCACTGGCGTCGTTGGCGGGAGCTGCCTCGTCCTCTTGCATGACAGTGTCATCGACCGGCTGCAAAGCGGTCTTTTCGTGCTCAGCTACCGAGCTCGTCCGTTTCCTTAGTGGCTGCTCGGTCTCTGACTGATCGGCCCCGGGGGAGCGCTTGCGCTTGCGCTCTTGGGAGTCAAGTTTGTGCTCATCGTCAACGCTCGTGTCTTTTGTAGCCGCGGGTTTGGACGGGGAGTCGACGCCGGGTCCGCTGGAGCCAATGGAGGCATCGTCACCAGAGAGCGATTCGTCGTCACCGTGTTCCGCGTCTTCATCCCTCATAGCGGTTCTTCGGAGCTTGCTCGGAGTGTGTTCGAATATTTGGTCTTCGCCAAATTGATCGACAGCTACGTCTCGCTGTCGCTGGTGCTTTGGGGTATCGTAGAGTCGTTCGGTTTCGGCCTCAGTGTCGTTGGCGTCAGAATTCACGTCGGAATGGGCGTCAGAGAGGACGCTGTCAGAGTCGGAGGTTTGGTTAGGCTCCTTCTTGGGAGCGCCGATGACTATGGTCTCTTCGTTATTGTCATGATCGAGCTGCATATGTTCGATTTCTTCGTCGTTGTCATCCTTGTCGTCAACCTCGCTCAGTGGGCTGGAGATGTTGCTGTCCTCTTGGTCAACGCCTCCCGCTCCTCTAGGAGAGAGGGGAGGCAGCGCAGAAGCAGTCGCCGCCATGGGTACTAAAAGTCCCGATCGCGGGCCGTTGTTGATGCTCAATGGGGCCGATCGTCAGATGGACCTCAAGGCGAAGCAATTCGGTGGCCAGTGGGCCGGTCGGGGTGCGCGCGGAAAAGGCAGTTTGTGCGCGATATTTGGGGTGAATGAGACGAGAATATTTGGGATTCTAATGTAATAGAGCTGTGTCAATCTAGCATCCAGCCTAGAACGGCGTTGCTATGTCCGGTGTTGCGTGGACGAGGAGAGAGGGTCGGAGGGCTTGAGGGGGAAGTGGACGGCCGGATTGCGCTGGTGCTGGGGCCCAGAGACTGGAAAACCGAGAGCGGGCTGAATGACGGGGCAGGGCGGTGAAGGAAGGCAAAAAGATGGCCACGGGGGTCCGATAAAGAAACCGCGGCACCCAAGCCAATGACGCATTCTTCCGGCGCAAGGCTTCGTCCGCCAAAATAATTCTAGTGGGCCTTGCAGCAGCACTTTTTCTGTGCTCTTTTGTACTACAGAGCCAGCGACTTGGAATTAGAGACCTGTCCAGACAACTCGTCTCAAGCTCCTATCATGGCAAAACGGTGTGTATTCCTTCAATTGACTTCCCACTGGAACCAAGTTTGCTAACTTTTATCCAGCGCAAAGGGCTTAGCCGCCTCCTCAAAGGCTGTCGACCCCACCCTCGATGCTCTCTTCTCGTCCAGCGCAAGTCGTGCGACCTCGGGCTGTGCTTGACATTGACAGCTAACTGATTGCAGGCCGGTCCAGTCAAGGTCCCTCCTAAGTCAAGGTATTCAGAACTACTGGAACAGAAACCGCGAAGTGTACCGAAGGAGCCTAGTCCGATCGAGCATGGTCAGGAAGAGGAGGGTGACGATGAAGTGCTTTCTGAGATAAGCGAGGAGCTCGATTATGAGGACAATGACGATGAAGACGAGAATAGCAGTGATAATAAATCTGAGACTTCAGACCAGGAGGAGGACGACGAGGAAGAGGGTGAGGACTTAGACACACCGAGTGCAGCTGCAGAGAGCGCCGACGAGGCTATGGAGGATGCCCCCGTGGAGCTAGACACTTTAATCCAAGCTGCGGAAGGAGACAAACCT
Organism: Nectriaceae sp. PG4201; assembly: GCA_023628695.1. Taxonomy (NCBI): domain Eukaryota; kingdom Fungi; phylum Ascomycota; class Sordariomycetes; order Hypocreales; family Nectriaceae; species Nectriaceae sp. PG4201. The sequence goes on from JAMAKE010000005.1 coordinate 617,921, forward strand.
AAAAGAGAACGAAAACGAAAGAGGAAGGCAGACAATGAAGATCTAGAGGACAAGTATCTGAGCAGACTTGCAACAGAGGACGACGCCGAGCCCATCGGAAAACGCCAAAAAGGCGAGCAATCAGGAGATAATGAGATGAAAGAAGAGGACGAAGAGAGCGACGTTCCCGTTCATGAGACACTCACCAAGGAGTCCAATACTTCAGACATCGAAAAGGCGGGCCGAACCGTTTTCCTGGCCAATGTCTCCACAGAAGCGATCTCTCGCAAGTCAGCCAAGAAGACGCTCATGGCCCATTTGTCCTCTATTCTAGACAAGGATGCCTCTCCAGCTCAGAACATTGAGTCAATTAGATTCCGCTCTGTGGCTTTTGCAGGTGGATCATTGCCTAAGCGCGCTGCCTACATCACCAAGACGCTGATGGAGGCTACTACCAAATCAGCCAACGCATATGTTGTGTATTCCACGATCGCAGCAGCCCGTACAGCCGCTACAAAGCTGAACGGAACTGAGGTCTTAGGGCGACACATAAGAGTCGACAGTGTTGCTCACCCTAGTCCTACGGACCACCGTCGTTGCGTATTTGTGGGGAACCTAGGCTTTGTTGACGATGAGACGGTACTCAACACCAATGCGGACGGTGAGACCAAGGAGAAGAAGAAGAACAAGGTGCCTTCTGATATTGAGGAGGGTCTGTGGCGGACGTTCGGCAAGGTTGGCAGAGTCGAGAACGTGCGTGTCGTCCGGGATCCTAAAACCCGGGTGGGTAAAGGCTTCGCCTACGTCCAGTTTTATGTGAGTCTAGCCAGCGAAAACACATCGTTGCTTTATATGACTAACGCGCTGGGTAGGATGGTAACGACGTCGAGTCCGCAGTTCATCTTGATGGAAAGAAGTTCCCTCCCATGCTCCCCCGCGCACTCCGTGTAACCCGAGCCAAGGATCCTCGCAAAACGAACCTCGCCCAGGAGCGAGCCAAGTCTAGGGGCGGTGCTCCAAGCGGAGACAAGAAGAGCATGAAGCATAGGCCAAAGGCAACACCCGAACAGCAGTCCATGGCCGGCCGAGCTGCCAAGTTGCTAGGCCGTGGCGGAGCCGCACAGCAGCGCCACGGAAAGAAGTCATTCACCAGCGACTCTCGGGAAGAAGCCGTCCCCACAATCAGACCCCCCGAGCAATTCGTCTTCGAGGGCCGCCGAGCAACCACCCGCGACGCCCTTCCTAAAGACTTGAAAGGCAAGAAATCAAAGGGCAAGAAAGCTGGGAAACCTCAGCATCGCAGCGCGAGACGAGCTGCAGAATGGAAGAAGAAGAGCGGTTGATAGATAATCTGAAGATGGTTGTATCAGACGGAGCCGATAGCCTGTATATGAGAGGCTCAAAGGAAAGGGAAAAGTTGTGCATTTTCGGACCATTGGGGTTGCTTACTTCGCCAGGCTCATATTAGGTGTAAATGCAAAGGAGGCGCACACTTGGTCTGTGGCTAGGGGCTTATGCAGCTGTTGTCAAATACCCACCAATCCATGTTAATATTCAAGCCAACTTCATTTCAATGAAGCAAATTTGGTACCACAGCTTGCTATTTCTATGTGTGGTTTATCATTTATTGACCGTAAAGGCTCTCATAGATCCCAATGGGTCGTGTACCCTAAATTCGGTCACTAGGTGTTACCCCATCCGTAAAGTTGCTGCCTTAGTCCAGGCTCCTACTTATAAACAAGCATGCAAAAAGTGTCACTGGTTACCTCTAATGGTGCGCATATCTTCAAGGAATCGGACATATCATCAATTTTGCCTGCTTTAAAAGGAGCACCGCTTGAGGGAAATAAAGGGGATAGTCTCGTCTATTAGACCTGGCTCCAAAAGACCATTTGCTAACGGGTACTATGAGCCAAAACTTGGGGGGGTGTGGTGGCAACAAGAAATCTACCCCTCCTCCATCACCACCAAAATCTCACGGGTCAGAGGGAATCTTAATCAACATCCTCCACTGCTGTTCTCTTTGTACAGTACGGCGTCTCGCAGCTCGCTCTGGGCCACTCGAATGTGTCGTCAAAGAAGTTGAAAGCGTTCACGTAAATTCAACGAGATGAACCAGCACCTTAGTACTCGGCGTCCTCCTCGGGCTCAAAAGAATCGGCAGCAACCTCCTCATAATCCTTCTCAAGAGCAGCAAGATCCTCACGGGCCTCGGTGAACTCGCCTTCCTCCATACCCTCACCAACGTACCAGTGGACGAAGGCACGCTTGCTGTGCATGAGATCGAACTTATAATCAAGTCGCGACCAAGCTTCAGCAATGGCAGTGGTATTGGAGAGCATAGAGACGGATCGCTGGACGGAGGCAAGACCACCATCCTCGGCTTTGGCGGGGACAGCAACGGGCTTCTGGTAGTTGATTCCGAGCTTGAAGCCAGTAGGGCACCACTCAACCAAGTTGAATGAGGACTTGGCCTTGAGAGCAGCAATAGCGGCGTTGCAGTCGCGGGGGACGACATCGCCACGGTAGAGAAGAGCCACGGCCATGTACTTTCCGTTTCGGGGGTCGCAAACAACCATCTGGTTGTTAGGCTCAAAGCCTATAGATCGTTAGTAAGCTCAGACATCAAAACCAAAGGGCATATAAACACTTACACTGGAAGGTAAGTTCCTGGACCTTGAAAGCCTCGTGCTCGCTCTTGGCAGCAGAAATGACGGGGGCGTAGCTGATCAAGGGGTAGTGGATACGAGGGTAGGGGACCAGGTTAGTCTGGAACTCGTTGAGGTCGACGTTGAGGGCACCATCGAATCGGAGAGACGAGGTAATGGAACTGACGACTTGAGCAATCAAGCGGTTGAGATGCTCGTACGAAGGTCGGGGAATGTCAAGGTTGCGACGGCAGATATCGTAGACGGCCTCATTGTCAACGAGGAACGTGCAGTCGGAGTTCTCGATGGTGCTATGAGTCGACAAAACGGCGTTGTAAGGCTCGACAACGGCGGTAGAAACCCGAGGGGCAGGGTAGACAGCGAATTCGAGCTTCGACTTCTTACCATACTCAGTAGAGAGACGCTCAAGCAGGAGAGCACCGAAACCAGAGCCGGTACCGCCACCGAACGAGTGGAAGATCAGGAAACCCTGAAGAGAGTGGCAGTTATCTGCGCCCCACGTTTAGTACATCAGACATCACGACATGTTCAGCAACCGGCTCAAGCTCACCAGCGACGCGGCGTATGCGGTCGATAACATTGTCAACCATCTCCTTGCCGATGGTGTAGTGGCCACGGGCGTAGTTGTTGGCCGCATCCTCCTTGCCGCTGATCAACAGCTCGGGGTGGAAGAGTTGGCGGTAGTCTCCAGTTCGAATCTCGTCGATAGGCGAAGGGTCAAGATCGACGAAGATGGAACGAGGCACATGTTTTCCACTGCTGGTCTCGGTGAAGAAGGTCTCGAAGGAACCGCTATCACCCAGATCAGGGGCATTGGGGTCGGGATGACCGTCGCGGCCGAGGCCGTGCTCCAAAAGGTAGCTATCAGATACTAGTCAGGTTCGACGGTTCATCTGGTAAGTATCGCATCGAGGGTGTCACATACAGCTCCCAGGCAGAGTTACCGAGCTGGGTACCAGCCTGGCCCAGGTGAAGGTGAAGAATCTAGTATCACGACATATCAGTATTAACGTGTTCGGTTGTAGCTCGGATTAAGGGGGTTCTCCAGAATGGAGACCAAGTGGAACAAAGGAACGCCATCCGAAGGGGAATCGCGACGGCTTGGGAAACACACCTCGCCCTTCATTGTGAACAGAATTTCCTAGAGACACGAGACGAGATTGTTGTAGTGAGGACTGGGAATGGCATAAGACAAAATACGCGCGCAGCGCAGAGGTGAGAGGAGGAGGCCTGGTGATAGTTTCTGGTGGATGTTTGGAGTTCTTGTGGGCATTGGCGGGGTCGATCAACACCATGGCGCCAACGAACACGCTGGGGTGCTAAGGAGTCCCCGGATGCGGTACTTCGGTCACCAGCTAAAAAAGACTGAGCGATAGGTACTTGCAGCCCCTCACCGCCAATTGAATGCACTGGCCAGGAGATGTTACAGGGGGTGGCTTGTCTGAACCTGGTTCTCCAGTTATCGTAGCACCTGCTAACGGCTGTTCAGCGAGGCTACGATTGTGAGGATTAGCCATGAGATTTGGTTAAGCTCCTCTAACGTAAAGGTCGGCTTAGCGACGTTATTGCTATTCTTCACGCAGCCTCCGCTCCAGAGAGTAGTCCGCACATGGGTAGCAAAATCTTGTCTCGGGGGGATTACTCCTCCACATGGTCGCCATGCGGGCCGCGATTAGCCTGGTGTCCAAGCAGCGAACCGTTCCAAGCTGGTCAGATTATGCACTACAGCAACATTCTTAAACATCGCTGAACGAACATTCAATCAGGCTTTAGTCCCCAAATCCTGATGATATTAAATTTAAGGGTGATATTTAGGCAACGTAACAGTTCATTGAAGCCTTAGTCTTACTTTATCATATGGGTGTAGATGAAAATGTCTTTGGGGGGGATGCGCAGTGTTTCTTCTACGGAGTATCCGCGTGCGCTCAACCGGGGGCAGCAAAAAGCAAGCATGAGACAGCACGGGAATTGCAGTTCCTGCGTTTATCAGGGGCACTAAACACCCAAGAAGTACTTCTGCATAACAAGGTTGGGATCGTCCCGAATGCAAGCTGCAAGACGATCCAAGGTACCGGCCATACGACTCTCTAACGATACTATTTCATATTCAAGCTGCCTGGCTTTGGTGTTTGCCATGCAACACCTGCCCGCTAGGGGAGCAGATCTGACCTTGATACATATAAATATGTAGGGAGTCAGTCTGAGAGTTAAGATCTACTTTGGAAATCAAAGAAGTTCTACAGCGCATGAAGTACTCGGACAAAGTCTTCCGGGAATCCGCATGGGTCAACAACCAGGCCCTTGGGTCGCTTCGCTTGTCCAAGATCATATTCGGATGGGCCAGACAAGGCCCTATGAAGCATATCTTTCTTTGCGGACGTCTTAAGTTTATGCACTTTGTCCATACTTTCAGCAGTGGTTTTGAGATTAATGTATTTGAAAGGCCGTGTTTTATCATAACACATCGAGATGATCCTCATTCCCGTAATGAATATATGCTCGGAAACAGTAGTCTACAGCTAACTTGCCGTGGCCGCGAAAAGTGGTATCATAGGCCGCTCCCATCTAAGTTCGACAATTTCCAACGAAGGCTCCATCTCTTTACCCGTCTTGAATCCGGTCCTGGCTTCGATTGCTCTCAACTTGCTCCAACTCCTCAATACGCCGCTGAATGACGGCTTTTTGAACCTTCAAAGCTTCAATCTCCTGGTCCCTTGTGGAAGAATCTCCGCTATCCCGATCTGTGACACTTGCTGATTCTATAGCAGGCTCGTATGCCGGCGGGGGTTCAACATCATGGCTCGACCGACGGTCTGCTCTATGTCCCATATACTCATCGCCCACACCATGCCTTCCTCTGGTGCGCATCACGTTCAACTCATGCGTTCTCCTCTTTAAACGCGATCGATCTTTGTGGAAGAAAAAGTATGCAAGAATGCCGATGACAAGTAGCACAAATACAGGCACCCCAATCCCGATTCCAATCTTTGCGCCCAATGATAATGAGCTCTCGTGTTCTTCATCGTCAATGTCGTCCTCATCTTTCAGACCAAGCAAGTCCTTATCATCGTCTTGGAACAGAGCGCGAATGGTATACACCGCAATCGTCGCACTATAAAGGGTGGTGGTTGATGAGGACAGGATATCGTAGGTGCTCGCAGAATGATTGTACGTGATTGGGACAGCTAAAACTGTTGGAACGGAGCGCTTGCAGTGGTTGCCATCCAGATAGTATTCCCTAAGGCACTTAGCGCGACTCGACAAACTCGGTCTTGGAACTTACGATGAGCAGCATACGGCCGTCGTTGTCGCTTTCTCCTTAACCTCGTTGGTGTTGACCAGAACAGTCACCGTGGTCCATCCATTTGGGCAGGTAGCTGGACTAAAAATTCCCGTTCGGCCACCATAAAACATGCCCTCGGGGTAGCATGACAATGTGTTGGAGCCATCCACAGGTTCCAAGTCGAGCCATGCGACCGCGCCAGTAGCTCCAGGTGACGGCTGATTGTCGAGATTGTACGTCCATGTGCAACTGAGGGGCGTCCTCCAGTGCGTAGTCATCGGAGGGTAGGTCTCATCGATCTCATGATTGTCGGTAGCAGTTGGCGTTGGGGGAAGTTCCGGTACCGGCGTCGGCGTCGAAGTCGAAGTCGGAATCGAGGTCAAATTCGACGTCTCGGTGGGACTTTGGGTACTTGAGGCGATGGTCGAGGAAGTCGTCAAAGCCGAAAAAGGCTCCAGCGACGACATGGCGTCGAGAAGACACCAGACTCCACCAGGAAACAGACCAGTCGGCCGCTCGAGCAGAAGCCGCAGGCAGGGCTATTCGTGGGTGTTTAGCTACAGTCAACCAGGCAGTTCAGCGATGATCGGCGTGTCCTCCACCCACGCGTGCGTCTTGACTGTTCTATGAGGGTGCGTGAAGCTCTGGCTAGTGAAGACGAGACGACATAGGCGGAGGCGCACACGAGGCTCAACAGGTCATCGAGTTGAGTGCCATCTGGATGAGTGTCAAAATGTGAAGAGAGTGCTCCAAAGTCCTAGGGCGAGAGAAAAGAGAATTCATCCATGTCAGCAGCAAAGCGTCGGGGTAAATAGACCGCAGCGTTGGTGTACCGGTTCCCCCTTCTGAGGTCTTGTAGCCTTGGCGAAATCTTATCACGGGTGGAAGCCGAGAATGCCAAGGCCGGGACTGCACTGATACATTGTCCACGTTGACCGATACAGGCCTGGCCATTACTTTAGGGCGTCCCTGACCAATGCTTGGCATTGCGACTCATCGAACGCCCGAGCTTTTGCCCAGAGCCCAAGGCCATGGCGGTGGCTGGGCGAGAGCCAGATTTGCTGGGCAGCTGGGTATTGCTGAGGAAGAATGAGGCCGTAGGGACGAGAGCGTGTGCCGAACTTCCTTGACATCGTGCAGCCAAGGATTCTCCGTCACTCAGGCCGCTCTTCGGTGAGAACGGAAACACAGTGAGCGCATTACAAGGAGTCTTGGCCACTGTAACACAGTGCTTCTGGTCGGGTGAGACCAGACATTCAAGACAAGACAAGACAGTATACACAAGAGTTGGAGCGGTAGAGATGTGAGTCTCAAAGATGAAAGATAAAAAGGGAGCCAACAGCCAGAGAGAGGTAGGCCTTTTTCTCATGTAAGCTGCCTTCCGTTCCTCCCTTTCAGCCTCTCAGCATGCCTGCCCAGGTGGCTGCCACTGTCCGAGCTGGCGCTAGGCTACAACCGACATCTGTAGGTTCTACCATGACTGTCAGGTAGGACAGATCCAATAAAAGTTGCTACAATTTAGTTGAATGTACCGAGATTGTGATCAGTTTTTGCTTCGTTTGCTACTGCAAGCCTCCAAGCACCCAGAACGGGACATTCGCTTGAGATGCACCATGTGACTGGACTGCAGGGAGCTCGGGCCAGTTTATGCCCCTGTCGAAAAGCTGGGGCCCGGATTATCGGCAGGCTGAGTTCCGGAATCCAAGTCTTCGCACTCCGCTTCGAAAACCGGGGCGTTGGGGCGTGCGAGCTTGGGTCACATGACGTGAGGGGTGAAGGGCACGAAAACCCTACTGCCAAAAATTTGGCCCAATTCGTAGCATCCAAGCGACTCAACCGCCTTCAAAGTCGACTCCATCCCGGCCCATCCAAATTCGCTCTTCGGTAGATTAGCGAATCCTCACGACACAACACCGCGATCATGGCTGACGAATACGTACGTTGCTCTCGACTCCTCAACTTCCAACTCTCTCGACCTACCCGTCGATGCGCGACGCTCCAGAACACGCTGGCTGACGATGATGATATAGAACGCCGAGGAGGCCGCTGAGCTCAAGAAGAAGAGAGCCTTCCGAAAGTTCTCTTACCGAGGAATCGACCTTGACAAGTACGTTGTTATCCCACGAAAATCTCCCTGGCGCGCCGACGACGTGTTCATTTCTACTCGGATTGTGGGGAAAACTGGTTATGCGAGAACCCTCCAGCTGACATCCTGACCCTTCCAATAGCCTCCTCGACCTCAGCTCCGACCAACTTCGAGATGTCGTCCACGCCCGTGCCCGCAGAAGAATCAACCGTGGTCTTAAGCGACGCCCCATGGGTCTCATCAAGAAGCTCCGAAAGGCCAAGCAGGAGGCTCGACCTAACGAGAAGCCCGACCTCGTCAAGACTCACCTCCGAGACATGATTGTCGTCCCCGAGATGATTGGTAGCGTTATTGGTATCTACTCCGGCAAGGAGTTCAACCAGGTGGAGATCAAGCCTGAGATGGTTGGCCACTACCTGGCTGAGTTCTCTATCTCATAGTACGTACTCTGAAGTTGGGCATGGTGAAATCATATTCTAACCCCCCCTGCAGCAAGCCCGTCAAGCACGGTCGACCCGGTATTGGTGCCACTCACTCTTCTCGTTTCATTCCCCTCAAATAAGAAGGTTGCGGTCTTGGGGTGGTTTCTGCATTCACGGACATTTATGGGCGAAAAGGGACTGGTTTTGGTAGACGGGCAAATTCCTCTACCGAAGTTGCTGATGACAATGGGTACAATGATGATAGTACAATAAAGAAGCATTGTCCGCTTGACATCACATAATACCCCCCTGAATACGCTGGTGACTTTCCAAACCGATGAAGGCGCCGCTCTAGTCCCTAGTTATATAACAACAGGCCTGGGTCTAAAATCCCTTATTACAACGAACTTCTCTTGTGTCACGAGGCTTATCACTCATCAGACTTTGAGCGCACTCCGAGCACGTATCTGATCAAAATACAGTGCAGAAAGTTCCCTCCTTTTTCCGTCTCTCTTCGATTATTTGCCTCTCGCGCTCTATCAGTACCTCGATCCTTTCAGGCATCACCCGTGCTGGATCATCAGCTGGCACCAATGTTGATCCATCACTATCATCATCTGCCACAGGCGCTGCAGCATCCGGACCCAGTATCTGTAGCGAGGGCTTCCCATCAATGCCAAGGCCAGACGGCGTCGAAGTGCCCGGTCGAGGTCGTTTCTTAAGTTGTCCGAAGGCCCAGTTCTTAACCCTTGCAATCGCTGGAAGGGCACGAAGGGCAGTAATGGGCCATACGATATCAAAGAGCGCAAGTGGCGCTCCCGCGTTACAAACGCCGCACCCATAGGGTAGATCGCTTTTCCCATAATGGATAAAGAGTTCCTCGCCGGGTCTGATCTTGCGAGAAGTCCGGACGGTCATGGTATTGGGCTTAGCGGCGTCGACATAATGCCGAGCATTAGCGCATGTTGGACAAGCGTGGTTGATTAGACATGTCAGCTTGAATATATGGGCGTAGGTGTTTCTACCATCCCAGAAGCCGTAGTCGTCAATAAAACTCTCGAGCCTCTTGGCATCGTGTTCTCCCAGTTCTTTGTTTGTGGAGATCTTATTGAGCCTCCAGAAGGCATCTCGCATGGCTGCTCGACCCTCAGGCGTGAGTTTCGCCCACTCGCTCATAACAGTTCTCTTGCCATTTCGTTGCCGCCAGTATATGCAAGATATCATTGGCTCTTCGACAATTACAGGGTGATTAGTGGGCAGAGGTTTCCGAGCGAATAACCCGAAGCCACGGGCTGTTCTGGTGTCATACGAGATCACTGCCTCGAGGTTCTGTGGGGGAGGACTAATGCCATTGTGTCCTGTCGTGAGGGCCAATGTGGAAGGAAGAAGGCCATTTACATCGTCTGAGGCCGTCGATGCAGAGACAAGAGTATCAGTTACTGTCTTGAAGTTCGTTGGTGAGGATATAACGACGTCCGCGATGCTAGTTACAATACCACTACTGCCTTTGCTGGGGTTCAGCTGTAGGGGAAGGTTCTCGTTTCCCCTATTGACGGGCATTTGTGGTGGGCAACCGGTATCATTTCCTGGGTCAAGGGTCGTGGGCAGGGGAACAGTGCAACTGTCCACTTCGCTGAGACTTGATGTAGTGAGAAGGCTCTCGTGTCCTTCTTTACAGGGTTTCGGTAAGAGGACCACAGCTTTTTTTTCTTGACTGAAGGGTGCCCATGCCGGGACAAAAGCATCGTCTTGACCATGAGATGGTTTCAAGATCGGCGCTGCCTGCAAGGGTGTCTGTGGCGCGTGATTCCAACCATTGACGTACACTCTCTTGCCCTTGTCCACTGCCGGTTCTGTTCCTGTCAGCTCCAAGAACTTTTCATATGACCAGCGCTGAAGCGAGTACCGTAACAGGGGGCTTGGCTGAGTTCGGACACCACAAGACTGCTCAACAGTAAACGTACCTGGCTCATCATTCCACTTTTCATCCCTGTTAGGGAGCCAGGATGCCTTAGGCTTCATGCTCGTCGAGGCTTGTACATCATCTTCTGTCAGCTTCTTCGTTTGATCATCAACAGCCTCCTCGTCAGCTTCGTTGTGAGAATTATGGGCGATTTCCTTAGAAGATCCAGTAGAAGAATTATCAAATAGCTCATCGTAATCAACGAGTTGATCGTCGATTTTGGATGAGCTACCTATGGTTTGAGGTTCATCTTCTGCAAGGAAATCTTTCATCGCCATTCTGAACCAGGGGCTTTGAGATTTAGCTAAGGATTGCTCATAACGTACGAGATAATAATGATCCAGTAATCTTCGTGAGCTATAAAGAATGATACCCAGCAGGCGGTGGCTTGATCCAAAATGTCGATACGGCTGGAGCTGCCGGCGAAGATAAATGGAGGTACCTGGTACAGATTCGAGCACTGGCGTGCAATGAGGTCCTTCTGTCGTCGGCCATTCACCACCTAAATAGTCAATCACGATCCAGGCACCACATAGAGCCGGCCTCTTCTTCCCTCAGCAAAGATAAAATCAGAAAGACATGCTAGAGGGCTCCTGGCAGCGCACATGTGGCAGGAGGGGAAACCGCAAACACGGCGATGACCTCGACATTAAGATTCCCGTAGCAGGAAGCGAGCCTTGCGCGAATATATATCGCCTTACCCATCCCATCCCATATGTACCTCCTGCAATGACATTAGCCAGTGAAACACCAATGACGGAGGCAATCTCCAGATTTCGGCACAAAAATGCCGATATAGCCGCAGTATTGTCCCACTCTTCACGACTCAAGTCCGGGCGTCTGAGCGAATATCCGCAACAACAGGGCTGGAATCCACGTCGTTAGGGAGATACAGATAAGGGTGACGGTGATCACGGAACTTGATAGAATTCTTATATTCCGGTCCTCGTTCTAGTATACAACACCCCGCTCTACTGCTGAGCTGCTAGCTTCTTCGCTTTCCGGTCCTCCTCATTGAGGTGCTGTTGCCTGTAGTGCTCTACAACGTGATCCATGTTGTTGATCTGGCCGGCTCGGATGTTTCGCACGGAGTGAGACTGGATGGCCCTTGAGTGCAAGTTAGCAACCGTACTTTTTATATGTGTAACAAGTCAGGGTGCCACGAACTCGGGGTATGCAACGTCAACGAATCGGTGCTTGTTAGATCCCCCCTCAAAGAGATTTCGGTCGAAGCCAGCCTGCTCCATAGCTCGTGTGTGCAGAGCATTGATTTCCTCCCAGTCCTTGCCCTTGGACGACCATCGATCGATGAGGTTAATGAGAGCCGACTCCTCGCCCTCCTGGGGGCGGAACGTGTAGAAAAGCGCAGTGCCAAAGAAGACGGTCACGGCCACGATAGATCCTGTCTGTAAGACCTGGTTAGCTTGTCGACGGCGCAATGGCAATGGGCAGTGCGAGGTTTTGCGGGCTCATACCCCGAAAGACTCGTTGACGGGCGCAGCGGGTGCGTGGTGGTGGGCGTCGTGGGCGTAGGTTCGCGCTGTCCGCTGCAGCTGGCGAGCCAAGCAGCCGGCCCTCTGTCGTGCGGCGAACATTTTGGCGGATTGGGCGGCGGCAATTGAAGTTGATCGTGAACAGCTCAATGCCCAGACTGACCGAGTGATGTTATCACGGTCCGCGGGTTCATCCTGGGTTATGTAAGCGGATTGAGAGAGAGCTGACCAATCATGCGCCAGATGTTTGTGATCTCTTCTCTTAGCCCCAGTCTGCTACCCGGTTTTGGCATCAAACCGTGACTTTACATGATGAAACGAACTTCGTGACGAGTATCCAAGTGGATAGTTACAGATGCTTCAATTCACTCCGGGCATCTCTAGGGAGATTCTCATTGAAAGGCGGCTATACAACCAACACGAACGTCTACCTATTTACAATGCTGTACTCATTGCCGGAGCTGGCTACAATGCGCAAGGAGATGACTCCAAACTTTTTTATCTCAACAACGAATGCTTCAATAAGTCAAATTTTCGAACATGATGAGAGTACTATGCTATGGGCTTGAAATCTAACTCCTTTATATGACTCTTTGTCAATGCTCAACAATACGAAGCTTCATTAAAATACCCCGTTCGTCCGAGAATTTCCACGGGTCGTCTGCGAGGCTGTCTTAGAACACGTTCGAAGATTCGATAAATGCTACTACGTCAGCTTCCAAGTGGAATCTATTCCATGTCGCTGGCTGACCTAAGTTGGTCTGACAGATGGACATGGTGACATGACGATCAGATACTGGCTTACCCAAGCCACTACCTCACAGTTCATCTTTCTGCACACTTGATGTCTGGCAATTAACCAGACCATGTGGAGGCAATTTGGCATGTATTAACAGTCATGGAATGCTCCAGAGTTTAAGAAATACAGTCACTGCAATAAACAGAGCAGCCTACAACCTGCCTGACCAAGTGGCTTATGTGAGCCATTCTCGCTGGCGACCAAATGGAGGTTGTATCCATGAACTGGATGAGATCATCAATCGCGCTTTCGGAATCCAATGCCATCAGTATGGCTTATAAAAAAGGTGTTACATACCCGTCTTTCGGATGCACAATTCCCAGATTCAAAGATATTTACCATCGAACAAAGCTCCAACGCCAACTAGCATCATGACCCAAACTGCGTTCATCACCGGCGCGAACTCGGGCGTTGGCCTAGCCACAACAAGGCTGTTCCTCTCAACCGGCTGGAACGTTGTGGCAACAGCCAGAGACGTGTCTTCCGCTGCTCTCCAGACGTTGGCCGGCGAGTCGGGGAGCGAGTCGGGAACTCTCCTCATCCAGCCCCTCGATCTCACCAAGCCAGACACCTTTCAGCCAGCCATAGATCAAGCGGTTGAGAAATTTAGTAAAGTCGATGTCCTCATCAACAATGCGGGTTATGGCCAGTTTGGCATTCTAGAACAGTTAGATATTGCTACCATTCGCAAGAACTTTGAGGTTAATGTTTTTGGTACGTTCTCCAATTCCTCCAAGCCAGCAACAGAGAGAGCTGACGAAGAACAGGCACCATGGGATTGATCAAGGCATTTATGCCGCATCTGCGCTCTACTACCCAAGCAAGAAACCCTTCGCGTGTTATCTACATAGGATCGGGGGGTGGTCACTTTGGCTTGCCCCTTACCGGGCCGTATTGCGCCAGTAAGGCAGCAATGAACATTTTCATGGAATCTCTCATGTACGAGATGGAAGGCGTCCACCCTTCAATCAAGGTCAAAATCGTGTGCCCGCACGGTGGCATCACCGAAACAAACTTCGGGCAGACATCGAACCAATTGGCTGGCCTCGATAAGATGACCCCTGAGATGCAGATGCAATACGGCCCCTTCGTACAGAGCACGATGCAGAAATTCGGCGCTATGCGAACTCACAGCATGTCGGCACGAGACGCCGCCGGGGTTGTATACACAGCCGCCACTGATGACTCGACGAAGCTGAGACACTTTATTGGACCAAAAGATGGTGGACAGAACTTGCAGAGGAGGATGCTGGGGGGTCAGCCTGGAGAAGACCCCGATGAAGTTGACCAGAGATACATGGATGCAATGAGGGACAGCTTCCTTGAGGGACAGCTTTCTTGAAGCTATGCTAGTCTGAGGATCTCCGGGGCGGCTAAGAGCAGGCTCGAATGGGAATGTCCGCGGTCCTGACGGGAATGGCTTGCAGCGAAGATCATCCATCAGCCGTGTACCTCGTCCCCAACGCTGTGGCGCATGTATCAGTACAAACAGCATGGAAATCACAAAACGCGCACGGTAGTCGCGAAAGCGCTGAACCGCATTGTCTGACCACGCTGCCCGATGATTTGACTGTGACGCCCACCCCGAGCTAACAAGCACCATTCCATCGGCTACGAGAATAAGCCTTGACCTTGACCCGGCATCCAGCAAACCAGTCGGAGTCTTTGCCCGCAGAATGCAAGATCGGAAGACCACGCGTGACTACCACGAAAACGCTGAGTGGATGGCTTGACGACCAACGCGACAATGTGCTGTCACCCCAGAGTTTGCTCACGCGTTGGGGATACATAAGGTAAACTCCGATTGCGGGGAAAGCACACCACCTCCTTGGGCTTCGGCTGAGGCTGACGCTGGATTGACTGGCGAGAAACTGGCCGCGGGTTCCTTGTTCCTCTAGATGCTGGCCGGAGTCAACCGCTCCCTGTCGTGAAAGTGTCACAGCTTCAGGCAGGTCAGCCAACCTGTCGTCATCTCGTGGTCACTGGTTCCTTATACGCGCCACGTCTCGGCGATCCCAGCAGGAAGCTGGGGATGATAAAGGACGGGGTGTCTTACAATCCCTTTCTGCAATTGCCGTTTCATCCATTCTACTTAGTATTATCAGCATCCTTCTACCATGACTACAGTTGCGAGGAAATGCCACGATTGCTACGACAGCCAGGTCTCACCACAGCCGTGACACTCAACACCATAACCGAACCCTCCGCATATCTGAAACCCTTCATCCGATCTTCGACCGCATAGTCATCCCGTCTCTTTTTTGAACGTCTACACGATCCCCATGAGCGACATTCACCATGTGTCACACCATAATTGCCCAGCGACTGTGCGAAATCTGCGGTCGCGAACAAGGCGAAACAGTCATCGACTTTAGCAGATGTGCACGTAAGTGCAATAGCCCATTCTACTGCCTGACCCCAAAGCCCCAAATGGAAATCTGCGCCCTCTGCGTCGCAGCGCCAAACAGCACACCGGTCCTCACACGCCACGCGGTCAAACGCAAGGACAGACGAGGCAGCGAGAGCACGGCCAGTACGAGCGCCAGCCAGGAATACCCGTTTGTGCCCAGCGGCAACCTTCCGGGCGGGCCGGCAGCGGCATGATGTTCAAGGCAATCCGACTGGCCGGCGACGGAAGCAGGCAAGGCGGATGCTGCAAGACGGGAGAGTGCGAGAAATGTGGCTTTGAATAGCATACAACCTGGTTGTAGCATGGATTGGCCGTTGGGCCTGGCGTTGGGCCTCATTACGGGACACGGCGAGAGAAGATGAATACGAATGGGCGGGTGCAGGGCTCTATTGACGCATGAGCTGTACGAATATGCCGTGTCACCTAAAGGAAAGGCCTTGTTGGCCATCCCGGAGACCCGGTCAAGCCATCCGCCCGGGAACGCTAAAGAACGGAATACCGAACAATGAGACGAAAACATGTACGTGGACTTATACATGCTATGTGTGCTATGTGATGTAGGGTGATACAAATCGATGAATATCACTGCTTTCTGACTAGCGTTGACCATGTATGTGTATCGCAGATCGCAGAACGTGCATGCGCTGCCGGCGAGGCTTGATTGTTGTACACAGAATGTTTCATAATTGAGGCCTGCTCCGATTTAGGACTTGAGGAATGTTAAAACCCTGTGTTGGGCGACATCTTGGCCGCCTGATGACGAGGTGCGAGATTCAGAGCCTTGTCTTCATGTACGGTGCTCTATTCGGCTACAGTTTGACGATCGAGAATGTCACGAGGGGTTACTCAGCAAAAGTTAAAATAGCCCAATCTTGCTTCGATGTTCTGGAAAGAGCACTTGGAGTGGCTGGATATATAGACTACACCTGGGGGCTGAGAGAGCGCTCTCAACCAGGCGTCCTCACCCGAGAACACAATGCACGCCTCAAATCCATCTACCCCAAGCCCAGCATCGATACCAAGCGCCCGGTACACAAAGGCCAGCAAAATGGGCTCTCTATGGGGCGTTGTCGAGGAAGGTAACAAGTTTGATACACGCGATCTCAATGATATGTGGGCGCTCCACGTCATGGATATCGAGGAAGCTGTGGGCTACATGCGAGATGTCGTTCGAAAAGAGATGGTATGGGACAAGAACGCTTTCCAACTTGACGAGGCAAGAAGAACAATTCTCTTGAAGCCCAAGATACGAGATGGAGAAGAAGCTGCGGCTGCCTGCAGGAGGGCCTTTTCAAATCATTGCCATTTAAACCAGGGACGGCTCAACAAATGTTTCGACAAGTGGCTCTCTAAGCCAAAGGACGAACGGGATTTCCACCCGATCCACAATACTGAGAGCAAATGGCAGGATCTCAGCATTCCTTTACCAGCTAGAGGTATCTTCGGTGTCATTACGATTGGTGTCCACTTAAACATGTTCACGGTCACGATGGTCAATGGACGGGAAGAAGTCGACAAGATTTGGGTATCTCAACGTGCTACCGGAGATATTATGAGTTATTCCGGCATGTTGGACCAGGTCGTTGCAGGCGGGATGGACCCTACAGATCGGATACGGGGCCTTCTGGCTCCGTTGGTAACGCTGAAACGGGAAGCTGGCGAGGAAGCAGACATATTCCTTGATCTTAATACCAAGACCATGTCTGTTCGGAACGGGTGGAAACGAAACTCGATTGGGGTCGTCGAGGAAGCCCCTCATATCACGTTCTACGACTGCAAGGACATCAACGCCGGTCGAGGCAGCGAGGGGCATCTCGAGCCAGGAGTGCGGTTCGTGTACGACCTCAAGCTTACGGACCCTGACTTTCAACCTACGAAAGCAGAAAGAAACATTGAGAAATTCGAGGCCTTTTCTGTCGATCAGGTCAAGGAACAGCTATGGGACAAGCGGTGGAAACCTAATTGTGGGCTGGTTATGCTGGATTTTTTGCTGCGAAAGGGCCTCGTTACCGCGGCCAGTGATGAGAGGTTCAATAGTATCATGGCTGGAATGAGGAGGGAGCTTCCTTTCAAATATGCTCAGGACGGGTTTCCATTTCTCGCTCATTAGGAGTATGGTCGGCTAAAAGGTTATGCAAGTGTGGGTATCAAAAGTAGTCACGAAGTCGAATATTTCAGATATGGGTGTAATGCAAGGATATTTCAACTCCCAGTCCCTATCAGTCATCTACGTTTACATAATTCCCCTCGTGACTACCTCTAGCTTGCCTCCTCGGCGAGTCTTCCCATGTCGGACATGTGATGAATCTCCAGTTCCCTGCCTTGGATCTTCACAGGAGGAGTAGGCAATAAAGTGAAGCAGATCCTCGCAACCTCCGTACCTGTGTTCCTCCAGCCGTGGTTCGTGCCCCTCTGGATGATTATATCGCCCCGCTTGAATGTTTTTGAGGCACTATCGTCAAGGACACAATCTACCTCGCCCTCGATAACAATGCCGTAGTCAACACTCCCCGTGCGGTGGATGACAGTGGGATACCCGGGCCAGAAGTCCACGACTCGAAGGACTGAGCCAGAGGCGGGGAAGAGGTCCTTTTCGACGAGGTTTTCTTTGTAGGACTTCAGGTCCTTGTCGTCATTGAAGTCATGGTCACCGTGCTCGTTGACCCAGGATGTGTGCATGGAGAAGCCGCCACTGCGGATGGAATTGACTTCCACGGGGATTGAGTCATCCCAGATGGCTTTGCCGTTGGAATCGTGGGTGGTGATGTAGCGTTTGACGGGAGGAAGAGGCTGTGCTTCGGTGGATGCCATTGTGTTGGTTTAGGGTTCGTGAAGCTTGTAGAATAAGGCGTGAACGAGACAATGAGGTCGGAGATACTGTTGTAAATGACTTCCAAGCTGCTTGAATTGCTGATGGTGATAATGCTGAAGTACCTATAACAAAGCAGGAGACACTTGTTCCTTTATACTTGAAATCTTCATTGTCGTAGACCTGTTGTCAGGTGTTATCCTTACTAGAAAGACACAACACCAAGGCAATAAATGGAGACATTTCAGGACTACGATTGTTAGTTGGCCAATCACATCCGGTCGTCCGTCCAATTCTGGATATTCCAGAAAAAAAACTCAAAAGCCTGAAGCATGCCCCAGTAGTCACGATGACAGATCTCGGTGTTCCGTGGAGTTGACGCTAGAGTTAGTAATCGATCTTTCCCCCGGGCATCTTCGGTGGGTCACGGCCGATAATTCAACGACCGACAATCGTAATCCCGTGATTCAGCGGCCATGATTCGGGCGAAGGATTGCCATACGCTTTGTCAGTCTGGTTGTCCGTGGATGATGCCTGCTTAAGGACTGCTTGTTGGTCTGTCAGATCACTGTTGGTTCGCATTGGGTTAGGTAAGATGATCATCCAGGGAGCTGCAGTAACTTTCGCGTGAATATAAGAAGACGCCCGGAATTAACGAATACTGGGTATTCCAAATGATCCATGCACTGGTCAGCAGCGCAATAGCACTGTCAGATCTATGTAGGTACGATTGATTACCAGATTGTGGTCACGCATTTCTTCCTGAGAAATGCTTTGGTCTAGGGTAAGTCACCGTGGGGCTGCCCTCACGAACAATTCCGCCCATCCATCATCTCAGACTCCGCTCTGGCCCGTCCCCGACTTTGTCGCCCCGACTGTCTCGCGGAAAACATTCCCCCGCTAACAGGGTTCAGCTTCCCAGGTCAAATGGCATAGCGTCTCCATGGTCGTGCCAGACGCCATCGGTTCGAACTTGGCCCGAAACGGCCGGGCCTCTGAGTCTTATCCCCAAGCTTTCCCACTCAAGCTCTAGCAGCATGGGGCGTCCACGCCTAATAAACCTCCATAAAGCCAATGCAATTTTGACTTTCATTACCGCAGGGCCTGGACGGTTCCTGGAGCGATATGCTTCCTTTGCTGGAGCGGGAGGAGAAACATTATCGCAGGGATGGTGGCTGCTGAGGGGCTTATTGACAGCCTGAGAACTCTCTCCTCATCACTGACGGAGCGATGGATGCTGGATGGTGTATGCTGAGGCTAATTGGGTTTCTAATTCTGCCCTGCGAACTCAGCCTCACCAGGCCTGAGGTTACATCTTGAATCGTCTCCCCACTCTCCGATGGAGCCATGGTCAATCTACCTAGTCTATCTCCCATCACGACGACGGGCAGTGCAGCTCGGGCCAACTCCTACCCTTGCTTATTGTCATTCTCATGCATCACCGCTGTTTCTCTGGGACAGTGGCTAAGACGGTAATAGGGAGAAAAAGAAAGAATCGAGAAAGGTCTTATTCTTCGGGGATGCCACGTCCCGATCGAGACCGTATTCAAACCAACCCCCAGCTTTGAGAGTCTTACGTTCCAGAACGCCAAAACGATAGCATGGCGCAGATCCATGGTCCATCGGCCGCCCATCACCAGAGATGGAGGCGGCCCCCCCAACTGAGCAAAGCCTCGTGAGTTGTTTTTGGCACCATCCCTAGAAGGGTCGCGGCCATTGAGCTACTGCATTCAGCTCTACCCGCCAAGGCTTCACCGCGCGAATGGGATCCTGTCGTGCGCGCCACCCTCCAGGATCTGTCTTGAGGGCGTCCTGGTCCCTCTCCTATGGGCCCGACTCTTATAAGCCGTGGCCGCGGCTGCATTTGCGAGATCCCTGCGTCTTGTCCTGCGTCTTGTCCTGCCCAGACTTCTCTGCTGCCGTGTGGTGTTGATCCAGAAGGCTTTGCACTTTGCTCTGCTTCCTGCACGACATTAAGCAGTACCCATTGCCATCGCATTGCGGTTGACGATATATCCTTGTCGTGTAAAATACTTGGTTTGTCCAAGAGACGTCGCGGAGGATCAGGCGTCTTCTTTGCAGCAGCTTTGGACCCCAATTGCTTGCAAAGACAGCACCCGACTTGGCATCGAGCTTGACCAACAACACCGACAAAATCTCGTGATGCGTCGAGCTTCGACGTTGCTGGCTCTTGGAGCCTTTGGCTCACCGGCCGCCGCCTGGCTCAAGTATCCGTTCCTGAAATCAGTCGCTGAGGAATCATGGACACCTGCACGACAGACCAAACTGCCCGAGGTCGACGAGAACCAGGTCGCTCTGGGATTCTCCCCGCGACCAACTGAAGCTCCTGAGCTGTTGGCGAGAATGAACTTGGAGCCCCGTCTAGCGGGTTATACTCTTGGACCCGATACCTGCGGTTTCGTCTCCTCAAACGGAAGTGAGTCCTCCCAACTGATTGGTGTCCTGGACTGAGACAGAATTTGCTGACAATCTGACCAGATTCTTTCACATGCATCACCAACGGTGCGACGTGTAGTTTCTCCAGCGGCGCCATTGGGTGCTGTGAGCCTAATGAAAGCTGCAACGTCGTGAAGACGACTTGCATCAACTACGCTGCCTCTGCGTCCGGCGCGTGCAATCTCCCCAACGACTTCCACACTTTGTGCTGGTAAGCCCTCCTATTATCTCTTATTATCCTCTATCATGACGGTAATACTGACCCCATTACAGTCAGTCGTCTGCCCTCGGCGAATGCTTCACCTGGGTTCTGTCTACTACCGGCACCGGCAACGACCCCGATGAGACCTTCACGCTCCTCGACTGCTCCGCCAGAGCTGGTTCCGCAATCCTTCTTGACTATGATCCCATGTGGTCCCGTACGCACAGCTTCAACTCCGATGCCACCACCACCGACGAGGGGACTACCACCGAGAGCGAGACTACCACCTCGACTTCCAGCTCTTCGACTCCCACGAACACAGGCGGCGGCGGCACTAACGTCGGCGCCATCGCGGGTGGCACTGTCGGCGGTGTTGCGGCTCTTGGCCTCGTCGGTCTCGCGGCCTTCCTCCTCTTCCGCCGTCGCAAGAACAAGAACCGTGATACTCCCGTCGCAGCCAATAACCAGCAATCGCCTCCCCCGAACATGGCCCAGACGAACACTACATCCCCTCATCAGAGCTTCGCACCCACTTCCCCCACCTCCGCTTACCCCTCTGGCGTGCCCTCCAACTTCCAGCCCGGATACCAGCCTCAAGGCTACGACCCCAACATGGCCGCCTACAACCAGCAGGGTTACCAGCAACAGGGCTACGGAGGCTACTCGCCGCAGCCGCAGTTCCAAGGTCAGCAGTACCCGCCGCAGCAGGGCTTCCAGCAGCAGGGCCAGTACCCGCCTCAGGGTTACGGCGCTGCGGGTTACCAGCCTACCGGCTCGCCTCCCCCTCATCTGAGCCCCAGCCCCGGTGTACCCACGCCTGGTGCCAAGGAGGGTGAGACGCCGCCTGCTGGTGGACATCATCAGGACCTGCCCGCCCAGGAGCTGCCGGCTGTTAATCCCGTTGGCAACGAGAACAACCGCGCTGAGTTGGGTTAAGCAATGAACAGAAGGGGAGGGAAAGTTGGAAGTTGGGAGATGAAAGACGATTATGCGTATATATAGGGAGGGAGATGCAGTTTTGATTACGATGGAGTTTTGCATGGTTGTATTATACCTCGTTCTAGCGCATTCCACACGTATTACGCATTCATTATGAACATGCACGTTATAATACCTCTAAACTCAAGATCTGAACCTATATCGTGTCCTAGAGTGATCCTGTATTATTTTATAGGTCTTTAGCTACCGCATTATCCCACCAGTCTGTCCAGTTCAAGACTTTCCTCCCCAACCTTGCCTCCTCAGCTGCAAATACCATAGCATGACTCCTGAGCACCTCCTCGAGCGTACATCCAAGGAACTCATTCTGCGCTCTCTCAGCTTCATACCCATGATTCTTTACGCGGTCAACCGCCATGACAAACTGTCGAGCCAGGCCTAAATCGCCGCCACCGTGGCCTAAGTCCTCCACCTTTGGGTAGTACGTCTTAGTCTCACCCGTGTTGAAGTCCTCGATGACTATTTTCTTCGAGTCGGCGTAGACTTCACCGTGCTCGCCGTAGAAGTTGGAATAGCGATCACAGATCTTCTTGGTATGCGCGACCATGTGGAAGGTTGCCGTTTTGGCGGGACGCGTGGTCTCGGGCCAGGTGATTGTCACGAATTGGTCGTCACAGACGTTGTTGTCAGCTTCGAAGACGCAGCGGCCGAACCAATTCCTGGATTGGACTTCTGGCTTGGGGGTTGTGTCGTCCCAGTCTTCTTCGAGGGCCTTGCTGAGGACAGTCTTTCGCTCTGGTATGGTTCCGTAGTCTTCTATGTCATGGACGACGATGCTGATGGGCCAATGGGTGTTTCCGCTCTCAATACCCTTGAGGTTCGGCCCAAGATAGATGTTCTTGGCTGAGTATTTGCAACCCGAGTCACCGAGGGGACATTTCATGCAGTTCGTTGCTGAACCAGCTGCTGCAGGTTTGCGACTTTTCTTGAAAAACTGAACACTGCCAGTGGAGGACACTGTCTCCGGAAGGTGAGGTTCTCCCTGACCAGCCTTTTCAGGGGAACACAGAATCCACAGCAGTAAGTCGATATCATGGCAACTCTTCGTCAATAACGAAGGGGCTGCCGTCTGCTCGTTCCTCCAATTTCCCCTGACATATGAGTGAGTGAAATGCCACCAACCAACGGGCTCCGTATGTACAACGCTGCTGATATCGCCGATGACGCGGTCTTCCACGAGTAGTTTCCGCAAGATGATGTTGTGCGGGCTGTATCTCAGCACGTGGCAGATAGAGAAGAGTTTGGAGGCCATTGAGGGTTTCATGGCCTTATACATGGCCACGCAGTCCTCGAGGTTGGTTGCAAGAGGCTTTTCGCACATGATATGAAGACCCAACGGAGCGAGACCAACGACGACCTCCCGATGCATTTCATCCAGCACGCAAACGAAGGCACCGTCGACACCCTCCGGGACATCTTCACCTGCTGTAGCTCGTCGCCTCCGGTCCGTTTCATACTCAAGGAACTCGCGCCAGTCCGAGAACGCTTGGCCTACTTGAGGAGTACCATCGTGCCAGATGTGTTTGCGTCCGAGGAGGTCGCGCTTGAACTTTATGGGTTCGGCCACTGCTGCGACCACGCCGTTGGTGACGTCGTCAATGCCCTCAGCGTAATTCCGACCTCGGGAGCCTGCGCCGATGATGAGGAACCGGGGAGGGTTTGCGGATAATTCTGGCTTGGGAGGTGGTTCGGGCTGGGTTGAGGCTTCGCTTGTGAGGTTGGAGAGCATGTTCTTTATTGAGCCCATCGTTGTGAGATTGGTTTGCTTAGTGGTAATAGATTCTGTATGCTTGGCACGTTTGGTTATCTTGAACTCGGTTATTGATTCTGGCGATGAGAATCCACCGTCTGACTTAAGACCATGCACTTTAAATAAAGCTCTCGCTGGGTATTAATCATCTGCCCTCTACGTAAATGGTAGCCTGTCCGCAACGTTGTAGATGACTCTGCAGGCAGCTACAAAAGGGACGGGAGTTTCAGTTGATTTCGGTAGCACGGCACGAACAGCCAAAGAACGATAAGTATTAGCGGAGAATCCTGCAGGACGAGGGAGACTCCAGATAATTGTCCAATGGTTGTACACGGCGAAATGGGTGTTAGAGGGGAAGTGGTGATAATCAAGACCGGTCGAGGTTGGAGGCGAGGTTTGCTCCAATAAGAACCTACTGATTTAGAATCCGCAACGTTCCAGAGCGTTAGGCCGCTGTAGCTCAGCTTTTACAGGGCTTGAGGGTGCGCCACAGAGGGCAGAGGGACACAGGGCTTGGATCGCCGCTTAGTAGCCAATCGCTAGAGCTGAAGAGCTGCGCTGGTCTGCTGCTAGGATCAACCGACTTCAGAGCTCAAAGCCACCAGGTTGCATCTCTCATCCTGCATAACTCAGCCTAGCACTTGGCTGAATAGAAGACATTCAATGGCTGAGAACACACTGGAACAGGTCGATAGGCCTCAGAGCCAGACCGATGATCCTCTAGTTTGGATAGACTGCGAGGTGCGTCTGGATAGATCCCGACCCTTCTTTGATCTGCACTCTGGGCCTCAAATCGAGTCTCATAATGAGTTCTTAGTGGTGATGCTTTCACTCACACCGAATAGATGACGGGACTGGATCCCGATACTGAGGAAATTCTCGAAATATACTGCATCATCACCACCGGCAATCTACAAGTCCTAGATGAAGAAGGCTTCCACGCCATAGTCCACTGGCCCCAATCCCGTCTTGACCAGATGGACGACTGGTGCACTAGCACTCACGCAAACTCAGGCCTGACTGCCGCTGTGTTGGCGTCAACAACGACGCCCGAGCAGGCTTCCAATGCCCTCTACGAGTACGTTACCCGCTTCATCCCCGAGAAGCGTCGGGGCTTGTTGGCTGGGAACAGCGTGCACTGCGACCGGGCATTCCTCCGGCAGAAGCCCTTCGGCAAGGTGATGGATCATTTGCACCATCGGATTCTGGATGTCAGCGCCATCAAGGAGGCGGCGAGGCGGTGGTGTGCGAAAAGGATTGTGAATAAAGTGCCTACGAAGAAGGGGAGGCACAAGGCGAGGGATGATATTCTGGAGAGCATCGAGGAGGCGAGGTATTATAAGGAGGTTATCTTTGGGTTGACATTCGATGAGCAACCCAAAAAGCCCAATAAGCCAAACAAGTCGAACAAGCCGAAGTAGACACTTGGACTCCTAATAAGTTTTACGGCCCTCCAAGCCACATGAGAAGCGACTACGCATTCCAGACACTCAAGGAGACGATGTTTCGGTCTTCGGTACATAATTGCCCACCTTCTCCCAAATGAGTTGGTTAACCTGACTCAAGAAGGCTTTACAGGATCGAGATCGAGACCGAGAGCCTCCAGATGTAACCTTAGGATTAGCTATAGGGTTAGCTTTCGGGGTTGGGTTAAGGCTAGAGTTAGGACAAGGATAGGATTAGGTGTTAAAAGGGATATTTTCGTCTTATGAAATGAACTATCAAGTAGTATGTCTTAGTTGGTTGGCATCTGTTAAGCACATGCTTAAACAAGCTTTTACTGAGTTCCACCTAGGCGTATTCTCAACTTATCTAGGACTTGGGATTTATTGTAAACCCCTCCGCGACTCATCCAAGACATTTCGGCGTTTTCATCATTCCGGAGAAGAATGAGGTGGTTGCAAGGGGACAGTGCATTGCTTTCGTAAACTGTGTGAGATGCCTATTTCACAACCAAATGTACAGTATCAGTAACACACGTGCACTATAGCTGCCCCTCCATTAGCCAATGCGAGTGATATCATTCCCTCACCCCACCAACGGAACAGCTTCCCCAAGCTCCCCTCTCTTTTCATCCCCTTGCCCTTCACTCTCCAACCTCAATCCTACCCATCATAGGACATCAAAACTGCGACTCCTCGGCTGCTGATCTACTATCTCTTCTATTCCTCTTCATCATCGACGCCAGCCATCATGAGCGTCGAAACCGTCGATTTCGAGCCCTTTCAGGACCAGAAGCCCGGAACGTATGTCGCCATGAACCCCGCCATTCCCCCACCTCAACCTCTAAGTTCACTACTGCGTCATAAGCTCAAGATCAACGCTTCTGCAACGTTTCTCTCATACTGACTGTGCAATTGCAGCTCCGGCCTTCGCAAGAAGGTTGCCGTCTTCCAGCAGCCACACTACAGTGAGGCTTTTGTCACGAGCATTCTGCTGTCCATCCCTGAGGGTGTTGAGGGTACGGAATATCTTAGGGAAATCCCGGGGTGGATTCAGTTCCAGATTGATGATCTGACCCGACGATAGGTTCTTTCCTCATCATTGGTGGCGATGGCCGCTTCTGGAACCCCGAGGTTGTCCAACTGATTGCCAAGATTGGTGCTGCCTATGGTGTGAAGAAGCTCCTCATCGGTCAGAATGGCATCCTGTCGACACCTGCTGCTAGCCATCTCATTCGATTGCGCAAGGCCACAGGAGGTATCCTCTTGACGGCTAGCCACAACCCTGGAGGTAAATTTATCGACTCAACTCCTCCCGAGTTATGTTTAGGTCTAACCATCAATAGGTCCTACGAATGACTTCGGTATCAAGTATAACCTCGCCAATGGTGGCCCAGCCCCCGAGTCTGTCACCAACAAGATCTTCGAGACCTCTAAGACATTGAAATCTTATAAAATCGCCTCAATCGGCGATATTGATATCGAGACTATTGGTACTACAACCTATGGCTCTCTCGAGGTTGAGATCGTCGATAGCACCAAGGACTACGTCGCCATGCTCAAGGACATTTTTGACTTTGATCTGATTAAGAAGTTCTTCTCCTCACATCCTGATTTCAAGGTCCTTTTCGACGGTCTTCATGGCGTCACTGGTCCCTATGGAACCGCAATCTTCGAGAAGGAATTGGGATTGACTGGTGCTACCCAGAACTGTGTGCCTAGCCCAGACTTCAACGGCGGACACCCCGACCCTAACCTCACCTACGCTCACTCCCTTGTTGAGGTTGTAGACGAGAAGAACATTCCGTTCGGCGCTGCTTCCGACGGCGACGGAGACCGCAACATGATTTATGGTGCCAACGCCTTCGTCTCGCCCGGTGACTCCCTCGCTATCATCGCCCACCATGCTAAGCTCATCCCTTACTTCAAGCGAAACGGTGTCAATGGACTCGCCCGCTCCATGCCCACCAGTGGTGCTGTCGATCTTGTTGCCAAGGCCCAGGGCCTGAACTGTTATGAAGTGCCCACTGGTTGGAAATTCTTCTGCGCCCTCTTCGATGCGCAGAAGCTCTCCATCTGTGGCGAGGAGAGTTTCGGTACTGGAAGTGATCACATCCGTGAGAAGGATGGTCTATGGGCTATTGTCGCTTGGCTTAACATTATCGCTGGCTTGGGCGTCGAGAACCCCGAGCTGACCCCCTCGATTAAGCAGATTCAGAAGGACTTCTGGACCCAGTACGGTCGTACCTTCTTTACCCGGTACGACTACGAGAACGTCGACTCCGAAGGGGCTGCCAAGGTTGTTGGAGAGCTGGAAAAGCTGGTCGCTGATCCCAGCTTTATCGGCAGCAAGATTGCAGGTGAGCTATGTCATACTTGCTTGAGAGTAAATGATATTAATATGATCACAGGCCGCACCGTCACCAAGGCTGGCAACTTTTCGTACACCGACCTCGACGGCTCCGTTTCGTCGAACCAAGGTCTGTACGCCAGCTTCAGTTCTGGTAGCCGCATCGTTGTTCGCCTCTCAGGTACTGGCTCCTCAGGGGCCACTATCCGTCTCTACATCGAGCAGCACACCAGTGACGCTTCCACATACGACCTTGATGCTCAGCAGTTTTTGAGGGGCGAGGTCCAGTTCGCCACCGAGCTTCTAAAATTCAAGGAGCATGTTGGCCGAGATGAGCCTGATGTCAAGACCTAAGTTCTCAAATGGATAATTGGGGGCGTAGGAACAAAGAGATGGAAACGTAGCATAATGCTGTTGGGATTCTGACTTTGTTACATAACGCGTAGTACACAAAATGACTAATTGAGCGTTCTCGAAATCGCGACCTTAACACTGAGGAAAAGGGGGTAAAAGCAAAGAATACAATCTCATGTCACGACAAGAAGGAATAATTCCAAGTATCATCCGCGCTGGGGTAAGATATCGTACAGTCTGTCTCCCGCTGTGCTTGACCGAAAAAGGAACTCGTTACTTCGTAAGGCATTAGATCGTCAAGGTCGTCGTAACATGAAACTGGGTTCATGATTGAAAAAATCGAAATTCCAACGGTGCAAAGGAATAAAACCAAATAAACACACAAAACTCGCTTGCTAACGGGAGATGAAATCACAAAGTTGGACAGGGTAGAATACGCAATCTTAGCTTGGGGTGGAAGACTCAGTCGAGTCGGTCCCCCCCTCGATGGTGGCGGGTGGAGAAAAAAGCTCCTTGAATCGCTGTGAGGCTATAGACGATGTGAGATATCCTGCTAAAAGGGTGATAGGCATGCGGTAACTTACCCTCTTCGCTCACGAAACATATTTCGAAGGCGCCTGCTGGTCCACGCCGCTGATTTTGTTGTCGGTACTTCTGGCAGAAGACGTAAAGTTGGATATCCGCAAGTCGAACCTTGCACTTGGAGACTCGTTTCATCCATGTTGATGAGGCGGACTGATGGGTGACTGTGAAAGTTAGCAGACGAAGATTCATAAAAGAAAGTATGGCCACAAACTGAAAGCAGTCCAGACAGGGCTCTGTCGAAGTTCGCCGTCCCAGACAGCGGCGTGTAGGCGGAGGCCTTTGGTCATGCGATCCTCGTATACGATAAGAGAGTGTCTGAAGCCGTCGTCGAGGATTCGGCTAGGAAATTAGATCAGCATGGAGATATCGAAAGGGTTTGTTTAAGTAAAGCCAACTTACGCCTGAAATAGCTTGCGTTCTCCGCGCAAATGGAATTCCTTAGGTGCAATTCCGAGGGTCAGAGAATTGCGGGCCTTGAACGAGAGGAACGTGCAATAGAGAAGCACCATTTCTAGGACAAATGAGCTCCTAAGAGCGAAATGGGGGGGATGGAGTGGGCTTAATACCTTCCCAGGTCATGAAAGACAGGCTGGCCCAAAGTTTGGCACAACCTTCTGTTGAGCTCCATCGCGTGAACTGGAGACAACTTCCATCACGATCAATGCAAAGTTCATGGGCACCGCGTAGCGCGAACCAAGGACCACCCATGTGATAGGTTCTTAGAAGGAAGTACGGGCAGCGGTCTCGTGTGCTGAGGTAAACTATCAAGGATATCTGTTGGTCATTGAAAGGACTGCAGCTGTCAGAACGTCATACGTTGATGCGGAGAAGAGAGCAGTATACCGCATAAAAAGCACCCGGGCATCGCTGGGCATCCGAATATGTCCCCAGGGGAGATGTGGTCCAAAAGATTTTGAGCTACATGCCCCAGTCAGCTTATATCCTGATAGGTATGGATGGAGGGATACTAACGACCTCTGGTGCTTGAGAGCTGTCCTGGATGGTAAGGGTAACGAGAAAATTTGTTCAGCCCAATGAGTTGTCTGCATCTGGCGGTAAGAAATAATCCTTCTTAATCTTTCAGGTTCGACTTACAGAAGTAAGCCCAGTGTCGTCGAGTAGGCTGTCAGGTCGGATAACAGGACCAACACGAATGGGTGGAGGTGCTAAGTGTTATTAGCTTCGTGGTTCTTCCACGATCAATCGAATTCCGGGCAACTCACGTATCCCCCTTGCTTCACGTAACTGCATCAGTTGAAGTCGCGCGCTCTCCATGGCATTTAGGTCAAAGTGAGGAGATCTGGGTACACGTTAGCACAGTCTTGCTCTGGCATGACGTCCATGTTGGTAGATTACTCACTTTGTTAGTAGTTCTCGCAATAATGTCAAGAAGTGATTGTACAAAAGGAACCGCTGCGGAAGCAAGAGGCCCCCGGCCTCGTCGGTCATCCGATGGTACATCTTCCGCCATCGATTCTCCTTCGACATCGTTGTGTCTTCATAATGGGAGGTGATATCCCGCAGTGACCGGGAGAGGCAGGGGAGTATGATGTTGAGGTAGTCGAGCACCACAGGGACACGAGAAAAGTGGACTTGTGAATGGTCTGCTATTTCGCGGAGCAGTTGGCTCGAAGTTCGGATCTCCTCGATAGTCACCAGTAGATGAGGGTGAGCAGGCTCTGGCAGTGCATTACGAAGTCCATCGAGATGAAAGGCGACGACGTCGCTTCGTTCTGCTTCCAAGCAACAGCCGGAGAGTAGATGAACCTCCAGTTGACTAGTCTGTTCCAATTCCATTGCGGCGATGACCAGACTCCGGAAGGAGCTGATCTACAAGATCATCATAGGATATCGAGCACCGGTGATGAGCGGATCGATATTGGGACTACTATATCCCTCGGTGAATCGTCTTTGCGGCTTAAAAGTCGGAAGGCGTTGATGGCGGGCTGCGCGGGCTCGGTCGATGTTGCCCGTGCGGTAAAGTAATTCGAGTACAGCACAAGCACAGCAATTCTCGTACGTGAAGAGCAAGTAATTAGAACGATAAAAGAGTGACAGATATGATTATCCGCGTTGGAAAATGCTTGAAGCAAATTCAAAGGAGCAAATACAAGGAACAGACGAAAACACCGCTTGGTAATGAGAAGGGGGGAGACGACCCAGATGCAGACCTTGAAAACGGCTGATCTGATCTAGTCCAGTCTCTCAACACCACTGAGAGGCTCGCAATCCCACCAGTGTACCCATACCAGTGGCTTCACCTCATGTGTTGGGTGCACGGTTCTTATCGCGCTCCTTGAGTGAGCCCATTGGAAGGCTGCACGTAATGTTGGCGGCTTCTGGGAATCTCTCGTCCGCGACTGAGCTAAGGCCATCCAGACTTCTGGACCACCTGATCTACTCCGCGTTCCCCGAAACTCATTTGGGAGGCGACTCCCAGCCCATCGACGTGAGAGCACCGAATGAATTGTGTTGGTGTATGTAGGTGAGATGGCGCGCGCAGTAGAGCGAACTGCTCAGGCGGTGCCACGAAAGCAAGCGTCTCTCGACATGACGCCGGCCAACACACAAGCACCACAACTGTGGCTAATTAGATCGGGGAGGTGGCACTTGCATGAATACGTGCAGCAAGGACGGCCTTCTAGCGGCTCTCCACTCGCGACGACCATGCAACGTGTCTCGATGGCGGCAATTTTGGGCTATGTGGACGTATAGTCGTAGCATGTGAAGTGCTCATGTAGCATTTTCGCAGCGATTCAAAAGGCGAGCCTATGTCGTCTTGTTTGTCCTATCGTGGTTGGGGCCTCCGTCAATCGTGGTGCACCACAAGCCCGTCACTACGAACTCGTGATCTTTTCTTCGGCATCGGGATGAGGGTGCACGATATGAGGCGACTGCGTTGGGCTGAAACTGAGAGGCGACGTACAAGAGGTAATGTGCATCTTTTTGGTTGGCTTGGGGATGCAGACCTGCAAGCCGACTATTCAGCTGTGGACAAGAAGCGAAATCGCTAGAGTACATTCGTCGATGTGCATGATTGGGAATGGATGCAGAATGAAGGTGAGAAGCAGTTCGGCTGGGATGAGAGGAAGAGTGCGGCAGTTCAGGCTGACAGCTGCTTCTTCCGGAGGCTGGCACTCACCGAATGGTATCCTCAGGTGTCAATGCTTTCAACGCCTTCACCTTCAGGTACTCAGCCTGCCGCAGACCCTCACCTTGGCTCACCTTCAGCACCTCTGATTTCACCTCGGTGAGATGCATCCGCACCAGCGATGTCGCGACATCGTTGCAACAGCGAACGAAGACCAAGCAGACATGTCTCACCAAGGTTTGCGCAAAATTTTTGATACATTTTTATTGGTTTTAACGTTGAGTCCAGTACTTGTACATGTGTCTCGTTTCGTATCGTCCCATGACGTCCTTCGGTTCATGAATAGAGGCTCGCCGGGACGAGCGATCCAGTATTGGACCTGCAACTCGATCGGGTGCTTTCTAAATCATAAAATCGCGTCACAAGACCCTATCCCATAGAATACCTGGCAAAAACAAAAGCACGCATCCATACCGTGCCGTACACACAACACCACCCTGACCAGAATACAAGGAAATGAGAAGCCTCGAGGGCCTCGACTAGAAAGCGACATCACTCAAGGAGAGGCCGAATCACATGTCGAGACCCTAGATTCAGAGTGGTATTGCCCTAAGACGACTCCTCCTCCTGGTCGGCCTTCGAGGGTGGATTAGTGTCGGTGTATAGTATCATTGAGGGGCGTACACTTACATTATAGGCTTGCTTCTCATCCTCATATCGCTTCTTGTCGGCGGCAGCCTTGGCCTCGTAAGGAGTTCGCTGCTTCTCATTGAGAGCCTTCCAGCGCTCACCGAGGAGCTTGCCGACCTGCCCGAACGAGATGCCAGGGTTCTCCTCACGGACGTTCTCTCGCTGCTCGTTGGCGAAGAACATGTAGGCGGAGAGACCACGCTTGGGAGCGTTGGGGTCTGCAACAATTAGAATCAAAATTTAAAGGCCGAATCGGCTGATCAGGTCGCAAGTTACCGAGTTAGTGCAAATTTCATGGGTGTAAATTACGATGTAAAGTTATGCCCACTGAGTGCATGCACTAACCGCTGGCGATCTGCGACCTGATCAGAGGAGAGGATCAAACTCACCCTTCTTGGCGCGCTTCTTCACCTCCTTACCACGCTTTCCAGCAGCAGCCTTAGGCATGATGAATGATTTCTATGGTGGCTGGTCAGAGATGAGGTTTGCGATGTAACCAGATGAGTGGTTGTGAAAGATGAAAGTATGATGCGATGTTGGGCTTGTGAATGTGATGAAAGGTTTGGAATCAACGCGATGAGAGTAGGAGGGGTAGCTCCATGTTGGAGCTTGAGCTTAGGCAAGAGTGACAGGTGAGGCGCAAACGCAATTGCGCTGCGCAACGCGTGGAATCCGCGACTTGAAGCTCGGAAAAAGCTCAAGTCAAGGTGAGAGCATACCTTGAAAGAGTTTTTGAAGGTGGGAAATGCGGTGTTGACGTTGAAGTCTGCAGGGCGCGATAGCTGGTTAGCTTGCTGCTGGGCTTAAGACGCGACACGCGCAGAGTGAAGACGAGGAACAAGATGCGATGCGATGCCAAGTTCAACCTGATGCGCCCAGCTCTAGAGCCAATGGAGATGACCGAGAAGGACAAAAACAGAGGCAATGAGTGAATGCGATCGAGAGTAAAATGTGTGGTGATGGAGAGCGAAATCAATCTGTGGTGGTGCGTAGCTTGACGAAGTATAGCTTACCAGGAAAGCGTGTCGTGTATTGTGAGAGGGCGGTTTGTATGGGAAGATTTGGCTGGGAGATTTGTATGGGAGAGGAGGAGGGAGGGAAAAGGTATGGGGGAGAGGCCAAGGCAGCCCTTTTTACTATGGGGGAGTGATTGTGTGTGGAGGAACGCGGCCTGGCCAGCTAAACCAAGGTACCAGCGGAACCAGCCTACCACGCCTGGGCTGGGCTGGGCTGTTGTGCTGGGCACTGGGCACTCTGCACTGGGCACTGGCGTCTTGCAAGTCCTTTTTTGGTGCTGCTTATTAGACGAGAGACCCCCTCATCAACACCCCCTTCCCTTCGCGCCTACGTCCCTCGCGTTGCCTTGCAAAAATGGGTGCAGCGCCCGTGCTAGAGGGCAGGACAGGCCGGGGCGTTCAGTGGCAGAATCAGTACCCGGGAGCCTCTGCCCGCCCACTCCGGGCCACAGCCAGCCTACCAGTGGCCAGCGGCGCGTGGTCCTGGTGCTATTATTGTGTGGTACTGTACGGGTACAAGTCACACGCAGCCCGCCGCGCCGAGGTACAGTACAAGGGGCAGGTACCTTAGGATTCACTATGAGATTCGCACGGTGTACTTGTCCTGCTGCGGTGCCATCGGAGTAAGAAGGGGGTCCTCTACCTTGCTTCACTCACATCACCCTCTCTGCCTTACCCCCGGCCTTCCGTCTCCCTGAAGCTGCTATCCTTCAATCACCCTCGAGCGCGAGGCCTTGCTCCATTACCGGCACCCTCCATGGGCGCGTTTCTGTGCCACACCTCTATGGGCTTGATGCGAATCCGGCGCAATATCCTCGCTGTACCAGCTGTAGTGCTATACTGTACGCCACCTCACTTGCCGGACCGTACTTGACTTGGGTGCAAAAGTGAGTCCATTGCATCCACTGCGTCTTGCCTGCCAACCTGCCCCTTGTTCCCTGAGGACTGGTGCTGGGACTCGACGGAGTCTGTTTGGTGGCCTCCTTGTCCCGCGTCGGCTTATTAGACACTTTGGCTCAACTCATCCTCTTCGACACAAAACACCGATGCAGTCTCGCTGCAATGGGAATAAAGTGCTCCGTTCCCGGGGCGACCTTCGGGAGAGGCAGGGTGATATCTGATCAGAGGGCTGGCTGAGCAAGGTGGAGGTGTAGAGTTGAATGGCCTCTTTTTGTTGGTGTTTCAAGGCTTAGCGCTGCCATGGCATTTCATCGCATCGTAGCCCCCTCCCATTCAGTACTAACCCTCAAACTTCATCATCCTTCCAGCAGGTACATGCCTGACTCTGCACAACTGAGACTTGATCTACAAGATGATTCGACGAGAGCTGCGACAAAACGTACACCAGCCTTATTGTCGTCGCCTCGAATTTTGTTTTCTTGAGATGTGCGCTGTTATCCATATAATGCGGGTTTCTGTATGTTCCAAGACAATCTCGGGCGGTGTTTAACCTCCATTTCGAGACTCTTACATGCCTCTTCCCACCCCCCATCCCGGCGCCGAAGCTAGAGACATCCGTGTCACTCCAGTGCACACTTGCTAGCGTTACTATGGAGAGAGGCCGAGCATTGGATACTAGACGTTACCCTGCTCAGTATGATAATCGTCTCCTCTTTCCAGCTGAGCCAGTGGTACGTGCGATCAACACCGAAGCTCCCCGTTGAACCATCTTCTGTTCTGGACCATTCATCACTCACAGCAAAACGGGGTTTGGCGCCTTGTCCAAACTGTCCAAAGCAGAGATAACTGGACCAAAAAGCTTAGGACCGGCGGGGTACTTTAATTATGCATGACGAAGATGTACCGTCATACGAAATTTCCCGGTACCGGTACAAGGCAATGAGTACCCTACGACCCCCTCTCTCTTCTAATGAGTCCCTAACTTTTAGTCTCCAAAGCCTCCTGGACTTTGCCGCGAAGGGAGAAGAGCGATGGAAGGGAGAGGAGATGGCCGTCATCACTCAATCACTCTGGTGAGCCTCTGCGCGCACATGCCCTCGTTACCCACGCCCTCCTCCCTTTGCACAAGAGCAGGCAGCCCCAGCCTCGTTTGGGTGTCATCCGCAGCCAGTCAACATGACCCAGTCCATGCGACTCTAGTGTGAAGCGCGAGGTCGCTACTCTGAACTCACGCTTTGCGTAATTGTATCACCACAATGTTGTGGTGTTGCATAATCTCAATTTTACAAGAAAAGTAACAGCCTACGATACCCGCTTCCTACTCAGCCTTGAAATAAAAAGTTATAAGTGTACATACCAAATCGATGAGTTCCGCTCCCAACTGGCCATAATCAATTTTTGGGGTAGATAGCTAGTAGGATACCTCATTACGCATACGCCGGCTGCGGGCGTTGCTGGTACCACGAGTCGTGGCCTGCTGTCCTTGCTAAAATGAAGGGCAAGCTGTTCACCGGCCGGCGCGGGCGTGTCTGGCTTGTCTGCGCCATTCCTCCGCCGGACCAAAAACAAGGAGACAAGATGTAAGTGGCCCAGCAGAGAGGTACCAGTAGAGACTTGCAGCGGGTACGCGACACACCAAATTTTGGGTGGTCATGTAGCAGATCCGGCAGCTGATACTGTGCTGTACCTGACCGAACGCTGACTCTGGTGGCCCCGGCTGGCTCTGATGGGGAGCTTTGCGCCCCCCCGCCTGTCCAAAACATTGAGTGTTCCGCTCCACTCCCTCTTCTTTCTTCCTCGCCGTTGCCTTGCTCGGAAAAGAAAAGAACGCAACATCAGCAAAGACACTGGCTGCCGAACGCGACCCTGCACTTTCAAACAGCGCCGATCTCGTCAAAGGGAGGACGTAATTTAAAGACGAGATATGAGATTCCGACGCGTCCTTTATTTCTTCAAGACTCCTCGATCTAGTATTGGATCTCCCCCCAAGAAACGCCAAGCCATATCACGTGCATGTGTGGCGCGATGGTCATAGCTCCCGACAGGTCCTAAGCCCTATCGGGAGTGGCCAGAGCTTGCCACTGGTCGAGGGGTGATGCAATCGTACGGCCGGCCGGGAACTGGCAAACCCGTGGGAGCCAACAGAGGCGGGCGAAGGAGAAGCAAAATGTTCCATCACGATTCGGCCTGCCGCTCAGCACATGCATTGCATGAAAACCAGTTCCGAGCAATCTTATCAGCTTATCAGGGGATGCTGTGCTCTAAGTTGCATTGCTAGCCGCGAACTCATCCGCGGAGATGGCCGAGGTGACCAATTCAATCTCGCCATATCCCAGTGTTTGGTCATGTTGAACTGATATCGAGGGACCCCAGCTTAGTAGCCATTCGTAGGTTTACTTAGTAGAGTAGAGGCTTTGGATCCTGCTAGTTACAACAAGGGAGGGGCCTCCAGAGATGTGAGAACCAACTTGAAACTTAACGGGTTCGCTACTTCATTGTTCAGTCTCCGGATCAAGCACAATCTCGCAGAGCTCATCATTAGCAGCCCAATTAACTCCGCTCCCAGCAACTACCCCTGCTGCGACTCCCTTCACTACTCTCCATCGCTGTTTGCTAGATCTGAGCTCAACTTCCAATTTCTCAAGCTCCCGTTGTGTTTCAAGGTTGTCTTCTCGGCCCATCCTCTTCTCCTTCACCTCTTCTGCCAACGCGAACAGTTCCGCTGTTAACCGCACGTTTTCGCGTGAGACGCGTAAAGTTTCGCTCTGAACTCTTGTCACCTCGTCCCATAGTCGCCCAGATTCCGATATTTGCTGTGCAATTGAGATAGCAGACTTGTCTCTGCGCTCCAAATAGGGAAGGAGATCGCTTTCATAGGTTTAGTTTGAGGACTGAAGGGGGGATGGCAGGCCGCACCGTTCTATAGGGGACGCGTTGGTGCCGTTGTGAACTGCTTTCAAGATGGGATTCGCCATCATGACTGCATCAACAACGTTGTTCCGGAGCACGTACTTCGCCCTAGTTTCGAGGAGATCAGACTGAGTCTTTCGCATCTCCTCATCAGTAGGGTCTGAGGCTTCATCTATGCAGCTATCAGCTTCCAAACCAGTTCTTGCACCGAATCCAATCGAACCTGCTTGGTGCGCCTGTTGGACGTTGATGATTGCAATCTCTAACCGAAGCTCTTGAAGTCGATCATACAGTGCCAGAGCTCTCTCCTCGGCTTCCGTGAGAGGCAGATGTGACTCTTCATTAGGGCCATTGGTCATGATTTCATCCTGTACATCTGCCATGATGCACGATTCTTGGTCAGCTTTCTTTGATCTAGTCTGTCTGCCTGGTATCTAGCTCTGTCTGCCTGTGTCCAACCTCTGGGACGGCGCGTTATTACCTGGAGATTGTTCGCGGCGGATGAAAGTGGGTGCGGGATGGCAGTGCAGCTGTGGCGGACTCGTGGCTTTCCTGGCCAATCAATGACGCCAGGCACCTGAAGTCACAAGGCGCCGGTCACGCTAGCACCCGCTTCCCATGGCAATCACGAAGTCTGGGGGTCAACTCTATTCGCCTTGCCTTTTAGCCTCCAGGTTACCTCCACGGAGGCCTCGACACGCCTTAACCTTCCATCGTGCATCCCAGTCGACCAGGCTGTTCTCGTCCCCTCTCTTCTTGTTTTTTTTTTTGGTTTCTTTCCTCATTTTAGTCGGTCGCTCAGCGCGGCATCATCTTCAGCGGGAGATGTCTCAGGATGGCTACTCAGGTGTTGATTGCCCATACGGGCCAACGGCTGGAGGTCGATACGGCGCAATTCAACACGTATAGCAGGTCCACGATGACAAACGTAGCAGAGGCTAATCATATTTGCAGTCTTGATGACCTGAAGGCATGGGTCTCCCGAAACAGCTCGATTCCCGTCCCATACATCATCGCCTTGACTCCCCAAGGCCGCATGGTCAAGACCGCGAGCCTACATTCCGAGGTTCGTCAGTTTGATTTATCCACGACGCCACTAACACTTTGTAGAAGGAAATCTTCATTTACGATCTTCGAATAAGCCAGCCTGAGGCATCGGACAGCTCGTCGACCCTTATCTCCAAGATCCCGACACCAAAGAAGTACACCGTTCCGAACGCGCCGAACTCGATAGAAGATGTTCAAGCGATCTCATCATGGCAGGACCTATACAAGGACCGACGTAATTGGGCGGTGCGACTCGTCGAAGACTCTAGCCGCATGAGCGCCACTATCCAGGCCCGTTACAGTGAGATTGACGTGATATCCAAATGCTTAGATGCAGCTATGACCAATCTCGAGATCAGCATCAAGGGAATTGAACCGAAATACACCGAACTGAAGAAATGGGTCATTCCAACGCTGGAAAATCACGATCATTTAGTGACACAATGGGAGCGGTCTCTAGACTTAGCAAGGAAAACCCCCGTTTCATCAGCAATGGTAGGGTTTATGACTGGACAAGAAGTTAGCAAGTCTATCCCGACTCTGTACGACTTAATCGAGCTAGATACGATGAAGAAAGCTGCGAAACTCGCCCCGACAGCACACCGCCGGTTCAAGGACAATGCCGCCGAACTCGACAAGGTCGCAACGCAGATGTATCAAGGATTGGAAGGGCTGATTGATGACTTTGACAAGTTGATGAACCGCTCCGTCTTTAGCCATAGTGCCGACGCCGCTCAACTCCTCGAAGACATTGAGGCTGTTGCCAAGCAAATCGATTCCGATTACCGCACTGCACTCAGCTATAGTGGCTCACAGCGGGATATAGCTCTGACCTCCAAGACGGCCTCAGTCCACACCGAGCGTCTCGTACCTACGCTCAAAAAGCGCGTCAAGGAGATGGATGAAATCCTTCATTATGTTACCGAATCGCGCAACTCCATTGCCTCCGAATCGGCGGGGTTCATGCGTCTTATAACCGACGTGACGTTTTTGCACAAAAGCGTCAAGAACCAGATTAATGTCATCAATCAGTCGGAAGTTGACATGACAACATTCGACTATCTTCGACTCATCGAGCAACTACCCTACATGTATGCCTCGTTCGTGGTGGAGGCTATTCGACGCCGTGAATGGGTCGACAAGGTCAAAGCCGATTCCTCGACTCTTGCAAATGAGATGGCTCTGTTCCAGGATGAAGAGTCAAAGCGACGACGAAGGTGGCAAAAAAGCGTTGGTAACACCTATGGTCCGGAATTAAACACGAGCGTGGTTGGGCTTGAAGTCAATCTACTTGGTGAAGAGAAAGCATGGCCGGCAACAACCAAGGATGAACTTGAGGACTTTATTCAAGTTATTCAAGACCAGGAGGTGGACCAGGGAGTTCTCGAGGACATTTTGAAGCTGGTCCAGGAGCTCAATAACCCCACAAGGCAGCAAACCAAAAGACTCAAAGCCTTCAAAAACGGAAGTGTTCATGAAGCAGCTCTTGGAAGAAGTGGACTTATGATTCGAGGGGACGATGATCTTCTTAGATCTCTGCGGGATGACAAGAGCAAGCTTGAGAATAAGCTCAAGACGGCCGAGAGCAGAGTCCGACGTCTGGAGGATTTACTTCACCGGCAGAGTCAGACCTCACGCCCCGGGAACCTGTTTCAGCCTCAGAGCCCCCAGCCCCGGGACAGGCATGATTCAGGCTCATCCATCCGGTCGAATCGGGTTGATGACCGACGACTATCTTCGGATGGTATTGATCCTTTGCTACGTCGCATTACTCAATTAGAGAACGAGTTAAGAGAGGAAAAAGGTCGATCAGCTCAACTTCAGCAAGATCTCAACGCACAAGCCACTCAACATGACAACATGAAGGGTCAAATTGAAGAGGTCAAATCCACCAAAAACGATCTTCTTGGGAATATGGATGCGCTCCAGCGTGAGTTTATCGAGGAGAGGAAGTCTTTGGAGGACACAATCAAAGCTCTGAAGGCCCGCCTTGAGGATACGGAGGACGAGATTGACCATTTTGATGAGTCAAGGCAACACGAAAAGGCAGGATACGTCGAGAAGGTCGAGGCTCTCGAGGCTCAGATTGAACAAATAACAAAGGATCGGCAAACGGATGCCTCCAAAGCTCAAGAGCACCTCAAGACTCTCGAAGCCCAAGTCGAGCAGCTCACGAGTGATCGGCAAGATGGTTCTCTTAAAGCTGAGATTGAGAAACTGACAAGGGAACGGCAAGACGACGTCCTCAAAGCTCAAGGCCAAGTCGATTTTCTCAGGAAGGAGACACGGATGCAAAGGGAGCAACAGGAGAGCCTGGAGCGGCAGTTGCAAGCAGCACACGACGAGTCCCGCAACGTGTCGAAGAAGCTTCAAGCAGCCGAGGAATCCAGTGAGCGTCAACTGGAGACTTTGGAGAAGCTCCATATCCAACTTGCCCCTGATGACCCGGTGCCGAATGACATCATTGGCCTCGCAGACTCTGTGCTCTCTCGTGCTTCCGACCTACTAACGGAGTTGCAAAATGCCGAAAGAGACAGGAATATGCTAAAGACAGATCTAGAGCAAGCTGCGAACTCTGCTAAAGAGTTACGGGCGGAAATCGCAGAGACTACTGCGAAACTGTCCGAAGAGGAAACGTCGGCCATGCACCTTCGAGAGACTTTGTCCGAGGAA
Organism: Nectriaceae sp. PG4201; assembly: GCA_023628695.1. Classification (NCBI taxonomy): domain Eukaryota; kingdom Fungi; phylum Ascomycota; class Sordariomycetes; order Hypocreales; family Nectriaceae; species Nectriaceae sp. PG4201. The sequence goes on from JAMAKE010000005.1 coordinate 658,300, forward strand.
AAGGCTAAGGTAGCGGCACTCGAGTTGGAGCTGTCAGATGGCCAGCAAGAGCTCCATGGGCTTCGGGCGAAGCTCAGCGATGGACAGGCTGGTTCCGAAAATCTGCAAAAGAGACTTGAGGAAGAGGAAAAGAAGGTCACGACACTTACAGAGGAGGTTGCCTCTCGACAGTCTCAAGTAGGCAGCTTGGAGGAAGAGCTTCGCTTGTTCCAGGAGAAGATTGAGAACCTTCAGGGCAAGCTTGCTAGCCTGACAAGTCGATCCGAAACTCGAGATGAGCGAACCAAAGATCTAACACAGAGATTGTACTCGCACAATGATCGCCTTACCCGCCTTCTTGAGCGTGTTGGATTTGCGGTCACTCGAAAAGATGGTCAGATGGCAATCAACAAGATCCCGCGATCAGAACGGACCACCCAGAACCCTAATGATTCTTCTGATCCCGGTTCTTCTGTTCGTCGATCTGTAACACTCAATCGTGCTCTGGCGGATAGTACCGACCTCCAACTCCTATATTGGCTGGACAATACAGACGCGCAGGCTGAAGCTGAGAAGTATGAGGCGTTCATGAACACTCTTGGCAACTTCGATCTGGACCTATTCTCGGATACGATTTATCGGAGGATCAAGGAGGTCGAACATCTTGCTCGAAAATGGCAACGGGAGGCCCGTGCCTACAGGGAGAAGGCCCATGTCTTACAGAAGGACTCTCATGACAAAATTGCGTTCAAACATTTCAAGGAAGGCGATCTAGCCCTATTCCTACCAACACGCAACCAGCAAGCTGGTGCATGGGCAGCCTTCAACGTTGGATTCCCTCACTACTTCCTCCGTGAGCAGGACGCCCACCGACTTGGACATAGGGAATGGCTAGTCGCGCGAATCTCGCGCATACAAGAACGTGTCGTTGATCTATCGAAGAGTCTACAGCCAAGCAATGAGACTGATTCTATGAACGACGATGAGAATGACAATCCCTTCCAGTTGTCAGACGGCCTACGATGGTATCTTATCGACGCTCATGAGGATAAGCCAGGGGCCCCTTCAACACCTGGTATGGGTAAATCGACAGTTGCCGCTAACACCGTTGAAGCGACTGCAAACATCCATGCTCACGGAGGGAAGGGTAAGAGCCGGGACAGCGTTACCAGCATCGAAGGAATCGGTAAGACATTGTCGAAGAGCTTGGAGAGTCGACGCAGCAGCTCTGGCTCCAAGAAGGGAGCTTTACCTTTCAACATTGGAGGGGGGACTGCTTTGTTGAAGAATAGTGCTTTGGCTAGTGAGACCAACTCACTTCGTGCTGCCCCGCCTGATACGCCTACTGGCGCAAGCCCGACGCAAGGAGGTCTACTCACAGCGGCGAATGCCAGTCTAGCCCAAAAAGTGCAAGCAGTAGCGCAGAGAGATGGAAAGGAAGCTCAGAAGCAAGCAGAGGATGGGAACCAGGGCAAACCGCACCAAGGCGAATCGAGCGAGGGCGCAAAACCCGACGAGGTACGAAGCGTCGACTCCCTTCTTGGACCATGAGATGCTGATTCGCCACGCTGGCAGCCCCGGACGACTGTACGGCGAGAGGATTCAGAGGCAAAGAACTCAGTTGTATGGGATTCTCTATGGAGTGTTGATTACAGCTACGAGAGCGGCGGGAAGAAGTAACCTAGCAAGGCGACATACCACTTGCGAGGATAACACGAGCACTATCATGGGTGGCGTTGGATCTCTTTCTACGGCATCATGCATCAGCGGCAATCTTATTGTTATTGTTCACCACCTGGTCGCACTGATGACCTTGGGATAAGTTATTTGTTTGGGAAGAGAAATGAGAATCTGCAATCACTGATGTGTATACTGCAAGGAGTTCTAGGCACTGGGTGGAGTGTTCATAGTCAATAAGTTTGGGAGTTTGGATGAAGAGTTCTTTTTGCAATAATCGAGCCATGTGATTGCCATCATCTCTCACCTGAGTATGTATCACTGAGTTGAGGGGTTGTAATATCGCACATCATCTCTCGTTGAAGCAAGACTAGTCCATGCTTTCAGGGCTTCGCTCTACTGTAGCAAATCCGTCCCCAGGGATTGGTCTTATCGGCTTATCGGAGGGAACCCCATACCCAATGACGTGCAGCGACCACACGCATAATAAGCGATGCCTCGCGCGGCAATCTTCCCCTATCGTTCAAGCCGCACCGCCGCAAGAGCGTGGCAGGCGAGCACTCATCTCCTCCGAATACAACCATGTAGATTCAAGCTCATTGAAGACCCCCCAAGCAGACGAGATGGCCGAGCGATCCACCCTCCCTCCAGAGCTCCTCTACCACATCATCGAATGCGTCCTTCCCTCAAACCCGTACGCGCTAGTCCCGCCTTCGCACCCCTCGACTAAGACACTTCTCGCCTTGACGCGAGTGTGTCGCGATACCCATAGACTAGCCACGAAGCTGCTCCGGCAAAGATGTCTCTACATCGATTCGAGTCGACGTCTTGCCGAGCTCTTACTCTGTGTGCCGCGTTTTGTGCCAACCCTACCGCCAGTGCTATCGCTACGGAACCTAACCTCTCTATACCTGGCGCCGTTTGGGGATACTTTAGATGACCAGCCCACGGCGGTATGGGTACGAGAGTTATTCTGCGAGATCTGTGAAACATTAAAGCGACTCGTTGTTCTCATGCCGTTCCAGAGTCTAGACCCCCTGGACGACCACCTCAATGTTCGGAGGATCCTTCGCGAAGGCTTCGAAAGGCTCCATAAACTCGAAGAGTTCGTATGCCTGGGGGACTACCCGGCGTTGAGTGTCTCAGACGGCCCCACGGATGTATGGCGGTTATGGCCAGACCTCAGGCGCCTCACCCTATTCGGAGCGCCAGCAAACAGCCATTGGTTATGGTGGGATATTGCAACGCTGCCGAAGTTACAACATGTCGTCCTCGCGCGGTCACTACACGTTGAAAACACGAATATCAAGGACGAATACTTCCATAAGCTACCTCGGGACGACGCTAGGTTAGATAGAGACATTAAGATCGTGATTTTAGATGCGGCATTCGTATGGCGGAACGTCACAACGGCAGGGTGGAAGGAAATTGATCCGAAGGGGAGGATGACGGTGGAAGTGTATGATGTGCCAACACCGTTCTATGGCGATGAGTTGCCGAGGGAGCTGGTGACGACTTGGGTGAAACGCGGGGCTTTGGATGGGAGTCTGTGGGAGTGGAAGGGCCAGGTAATTGATGGGTAATGAGTAAATATTCCCCTACGATGATGGAAAAGTAATACGACTAGGAACCAATAGGCTGGAGATGATTTGATACATGGGTCAGGTCTATGGGCGTGGGATGGATATCAAAAAGTGCACTATTTATCCCCAGTTGCTTTCATCACAGCAGTAGACCGAGCCGGGCACTACCACAAGCCTCATTGCATTGCGGAATAGAACGAGCTTCAGTCGAGGGTAATAGACCGAGAGATCAACGGCTGGCATGTGAAAGCTGCGGAGGGAGTAGCCAGATATGGGGTATATATCTAATTCCGAACTGTTTTATTAATGAGTCTTGCGGACGGCAGTCATCCTGTAATGTGGCTTGATTTTTGGTGCCTCTCAGAGCATGCTTATAGCTATTTTCCGACGTAGGAAATCCGTCTAGATATTATGCCCTCGATCCTAGTAAATAGCATCTGCGGATATAGATACCCAACATTTCGACGATACGTCGGATATGAACTTTAGGGTAGGTAGCGGACTCTCGCCAATAGGCATGGGTCGGAGGAATTATGGAATGGAAGGCTTACAGAAGTTCCAGCGGATGCCTGGCCGCAGTCGGGGGTCTCGGGTTTGCAGCGGAAACTGCACTTCAGCGATTCCCCACTGAAGCTCAGGCAGTCCAGGGCCAATCCAGGGCCGCCCGCGGCACCTCATGCGCTACATCACCTGCCCAAATGGGTCAATGGGGAGAGTTTCAGCCCATCCGGTCTCTGCAACTCCACCGAATTCCGGGGGCAGTTTTTCTAGTCCCCCATTAACGAAACATCGCCAATCCCCATATTTTTCTTACCCCATCTTTCTCTTCCGCATTTCTGCTTAACGGTCACTTTTGTCTCTCCTGGCTCTTGGTTGTGACCTGCCATGTCGTCTCCGAGAGAGTCGCTCGTCGTCTGCAGCTAATATCACAACCCAAGGACATGACAGCGCGCCCTCGCCTGTCGTGATCCCATCGTTTAGTGTTAATTCCTCCGACCCCGAACCCGGCCCTCCCGATCCCCGATTATTCCGAGTCAACGGTCGACCATGCCGGACAAGTCGGCTTCGGTCGTGTCGTACGCCGCAGGAGCTTCACTTGCGGCCGCCGCTCTCATATACGTCTTTGCGCCGACTTTTGCTATCGATCACGAAGGCGCCACCCCTCGCAAGAAATCCATAATTGGCCTGCGCAACCAGGCAAATGACTGCTTCATCAACTCGGTCCTCCAGGCCCTCGCCGGCCTCGGAGAGCTGCGCGTTTACCTGATCCGCGAGACACACCGTCGTAGAATCGAAGATCCGGCTGTCTACGCGAGCCTTGTGCAACCCGAGGGCAAGGAAATCGCTCAGTGGAAGCTCCAAGGTCTGCAGGAGGGTTTGGTCACACAAGGGCTGAAGGACATGCTCGATGCGCTTAACGAGCGTCCCATCTACAAGAAGTCCATATCGCCCTTTCAGTTTGTAAAGGTGCTCGAGGTTGCGTTTAAGCAAAGAATTAGCCGGCAACAACAAGATGCGCAAGAGTTCCTGCAGATTGTAGCCGAAAGGCTGAAGGACGAGTATCATTCAGGCCAGAGGGCCCGATTACACGCGCGGAGACGCGGCTTAATGGCGAGCGTCGAGAATTTGCCCATCAATGGAAATGCACAGGTCAAGGACAACACAACCGAGGAGGATTCGCCTGAAAACGCCGCTCCAACTAGTTCTAACGGGTCTGCAATCGAGCCCTCAACGGAGACTACGATCCCGCAGATACAGACGACTGCTGACCTAGGTCCACTGCCCCTTGAATTGGAGGAAGGATTTCCCATGGAGGGCAAGTACGAATCACATCTGGAGTGTCAAACTTGCCGATACAAGACCAAGCCGAGAGAGGAGACGTTTTGCACCATAACACTGGCCGTCCCTCAAGTTTCATCGACGTCCCTCAACGCCTGCTTCGATGGGATTTTTAAGACAGAATACATCGACGATTTCAAGTGCGAAATGTGTCGGTTATTACAAACGAAAGCCAACCTGGAACATGACTTGGCCAAGTCCACTTCGGAAAATTTCAAGGCGAATACGCAAGAGAGTCTCCGCAAGCTGCAGTTTGCTATCGACACGGATCCCGAGAACCCACCGGAGGACGTGGAACTTGGAGATATTCGCTATGCGCCAAAGCGCAAGATCGCAAAGACAACCCGGATGTCTCTTTTCCCCAAGATCTTGGCTATTCACCTTTCTCGGTCCATATATGGTGCTACGATGACCCAAAAGAATTCCGCCAAGGTTGCTTTCCCAGAACAGCTTCCTCTGGGTGGGATTATGGACCAGAGGAAGTACAAGCTTCTGGGGTTGGTCACGCATCGTGGTGGTCATAATAGCGGGCACTACGAAGCCTTCAGACGACAGAACCTTGCGGCCCCCTTTTCAAACCCTAACACGTTTCAACCGTCCGAAGTCTATAGCAAGACCCCAACCCCTATTTCAACCCCAACGATCTCTGCTAGGGTGACCGATAGCCCCGCCATGTCAACCCCTGATCTTCTCTCTGCGTCCTCCGGGAACTCCTCAACACGTTCACTGGATTCACCAATCCCGCCCAGGAGCGTGCCTGCGGACTCGAACACGACATCAAGCCCTTCAACGAACGGCAAGGATAAGGTTGAGACGGGTAGCCTTCGCTCCGTCGCAGCATCTACTAGGTCTGCCCTGTCGAGGCTTACGTCCCCAAAGCAAACGCAAGAGACTGGATTATCACCAACACCCGTTATACCGTCCACCATGGCGAAGAAGTCCAAGAAACGTAAGTCGGTGACTGACAAATGGTGGCGGGTTAGTGACGAGAAAGTTCGCGAGGCCAAGACCAGCGAAGTCTTGGGGATGCAGAGAGAGGTGTACTTGCTGTTCTATGAACTTGAGAAGGATTCTTAGGGTGATGCCATTACTATCCAGTGGTAGAAGTTGAGAAAGCCGTGCGTGATTAGTTCAGGAGTGTAAGTTCGTTTGGCAACTCCCACATACCCCAAAACTCGCGATCGTTACTGGGTTGTATGCCTTTTAGTGGATTTTCTAGTTTTTCCTTTTCAGCATAGGTTTGGCGTTTCATAAGTACGTGTTGGGCCGGCTTAGATTCGGGGTTAAGTTACTTGGGTTGGATCATTGTACATTGCGATTAGTTGCTTATAAAGAAGCGGTAGACAAGTATATGAGGATGGAGGGGAAGGATAAGCTAGAAATATTAGAGCCGGCTAGGGCTGTCTAAACGGGTGGACGATAACTTTAGTAGAAATACAAAGGCAATTTTGGCTAATGATTATTTCGGGAATGTGTTGATGGAGCAGTATGCTACTCGTGCTGTCCGTTAAAGTATTCTATGCACTACTCCCCAGCATTGCTCGCTCTGGATATGCCTATTAAGTACTGCCTAGTTTAAATCTACTCGATCTTTAATGACTTCTAGCGATTGGTCTCAAATAGCATCGTCAGGGATCGGGTTCCAACGGAGGATCTTAGGACCTCATCGTCTTGTCGCGTCTTCTAGAAAATGCTCGCGTTTGCATCGAGTTTTCGTGTCTGTCTCTCTAAATATTCTAAAACTAGATCTACGCGCTAATTGACGGACTGCGAGAGACTGAAATTACAAGTCGTTCATAGTTATTCGCTGTAAGTTCACAAGCGTCTCGTATTTGCATAAGTTATCTCTCATTAACACCTGTAGCTCAACTGTAGCAACTAGAGTCTTCAAGAAGTGTAATTATCTATAAGTTTGACGTTAGGCACTAGGGAGACCTTGTATGTGAGAACAATGATATACAGTCGCTCATTTATAGCATTGATGCTAGTTAATGGTTTCGGAACAATATATGTGTCTCGAGCTCCTAATTGTTATTTCCTAAGGTAGCCCGAGCAGGGATCAAGGCCACAGTATTCATGATTTGCGGTGCTTGTAAATCATGCTATGGTAGACGACAAAAGTTGTTGATAAACAACACCAACGTTGCAACTTACAATAGAGCAACGGGTACCAACATGCCCTTTTCGCACAGCCAATGGCGCAGCACAATAGCGGGGGCCCATAGGTGCACACGTAGGTGTGCAAATAAAGCTTACATAATACGTGATAGTTGGTGCCCAATTCATATATGGTGTTTTGCCCACTTCCGTGCATACGTGGCCTGATTGTATGTAGGTTGACGATTGAATCCATCAATGAAGTGCCCTTGTAACCACCATTCAACCTCTTATGCCTTCTTTCCGCAATGGAACCAGATCCCGAGCCTTTATCCCGTTTCCCTGACGACGTTCTTCCGCCCGAGGGGGAATATAGCTCACGAGAAGCCTTGCACATAGCAATCAACAACTGGGCAGCACCACGAGGCTATGCATTTGTAATTGGAAGATCAAAGAAAACAACCAGTAGCAAAGCAGTTGTTTTCTTTAACTGTGACCGTGGGGCAGGGCGGACTCCAGCATCTTCAATGAAGAAGCAAAGGTTGACTACAACACGTCGTACCGGCTGCCTCTTTTCTGTTGTTGGAAGGGAAAGTCTCGATAAGACTGTTTGGAGCTTAAGGCACCGTATTGATGATAAATACAACCAGCATAACCATATGCCTAGCCTATCTAAGCAGGCTCATCCAGTCCATCGCCAACTATCCAATATCAATGAAACAACAGTCAACAACCTCGCCAATTCTGGCATAGCACCAAAGGAGATTAGGTCGTTCTTACACGCGCACTCAGATTCAATTGCTACCCAGCAAGATATCTACAATTGCATTGCAAAGGGCAAACGAGACCTTGTTAGGGGTCAAAGCAATATACATGCCCTTGCCAATGAGCTTGATAATGAGGGCTTTTGGAACCGTATGCAGCTCGATGAAAACGGCCGAGTTATGGCTGTGTTATTCGCACATCCAAAGTCACTGCAACAGCTCAAAGCCTACCCAGATTTGCTTATACTGGATTGCACATACAAGACCAATAAGTATAAGATGCCTTTACTAGATATCGTTGGTGTTGATGCTTGCCAACGCTCCTTCTGTATTGCATTTGCTTTCCTTAGTGGCGAGGAGGAAAAGGATTATACCTGGGCTTTGGAACGACTAAGGTCAATGTATGAGCTCTGTGGTGCAAGACTTCCCTCTGTTATACTTACGGATCGTTGTCTCGCCTGTATGAATGCTGTGGCTTCATGTTTCCCAAATGCAGCCTCCCTTTTATGCCTATGGCATGCCAATAAAGCAATCCTTCGTAACTGTCAACGAAGCTTTATTGATAGCTCTACGAATGCTCAAGGGCTTGAAGAGTGGAAGGAGTTCTACAGTCAGTGGCACGGCATTATAGCCTCTACAACAGAAGAGATATACAACGAGAGACTTGAAGAGTTCAAGAAGTCATATATAACAACCCACATCGGAGAAGTTGGCTATGTTATTGAAACATGGCTTGACCTCTATAAAGAGAGGCTGATCAAGGTCTGGGTTGACCAATATCTTCACTTCGAGAATGTCATTACTTCAAGGGCTGAGGGTATTCACAATCTTATTAAGAGCCACTTGAAATCATCCCAATTGGACCTCTTTGAAGTTTGGCGATCTATCAAACTTGTATTGTTGAATCAACTTTCAGAGCTTAAGGCAAACCAAGCTCAACAGCAAATGCATACACCTCTCGAGTTATCAGGTATGCTATACAGTAACATACGCGGTTGGGTATCTCATGAAGCTTTGCGGAAGGTTGCCAACGAAAACGACTGGCAGAAGAAGAGCTTCTTGAATGCTCAGAGGTCTTCACAAAGTCTCTAGGTCTTCCTTGTGCTCATACACTCAAGTCCCTAGTTGAAAAAGATGAACCTCTTTTATTACACCATTTTCATCCACATTGGCATCTCCAACGGTCAGGGAGCCCGGAGCTTTTAATTGAGCCTCGCCGACAGGTTGATCGTTTAACAATCACATCAACGGTACCACCAACAAGCACACGGCGTGAGCCTAGTGGGTTCGAGATAGTCGAGAGGGCAATACAGCCAAAGGCAAAGCCCACATGTTCAAGATGTCATATTCAAGGCCATCATATGAGATCTAAAGCATGCCCTTTACGTTATGAATCTCTATTGCCGGGGTCAACGACACCTGCTATGATAATTCCTACTACACCTACCACTTTACCTCCTTCAACAACAACCACAACAACTCAAATAACAACTCAAACAACCACTCGATCAGTCACACGCTCATTGTCCCCTGTACTATCTGTAGTATCCGCTCATAATACAGTGCATACAACAGCTCTTGAAACAACGGCGACGAGGACGAGGACGACGACACATTCAATATCCCCCATATCAGCCAATAGCCCTAATACTGATCTCAACTCTGTGCCTCCTATAGCTGATATGACATCAACCCCAACGTTCAGCGAAAATCATCCCTATGCTATCTTCCAACGATACCAAGCATCACGAAAAGCCTGGTATGACACGCTTCCTAGGGGGGGTCTCAAGACCAACCAACAATATCGGAAGGCTATGGGCCTGCCACTACGGTATAGCAAAGCAGAGTATGAGTGGTGCCTTGACTATAAGCAAATGGGCAGGAACTATAGGTCACCAAACGGTATTAGAGAGTGGACGAAAGAGGAGATGATGAGTTATCTTGATTGGGATAAGGCTGAGAGTGAACGGGTTGAAAGGAATGTAGCTGCGGAGATGATAAACCAGCGATTTTCAGGCCGGCGAGATATGCAAGATATCTAGGATGCCGCTGCAAGGGATATTGAAGAACAAGGAATGTAGTGGCAAGGGTATATGTTGACTATAGAAGACCACTTATAGCCTTGGCAGGCTGTAAGTGGTCTTCTACAAGGGCTCACAAAGGTATTGATAAATACGTCTTTTGCAACCTTCATTCAACAACTCGGCCTCGTCATTCCTTCCGTCAACAACACATAGGAACGGCATCTCATCCACAGTTAGAGACTATTTTTTGCTGAACCCTTATGCATTCATATTATACCACAATAGTCAGGATAGTAGCTTCAATGCTGCAATGGGATTGGAACTACTATCATCTTTTTGCTTAAGACCGCAAGTTCAAACTTGAACTCGAATGATGAAAAAAAACCACTCCTAAAGCTAAAAGGAAGGAACGACCGACCACTTGCTCCTTCCTAAACAGGCATTTTTTACACTTTGCACGCCCAATGGAGGCCCTACCTCAATAGCATCACATACAACGGACTGGAGAGCGGCGGATTAACCTCTAGCTTGCCAAAGGTTCGTACAGTATGAAGCCTGTGCTGTTGGGGGTGCAAAGTGTTCAAAATTGCCTAATTGGGCGCTCTTGCCGTCTTCAAACTGGGTCGGTCGCTCCTTTCCTTTCGTTTTTTAAGGAGGTGTTTTCAGCGGCATTGCTTGCTGTCAGGTATCTCATACTCAGAACTCGAGAGCGAAAACAGCGATCTACATCACTGAAGGTTGTGCTATGAGGGTTCAATTCTGTATGTGTAGGCCGTTTTAAATTGTCTCGGCTGGTAGTTGAACCCGTGACTTAGGCAAAAATAATAATAGCCTCGAATACCGTTATAGCATTGAAGCTATTATCATGACTGTTGAAGTTTCAATTGGGTATATAAGTATTATGCAGAGCAAAAATATCTTGGCTCGCTAACACTTGTCCGAGTGTTCAATGGCTTTGAACGGTATCACTTGATAGTAGCTTTAATGCCAGGGATAATAATACTATTAGGCCATTGCGCCATGCGACCCTTTGGTTGTGATATATGATGGGTATAATCTTGAGTGATAAAGGTAGGTGCGCTTGGTGTTGAGTCAGCGATGACTGTATGCACTTTCCGTCCTTTGAACAATATGTCGTCATTCTTGACAACATCTTCCGTTCTGAATGAAAACTTCATCGGAGGTAGTTTTTGGTCTGATGAATGCAATGCAGCAATCTCATCACGGATCGGCCGAGAAATGCAATTGTTGTGGTCTTCAAGCTTTAGGACCGTGGGAAGACTCAGTAATCGCTGCATTTATGTTTTATTGAACAAGCTGTTTTACATCCGTTCCCTGCATTTTACCGGGGATAAGCCGAAAATGCACATTTTGAATATCTCAACGGATTTGGGCTTGTTTCCTCGTGGCCGGCTTCATGCCTTCGGCTTCTAGGTTCATAGGGGTTACTGTGGGCAAAACACCACATATGAATTGGGCACCAACTATCACGTATTATGTAAGCTTTATTTGCACACCTACGTGTGCACCTATGGGCCCCCACAATAGCGTCTTGCTGAGTCAGCGATCGACTCCGAGCTCCTATGGGGAACCCCTTCATGGCGACATGTGTCCGAATAACAACATTCGAGCCCAATACGATCAAAGTGCCGGCTTCTTTTTGATTGTCCTCAAGGAAGAACCTCCAGTTCGAGTCATTCGTTTGTTCTTGCCTCTTTACGCCGAACTCCCCAACTTATGGTCCTTCGCGATTCGTCCTCTCATCCCCCAATTGCTTTGAATGCCGATGAGAATGGAGAGCACATCAGCGCGAATTTAAACTTTTGAAGGATTACCTGGGTGACTCTCTGACGGTTGAATATCGTCTGTGTATCGAAGGCGCAAGGAAGGCTTCTCGCCTCCTGACCTTTTCGCAATGAACATCCCTCGCCGCACGCGGCGGCGACTCAAATTACTCTTCATTAGCATTCTCATCACACTCGCGCTCATCTACGTAATTCTCCCTCCCGACTCAGCCCTCCGTCTAGCGCTCGTCTTCAACTTCTCGCGTTTCTTCAACCTCATCCGTGGTGCCGCAACAGATCGTGATGCATGGCTGAAGAGACCGGGAGCGTATCCCATCGACCTGCGCAATGATGTAGGATATCTGATCAAGACGGGTTACGGCACTCGACATCGCGTGCCGGATCAGCTCGAAGCTTTTGCTCAGACTGGAGATTTCTTGGGTACAGAGGGACAAAGCTTTCTGGTCGTCGGAGATTGGACAACTGTCAATGAGACTGATGCAAAGGTGATCGGGGTGACGGTGCACGATGCAATCAAGAAGATTATCGACACAAAGATTGATAAGAAGACGGAGGACCACCCGAGATTTTTGAAGTATATGAAGCTTCAGGCCCTTATTGGAGGAGGAGACGAGAAGAGGGCCAACCACGTAGGTGGTAGTTTTGGCTGGGAGTTGGACGCGCTCAAGGTACGTCTGCTGTGAGCTGGATTTTGTGGCTGATACTAATGGGCGAAGTTTATCATGGGCATGGAGATGATTTACAACGACCTACCAGAGAAGAAGAAGTGGTACATCGTCCTAGATGATGATACTTTCCTGATCCGACCGTCACTGGAGCTTCTTCTAAGTCATTTGGATCCGAAGAAACCGCAATATATCGGCAACGCGGTAGGAGACTACAAAGGGCGGTTCGCGCACGGCGGGTCGGCTATCTTGATATCAGGAGCGGCGATGGGACGGCTTTTCGACCATCCGAACATCGTTACAGAAGCATACAAAGAGTCCATGGATGAGACCTGGGGCGACAGACTTGTTGCCACGACATTCCAAAAACTAGGCATCTACATCGAGGAAGCTTATAATCATCACTTCAACGGCGAATCCCCTTCTGTTACGCGCATCTGGAACGACCGCTTCTGCTCACCCCTGGTCTCTTTCCACGGCTTGCGCAAACCTGGGGCGATGGTCAACGTGGGCCGCACACTCGCTAAAGTTGATAAGCCAGTTTTATGGAGCGATGTTTGGGAGCTATTCGGTGGTGAGCCCATGTCACATCTCGCAGAGAAACCGCCAGAGCAAAAGGTGGACCATGTTGGCAAGCTGGATGAGTTCACACGGACGTTTGTAGAGGTGAACACTGCCAACGAGTGCCAAGCCAACTGTTCGGATGACGCAAGGTGCCTTGCGTGGGCGTATGAAGTCGAGAGCCTGAGGTGTTATACCAGTCCGTGGATGGTGCTGGGAGCGGACGGGGCGGAGGGCAAAGCGTCGGGGGTGAATTGGAAAAGAGCAAAGGTGCTCTTGAACCAGTGCCGATGAGATCCTGGAATGGGTTATGATGGCGGCGCATGGATAAAATATTCACACTTGTATTGATAATGTTTTGTGTTTGGTTGGTTGTATGATGTATCGTCTTGGCTGTGTAAGATATGATAACATGGTACAAGGCTTGCAAGTCCGACTTCGGTCTTCTACAGTTACAGGCTTTATACTCCCATGGGACTATGGCATAAAGACCCACCCCCCTTCTGCTCTCGGGAATTAAGCTGTGATGCTGTTGCCGTCGAGAAGTCTGTGGGAGGCAGCCACGCGAGCTGGATAATACACCGCACATGGTCATACGTCACGACATTCATTCAGGCCTTGATGCTCCTAATTGAGGTGAGTATATTATTTAAGGATGATAATTAGGCCACTCAATGGCGCTGTTTAGGTTTTGTCATTACCTTATGATGGTATTCTCCTTCACACGCCTGGCTGCCTCCTGAGACCGTTGCGAACGGACTTCCCGCAGACATGCTGGGTTGATTATTGGCATCGACAGTCAGAGGCCAGCAGTTCGTCAACTAACCAAACGTGGACAAAGAGTCGCACATCAAAGAATCCCCCCCAGCCCAGAAGAGCCGGCGTCGGCGGGACGAGCCAGGAACGGGGCATGGGAGTTAACCGGTGAAGCTAGATCCTCGCCTACTTCCCCCCGGCACGCGGCCAGGATCTTCATATCAGGGTAAACTAACAATCAGCAGAAATCATCCATGGCTCCAGAATGACCCATGGTAATCCAGTTTCCTGGGATCGTCCGCCTGCATGGGCTACCCAAACTGGGAAAATTGTGGTAGTACTAGTTTACAACGTAGGTGTGGCAGTTCCTCTGCGGAAACAAGGATATTGGCCCCGAGTAAAGAGCAATCTTAGCGGCCCGAGATCTGACTGTGTGCCTCGCTAGTGGGCTGATGGATGCAGTCTTTGACAATTTGGGTTGACTACGAGGGGATTCTTTCATGAGTGTGAGAGTCTTGATGAACAGAGAGCAAGGGTGTTGGTACCATGGACCATGGACCATGGCCCTGGGTGGGTGAATGACCCCCTATTCAAGAGAAAGGTCGACGCTATTTGGCATCTCTACAGGACCAATTGGAGTAGTCTGGTACCGTAGAATAATGCCCATCTTCCAGAACGTTTCCATTCGTCTCCTCGTTTTCACTCTCATCCACTAATAAATTCCACAGTGCTATGAAGCCCTGTGATTGCTCGACTCGCGCCCAACGTCATCACAGGCTACCGAAAAAAGAGCCCCCCGCAGCGCCACACCATCACGCCTCTCCAGGGCAGCACTAATGTAAGGTACAAGCTTCGACTCGGAGCTATCGAAAACCACATCCATGCCCTCAATATATTATGCATACAAATTTGCTTTTAATCGTCACCATTCGCCTTGCCCAAGCCTGAAGAAAGCATCCTCATGACAGTAAAAATAGACACCGCCAATCTACCCGCCCTCTGAGCCACCGTCAAATTTCCTTCGTAGCCCACATGCCTCATCTCCCCCTGTCCGTGCAGCTTCATGCAATCAACCCTTCTCGTCGCCTTCTGTCCAGGGACAAGCTTCATCCCTCCTCGTCAGAACCGTTCATTCCTTCGCTCACTCGCTCGCTCGCTCGCTTCGTCCGCACTGGGTTTCCCCACAGTCCCAGTTCGCAAACTTGGTAGGCGAACCAACGCAAAGGACCGACGGCTACCAGCCAGCCCCGTGGTTTGCTCCACTGGGCCAGGTGACTCTCCTATCTGTGATGGATGGTAACCCGGTCGCTGTTTACGGATGAACTGCCGCTGAAGAGCAATTGACGGTTCATTGTCGGTAGCGCAAAGTAAGGGGTCGAACTTGCATAGTACACGACTTATTTTGTTATCTTGCACTGATTCATGGCCATTATACATGTGATCGTTTGGAGATAATCGTGTAAAACACAAAGCATGTGCTTCTAGAAAGTTGGGACAACACCATCTGCTGCTCAGTGCGCCCACGTTACAGTGGCCACAGCGCACTGCAGACGCTAAGCCCCCCAGGTCCCAGCGCACAGGACCTTCTATTCTTCCGCGCGGCTCCCCAAATCCTAGGCCACCAAATTGAATGATTCCCACACACCCCAGTCTTGTTAACTTCTTGAACGGAACTCGTCTGTCTGACTAGAACCTGTTTGGCGCGAGACTCCCGGTCTATTGATCGCCGACAACAACAACACCACCCCAAGGGGAAGACGGTGATCTTTGATATGACGGAACCAAGAGGACTTATTCCTGAGTGAGAGCACCTATGACTTCAATCAGCCACACGCGCTCGCTCACGTACCCGCGCATCGCCCTACGCCACGCCCTGCCGTCTTGCAGCATCGGAGCGCATCGCATAGCTTTTGCACCGGGACGGCCGCACACCGATACCTCCTCTACGCACTGGGGAGCTTGACTATCCCGTCGTCCCTCGTTTCCCCCCCTGCCACTACCGTCTCTTTGGCTTCCCTGTATCCAGCACAAGGCCCTCTTGTCGTCCAGGGTTGCGTCCCCTGTTCGCTCGCTGGCTGTTCCTGAACTCTACTCCGTGGCTCCATAAAAATTTCTAATTAAAAACAGAATGGCTCAAGACGACCACGGTCAAAGTCTCAACGACTCCTCCAGCATCCCTCCAGCTCCTGACCCTGCCTCTCCTCTCGCTGCTGGTGTTATTGCTCCTCTTCCTCCTGTTGCTGGCGCTGCCGACGCACAGCTTCCGACCGTCACGACAGCTTCGAACGCGACTTCGGCTTCGACTTCGACCTCCCCCCCCTCAACGGCGGGCGCCTTTGTTACCCCCTCCGCGTCTACTGCTGGCGTTTCTACCTCTGCTGCAGCCCACGCTGCGTCGATCGCGGACCTCCAGCAGAACGGCGACAGCAGGGCGTCTGAGCCCGAGGTCAGACCTGATTCCGACATGTCGAACCAGCACCCGGGAGCTCCCCATGGCCAGCCTGTGAGCTATCCAGGGTCCTCGTCGCCCTACCCCTCGGCTGCTGGAATTCCCTCCGCCCAGTATGCCTCTTATCCGACCGTGACGAGCCAGCCTGCCGAGGCCTATCGACCGAACCCCGTGCCTATAGGCAGCAACAACATGTCGCTACCGAGCATGAGGACGATCGACCCGATGCCACAGCAGCCAGGAGTAGCTGGGGGATCGCCGCATGCCATGTCCATGAATATGCCGATGGCTCCCGTATCGGGAGGCGTGCCATACTATGGGCACCATAACATGGGTCTGGCACCAAGCTATGGGCTGCAGTCGGACGCCATGGCTCGTTATGCTCTCCCCCACGATCCACGTCTCCTGGGCCACCGAGGACCCAAGAAGGTACGTTAGCGACACCAAGACGGATGCAGATTTCAGGCTTGTAGAACCGGTATGAAACGAGGGGACTCGGAACTGATATTTGGTTCAACCATTGCAGGAGATTAAACGCCGCACCAAGACGGGCTGTTTGACCTGCCGGAAGCGCAGAATCAAGGTAAGCACCATGTTTGTTATTTTTTGTTATCGTGCGCAATCAGTTGGAGGGGTGACATGGTTGAGGAAGAAGAGAAGAAGTGTTTCTCGCAAGCGAATTATGGATGCGATGTGGCCCATTCGCTTGCAGTTCGCTTGTCATGGAGCTACCGCGAAGCGAGCGAGCCTCAAAAGGCTCAAACCACGTAGCGCCCGTGGCAGGTTTCTCGCTCCCACGTAAAGCCGATCCAAAGAGCCCAGACAATGCGCATGCCCAGCCAGCCACCGACTGGGGCTATCCATTGGCTCGGCTTTTAATTGCTATTGGCTGTACAGTACTGCTGCTGCTGTTGCTGCTGCTGTTGTGCGAGTTGCCAATCGCCGCCCGCTGAACCTTGACCATCTCATCGTCCTATGAAGGCAGTCCACCATCAACCCAACATTCTAACCTTTTCTTCTTCCAGTGTGACGAGACGCACCCTACTTGCAACAACTGTAAGAAGTCGAAGCGCGAGTGTCTAGGATACGATCCCATCTTCAGACAACAACCCGGCGGCCAGTCCACCACCAACATTCAGCCGGCGCCGTCGACCCAGCCGACCCCTCCCTCCACCCTCCCGTCCTCCGTTCCGCTGTCGGTCCCATCTTCCGCCCCGGCCATCGGCCCCCGAACCAACTCCTACGGCAATCAGCCTTCGATGCTGCCGAGCTCTTACGCAACCTCCCAAGCCTCGCCGCCGGCTCCGCTCCCATCGACGATAGCGACCCCCGCATACGATTCGACCCTCTCCGCACCTGCCCCCACTGTCAAGCCCGAGCAGGGCTACGAGTACCAAGCTCCCTCCTCCATCGACCCCGCCCTTCAATCGCTTCCCTCCAACACACAATCCTCCGTGCAAGACACACCGAGATTGCTTGACCGCAAGCCTTACTTCGACAACAATTTTCATCTTAGAGGTGGCGCCCCCTACGCTTGATTTTCCCCTCGTTCGTCGTTTCGTTGCTGTCAGAACATCTGCTCACGCATGTTTTCTACAGCGAAAAAAATGAAGATCGATGAGATTATCGACCTGCTGGGGCCGACCCCTCCAGCACAGCAGGTCACCCACAACGAAGAGACCTTTAATGAAGTCGTCAAAGTGTACCACGAGATGTACGCACCTGGACTGAGCTCCTTTTTCGAGACCGGCTGGTACTACTTTGTGGAGAACGGCCAGATGACCTTCCCCAAGAATCCTGGGTTGATCGAGCGGATGGCATCCTTTCTTAAGATCCTAGAGGGAGTTAAAGCAAACGACCACTCTCTGATGGCCTCGTCTGGTATCCTCGAGACGAGGCTTGTGTGGGACCTTTCGCGATCTTGTTATGACACTCCCCAGATCACCGGCTCCGTCACAGCGCCCTCAACACTTCCACAGGATGGAGATGCGAAGGAAGCTAAGAACCGAGTCCAGGCTGTCGAGGCTTTGCTCTGCGGAGCATACCTAGCAACTAACCCCCTCACTCCACCGTATCAAGATGTTGACAATCAGCGTACCCGTCAATTCGATTTCTGGTATAACCTTGCCGAGTTTGTTCGCAGTCGAAATGACCTTGACGCACCATCCACAGTCAGGTTCAGGGAAGAAGTTCTTGCGCGGATGCGGCACCTGCTGGACGGGCGTGAAAATAGGGATGTTCTTTACTCCATTGCGGTGGTACGACAATTGGCACCCAGCTACGATCCGGCACAAACCAACGGCCTTCCTCAGCACTTCGATGAGTCAGACCCAAGGCACAGACTAGCAGTGGCTTCCAAGTTCATTTACGACGAGTCTCGAGTTACTGGTGGCACGACAAATACCGTTCGTCGGTACAGCGATATTGCATCTAGGGCGTTCGTGAACCCAGGTGTCAATGTTGCTCGGCAACCAACACCCTAGGCGATATCCGGGCTTAATCATTCAACTATCCTATCAAACACCAGGTCGAACTCCGCCATCTTAATCAGATTTTCCTATGTTTTCTCAGCGCAGCCAGTTTTGTCGCTGTTTCACTCCATCTTGTCAGATGGCTTTCCTACTATGAAGCGATGGCGCAGTATCATCTTTCTTTGCAGCATCATGGACGCATGGCAGGGGGTTTCACATTCAAAAGTTTTCCTTTTCAGGAGTTTTCCCTACTGGCGTCATAGTTGCCCGAAAAGGGCTTGGGGGTACTTTGTTTTTTCATACTATTACTTTGCCTACGCATTAACGGCCGAGGCGTTACTTTTAATCTGGCCATGGTGGCTGAGTTGTTACATCTTGCGAACAGTCCTGCAAGGGACAAACACGGGGACGAAGTTGAGTTTGGCTTGACGGAGAGAGTGGTGATATAGCGACTCTATATGAGATGGGTACCATGGTGGCTGGGAAGGAATCTAGAAGCCATGCAAATGGCCATACCCCTGTACGATATAACGGCCCTTCCAGCGCGATTGGGGTGTAGGATGCTGAGAATAGATTAAACGGCCTTTACCCTATTTCTTAATATCTATCATATGCTAACGTGGCTCATCTAGAATTGCCCAAACCAGATACTATCATCAGGACGCAATCCCCGAGTGACGCCCTCCAACTTGCACATGTCTCTCATCTGAGGATCAACCTCCCATTCTCTCACTAAATCAGCACGAACCAGGAACTGCATCACCATGCCCGACTCAGCGTGCCAGGTATTATGACAGTGAAACACCCAGAGTCCTGGGTTATCCAACACCACTCGAATGATCGCCCACGCATACCCCTCCACCGTGACGGTATCTCGTCGCAGGGGGTTCTCCAGTAGGCCATGCTTTGTAAGATACGCGGGTAGCTCAGAGGCTGTGGGAGGATAGCCGCTGTTTCCTTGCGCAAGGACGAAGAATTTGTGCCCGTGAAGGTGGAACGGGTGGGCACCGTCATCGAAGTTGTTGATGGAGATATCGACGGTGCGGATACCTGCTGTTTGGATGACAAGCTCTGTTTTCGAATCGAAGGCGAGGTCGTTCGTGCCGAAAGGCGTGTTTAGGAGGGCAACTTTGGAACTGGAATCGAGATACCGGTGGAGAGAGGGATGTGTCCCATTGGCATGCCAGGTCGAATCATTGAAGAAGCCTCGGGCAAGACGCCATGCTCCAATCTCGAAGTTGGCGCGTAAGGCTATGAAGTCGTCTGCGGGAGGGGGTGAGATGGGGACTACGGGGTGTAAGAGGCTGGTGTTGAGGTCCCGGCAGATTACCTCAATGGCTTCGGGCCAGTCCTTACTCGTGGGCTTAGAATCTGGCGGATGGGAGTCTGGTGATGTATACCGTATGATCCCCCTGATTTCTGGTTGGAGGTACTTGTTCTCAGTCGTGAAGCAGTGCGTCACCATGCGAGCCCTCATCCAAAACGCCGTGCTGGTCGTAACATTCGTCTCGAGAACGACACTATATCGCTGCGCAGGGAGGATGTTTAGCCGGTGGAATGACTCCGGGTGGACCTCCGTGCCGTCGACCTCGGTGACATCGAAAGGATGCTCGTCGAACTGGATCTGGAACTCCGCAAAAGCTCCAACGTTGATGATACGCAACCTGTGTCGTTGACCAACAGTTAAGTCAAATGTTGGCGCTGAGACATTAGTGTTGTTGCAGGGCCAGCCAGAGAAGTCTGCGCAGCTGCGAACGCCGCGGCCGTTGATGAGCGCGTTATCTGGTACGGGCTCGTCGTTTTCACGATCAGGCTGCAGATAGTCCATGAGCAGCTCTGAGGTAAGGTTGTGATAATGGTCTTGCACCATCACGACCCGGTCACTTGCGATATTCTCCTGGACCGTCCTCTCATCCGGTGCATGAATGACCACCGGACCTAACAAGCCATCTGAGGCCTGCGCACTATGATGCGCATGATACCAATACGTGCCGCTCTGTCCTCCGATATCGAAACGGTACGTGAAGCTCGAGTTTGGCGCAATAGCGCACTGCGTGACGCCGACGGTGCCGTCCATGGCATTGGTCCCATTCTGGTAGAGCCCGTGGAAGTGCAGTGCTGTGGCATTGACGCCATGGTTGGTGACGTGAATAACCAGGGTATCGTGAGCATTACATTCGATCAGAGGGCCGGGGAAGAGGTTGTTAATGAGGAGCATGGGACGGCATACGCCGTCGGGGTTGAGTTGGCCAGAGAGGATGGTGAAGTTATAGACCCGAGTTGTTGGCGGGTCGGTGAGGTTCCATGAGGGTAAGAGGATGTACTCCGAGGGATCTCGTAGTTGAGGGGTTGAAGGGATGGATTCATCATAATGGATAACCGAGTTCGAGGGAGCGGGTTCGTCCTGGTGAATGGTCGGACTCGAGGGACCGGGCTCGTGATGCTCGGGTTGGTGTTCATGGTCGGACTGGGAGGTGGTCTTGGGCTGGAACCCTAAGGGGAGTGCGGCAAGGACGAGAAGAGAAATGATGACGAGGAAGAAAAAACACCCTGTCTGGAAGCTGCTCCAGGACTTTGATGGCCTCTGCTTCTCCTCATAAGCACCAGAAGCCGTGTTGAGAAACGGCTGTTCCTCAAGAGCGCCGTCCTCAACTGAGTCCTCAAGTGAGCTCGTCGCTCTGTCGGATCTGCCGCTCATTGAAGCTGACATGTTTCTTCTTTGCCGTTCAAGTCCCTCGCGTCCATCTCGTTACCCACGATCCTGGACCTTCTCACGCGTCGTCTGCACCTGACTCGAGTCCCGGATTAGTTCTCATCATCGCAATCTAAACCCGTTGTCCACAGATTCTCGAAGAGGCAGGAGGGTAACATGGCAACAAGACCGTTGAAGACGACACCCGTGATAATCACATTGCGCCCTATTGGTGCTGCTGCTTACCATGGCACTCCTGGCAAGTGCCGAACCTAACGAACCTAACTTAGTAGGTGGTGGAGGGGATCGTTAATTCAACGTTGGAGCCGGATGTGACGGCATGCGACACCCCCCACATACTACGAGCCAGCAACAACACGTGCTGGAGGCCACCTACCCATTGGGGTCTGTACATATCTTGAAGGAATGACGTTCAAGGTTTGCTAGTTGGGATGTCAGGACTATGTAGGTTACGTTGACCGACGGTGGGGATTCGCCGGCATCTTTGTCCGTGTTCATGGAAGGTAATCGATGAGCGCGGATGATTAACTGGAAGGATGAACAAATGAATGGATGAGCACGGGTATGCCTATTGAGATATCTATCTCCAAGTTCCCGGCCAAGCAATAATTCGCAAGCACGAGCCTCCGCCGGTACCTTCGATTGAGTATACACTCAACCAGTCAAGATGTTGCTGCCTCAAGTCATCAGCCTTCTCGCTACGGCCAGCCTCGCTGCTGCAGTCCCTCACCATGCCAATCCTTGTGGTCCCCAAACAGAGGAGACTGGATGGGAAACCAGGTATACTGCCACTGGGACTGCGCAGGTAGCCGCCGCGGCTGCCACGGCCAAGACGAGCAGTCCTACGAGCAAGGTGAGGGGGAAGGCTTTCGACCGTATTGCCATCATCTACTTCGAGAATGAGAACTATGACAAGGCAATTGGCGACCGTAAGTTCCAACCAACACCCCAATGCCTCGAGATGAGACCAACCATGCTAACATATGGTGAAGCCAACTTCGCCTGGTTCGCTTCTAAAGGCGTCACCCTCTCCAACTACTTTGGTGTCACCCACCCCTCAGAGCCCAACTACATGGCCGCCCTCGCTGGTGACTATTTTGGTCTTCAAAATGACGACTTCACCCGTGTTCCCTCCAACGTATCCACTGTCATTGACCTTCTCGAGCACCGCGGCATCTCCTGGGGGGCGTACCAGGAGGACATGCCATTCTCAGGCTTCGAAGGCTTTTCGTGGGTGAACCAGCAAAATGGAGCAAATGACTACGTGAGGAAACACAACCCCCCGGTGCTGTTCGATGTCATCACGAAATCCGAGAAGAGGCTGTCGCAGATCAAGAATCTGAGTATGATTGATACGGGCAAGAGCCAGTTTCACAAGGACTTGAAGGCGAACAAGCTGCCGCAGTGGATGTTCATCACACCAAACATGACTTCGGATGGTCACGATACCTCTGCTACAGTTGCTGGAGCATGGTGTCGCAAGTTCCTCGAGCCGCTTCTGAAGGACAAGAAGTTTATGGATAACACGCTCGTCTTGATCACATGGGACGAGAACGAGACCTACGCGATACAGAACAACATCCTCGCCATTTTGTTGGGAGATGTGATCCCGAAGCACCTCATCGGCACGACGGACCACAGCTTCTACAACCACTATTCGGAGATCGCCACCGTCGAAGCAAATTGGGATCTCCCTACCCTCGGACGATGGGACGTCGGTGCGAACGTGTTCGACGTGGTCGCTCGCAAAACCGGTGACAGGATTCGCAAGTGGAAGCCTAATGAGTTGGCTGGAATGTTCTGGAACTACTCATACGCGGGAGTGTTCAACTCTGCTGGGGGAAATCACAAATATCCGGCGCCGAATCTGAAGCTGGAACATAGCTTCTCGAGGAGGGAGATTTTTGAAACGGTTAAGAAGATTTGGAAGAGGAGCGATGCGCCAACGTACTATGAGGATAGCATCAAGTTGCCGGATGGTCTTAAGCCTCCTAAGGGGTATGCTCCTGTCAATAACTAGACCACCTTGTCTGGAGCTTGACGTGGTGTTGTAAATAGGATTAGGGCTCTGGGCTAAGATCAATTGGCCCCAATTCTTTCGCATCTGCGACTGCAATAGAACGAAGCAATCACCTCGCAAACTTCAAATGACGTACCTAAAGATCTGCAAAACTCAATGGCAGATCGGCACACAAGCTTTCAAGATCTCCACCCACGTGCCTGTTCTTCCCGTCGGCTGTGGCTGACGCCCAGATAAACTTCCCCAGACTAGCCAGGGTTTCGGGGACCACAAGGGTTCGCGGCTAAGATGCAGAGTGGGAAGCGAATGAGATTGGCGCAGTTGATAAGCATTGGAAGCACGTGGGCTTGTGAGCTTCCTTTACGGACCGAGTTGGCTGTCTTGATATGTTTTCCTTGCACAGGGATCTTTTGAACCGGAGCAAGGGTCACGGGAGGAAGGTGCCGAGATGGAGGATTTGAGTGTGACCTCGGTGACGAAGTTGGATGGTTGAGCCGTACCTATTATGGAGATAGGATGGGAGGTTTGGCGTGGCAGTCCAATGGGCTACTTTTGGGATGGAAGCTCCGATGTAGTAAGCCTTTGGCGACATCTCAAGATTTGCCCGTAATGCCTTGTCTTCCGACCATAGCTCATCTCTACTTCTCCGGTTTGTAAACTCAACAGAATGAAGTCAACTCAAAGCCCGTTTCTCACACGATTCCTCTCCGACTTTACTCTTGGTTTCTCAGATGGACTCACAGTTCCCTTTGCCCTAACGGCAGGGCTTAGCTCGTTGGGGAGGACTGACACGGTCATCTCGGGAGGCTTGGCTGAGCTATGTGCTGGAAGTATTAGCATGGGTATTGGCGGATACCTAGCAGCCAGAGACGAGATACCGAAGAACTCGCAGCATGATGAGTCGCTGGATGAGGAGGAGCTTAGAGGCATGCTCCAGATCTCAGGGAGTGTGGCCGAGAAGTTCAATGATAGTGCCGAGGAGGTGATACGACAACATCTGGAGCCGTTGGACCTTTCAGATGCGGTTATATCAAGAATGATGGCTGTCTTTCAAGATCAGCCGGAAGAGTTGAAGCAGGCAGCTCGCCAACTACAGTCCCATCAGGAACCGCCTCTCCCGCGAACAACTCCCATTTACGTCTCGCCTCTGGCCTCTGGGTTATCAATCTCCCTCGGCTACATAGTCGGAGGTATCATTCCTCTCTTTCCGTACTTCTTCTTTTCGACTATCGAGACAGGTCTTCGGTGGAGTATTGGATTGTGCCTTCTCGCTCTGTTCGTGTTTGGCTCAGGGAAGAGCTGGATGCTCAGGGGACTTGAAGAGAAACGATGGCGACGGTGTCTCTGGGAGGGAACTCAAATGTTGGTTTTGGGGACGTTGGCGGCTGGTGCAGCTGTGATATGCGTGAGGTTAGTTGGAGGGGAAATCAAGGAGGAGGGAGGTTGATTGAGGCTAAACACGGCCGGGCTCAACCATTGGTACAGTGAGATTGAGGCAAACTCACGAACAAAGGTACAACTTAGAAATCTTGTACAACCTGTACGAGTTTGTATCTCCCTCTTCTTCCAAACCGTCCATCATGTTTTCCACAAGAGAACGTTCGCTGCGCTCCCAGCTCTGGCAAACGGATAAGTCGTCCAAGCGAATAGAATCGGCTGGAGGTTTACGACATGTCCTCCAAAATTGTGTCCCTATCAACGTTCTACCTTTAATGTACTGGGTTGACATCGATTTCCTTTTATAACCTATTTGATATCGCATTCTGATACTCCTATCGATTGATATGGTAATCATCACTTCTTCCAATCACATGTTCTTTCACCGCATTGAAAATCGTGATGTGCTTGATGTGAGAAAATACCTATTTAATTGAATCACTGACTTTTCGCAATACTATGCGTTATACCTATGGGGCCCTATAATCATGTTTGTCTGTAATCCTTATCACTGTAATGACTCCTTTAGGCTCAGGAACGAGGAGGTGTGACCAAATGGGTGGCTAGGGGCTTGAGTTTGCTCATCAGCAACACTCCTTTCTGCTGCATCACTACTTTGCTATTGGTTTGCACACCGGCGACGGTAGATCCGGTGTGTAGTCACTACAAACTTCGCTCTCAACTTGGCATATAAGAAGTCTTCTTCTCCGGCTATTCTTGAGCCTGTGGTATGATTGATCTTTATCTCACTCTCCTCTAATATCAGCAGTCATCCTCTCTAAGCCTTATAGTTTTTATATATACCACTTTCAAGCACTATATTCGTCGTTTCAACACTCAAGAAGGGATATACAATCATTCAAAAGTATTTGAACGAAGGTGTATGACAGAGGAAGGGATCCAGAAGTGTCCTTTTACATTCATCTCATCGGCCCCTCTGGGTTTACCACTCGCCGACATCCATTTTCAGGACCGATCCTAGCAAAAATATATATGGTTCCTTAGACCGCGAACAATTTCAACTCCAGCTATCGAGAATATCAGCATATCCTTCCGTGAAGCTGGCATTCGACTTTCGCGATGACGAATTGCAAGCAATGTTTCCGCCAGGAGTTGCACCAAGCCTTAGTGGGTACAATAATCAGCATCGCCCTCCATAACAATGCTTTCCGACAAAAGACTGAGCGCCATGGGAACCAATCACTGCTTACTCGAAGGATCCTAAAGGCAAGAGCAGACGGAGAAGATATCATGCAAAGGATCCTCGACTTTAATCTCTATCAACGCCAACACGAGTGCACTCTCGAAGACCAAAGTCCTATGCATCGCCAAAAGTCCGCTCCCACCACAGCCAGTACCAGAACCTCAGAACCCAGCGACTATTTTGGACCGTGGTGGATGTATAAACATAGCGGTGCTGGCGTGGTTCAACCGGACGCTGCGGACCAGATTACAAAATCAGATGAATCCTCAAACGCAAATCAGCCCTCAGATCTAGGCCAGACTCAAAATTCAGATCAGGACATGGAATTTGTCGACATTAGCTTTAATGATCGGCCTGAAACCTGGAATATCATTCAAGCCCCAGGGTCTGGGGGATCAATAGCAGGACTAGAGCAATCGGGGGAGAGCAGTGTGGCCCCTGACGCAATGAATCTTGACCAAGAATCGCAATATAAAGTCCAGGAGTTGGTTGAGATGGGGAAAGAGTGGATTCTCGAGGGAAGCTTCCCGGAGCTGCCTGAGGACCCTTCGTTTCCGCCTCTTGATGACCCTTATCGGTGCCAACTCCATATAGCGTCAGAAAGACTGGCAGATTGGATTCGTGTTGAATCCCAAAAGCGGAGTTTGCTGCTGGAGGACGAACATAGAGAGGAAACTGCGTCGGGTAAGAAGGGGGCTAAACTGGATGAAGAGGGAGGATTTTGGCAATGGAGCGCATGACCAGATTGGTTCAGGGATGACACCGACTCGTACAATAGACCACATATCATATACAAACGTAGGATTAACTTCCAGCGATGAAGCCAGTGATACTAATTCTCAAATGTGGACCATCGAAATCTTGGGTATTTCAGCACTGCGACACTTATTTTAGTTATCCCCAGCTTCGCACGACCTGCTTTCATTGTGTTTTGCAAGACCTTGATAGTCCTATACGCATATCTTAGTCTTAGATATTCCTTTTTATTCCAAGTACGAAACCTCAACCAAACTTCGTCAAAGCAGTTTTGAGTCATCGCTTTTGAAGCCGCGGGATTCTCACCGCATTATAAGGTGGTATCATTACCAGCTCTGCCCCGCTCTTCTTGATTATCTACCTACCTGAAAATCATTAGTTCCTGAAGACATGACTTAGCTATTAAATCAATTGCATCCACTTGTTGAAGTTGACGAGACCAAGAGCAGAGAATACGACAAGTTGCATGGTGGTTGGTTCTTGCCGATCAAGATGATTCAGCGACCGCGGTCCCAAACGGTCAAGATTCCGTGAGTCACTCCGAAACTACAAGTAAGCAGGATTACTCCGTGGTCACATTGACTTCAACCTCTTTTCAAAATTTTCTCAGTCAGTAACAAAAGTCTAGACAGATCTTTACACACTGAGATCATCCGAGAAAGAAGTTCGGAAGCTGGGCTTGACACACTCACTTCGTGGCACAACGATTCCACAACCGTTATTATGGCTGCAGACGAAATACTTCAGTCTCCTTCGCCACCAAGCGCAGAGCCTGGCACCGTTCTACTGGAAACAGAGAGACTAGTAATTCGACGTTACTTGCTCTCTGATGCACCCGCCCTGGCTGAAGCCGGCAATAACCCCGATATAGCTATTCAGATGCGCAACCGCTTCCCATCTCCCTATGCTCTGTCAGATGCTGAATCGTTTCTAAAGATGGCCATTGAACCGGACGAGGTATTTTACCCACATCACAATGCCATCTTCCTCAAGCCGAACACACCAGGCAACCCATCCGACAAGGAACAGTTCATCGGCGGCATGGGTGTCATGCCGAAGAAAGATGTATACTACCGAACTTGGGAGGTAGGCTACTGGATAGCAAAGCCAGCGTGGGGCCAAGGCTATGCCACAGAGGCGCTCAAGGCGTTTGTGCGATGGTTGTTCGTGACGTGGCCGGGTTTGAACAGGCTAGAGGCTGCCGCGTACTCAAGGAATGTGCAGAGCCAGAACGTGCTCAAGAAATGCGGCTTTTCGGAGGAGGGGCGAAGGAGAGGCGCCGTAGAGAAGAATGGCGAGGTGTTGGATGAAGTGATTCTTGGCTTGCTGAGGAGTGAGCTTGACAAAGTTTGACCGGCCACACATTGGGGTTCAAAGGTGGAAATGAAAGGAGTATATACTGAGTTGAGACACAGGGCTCAACACAATTGCGGCATGTTGTTGGGGACTCGAGTTTATAACAAGACGTATGGCTTCTTAGTTCATTCATTACGGAGTACATGGGAGGAAACGACATGAGGGGAGTCGGGATAAGAACAGATATCAAGATTTGATTCTAGGCTCAACGCAACGGTAACTATCGAATGGACTATTGTCGGGTGATTTTGTTCTATTAAAGGCAATTGACATGTTGATATGTTTTTTCATCATTTTAGAGGGAAAGGAATCAGCTAGACCAGTGAACAAGATACTTGTTGCGTAACAAGACCATCACGAATATGAACTCAGAATTAATTGATCTTTTCTGAACAATTAACACTGAAGGACTATCCTCTTCGAAGTCTCGATTCAGTCGTGACATAATAATAATTCCCGTTAAGCTTGGTGCTGTCACTATCGTATTTGAGGAATCTCAAAGAGAATCAAGACAGAATTCAGTTAGTTAATGGCACAACGTGAGCCTTTGATGTCACTCTGTCAGCCGCTTATATTCAACGGCTCGACGTTATGCCGCTAAACTTGCAGCAGATGTAGGTCTTCGACAAGTGCCTCAGATTTGCTCCGCATCGCCGCTCTCGGTGATAGTGTGCATGAAAGAGGTCAATTGGCCACATAAATGACCTTCCTGACTAAACTTATTGCCATGTAAGGCTTTGGAGATATGAAAGGCGATATTCAATGGTCGTTGTATCATCAAATTATCGAGCTAGATGGACACTCGGGTAATTATATGGAAATGGACGAGTAATGGTTGACCTCTGATTGGCCTACAGTGCGCAAGAATGATAGTCCGAGCCCACCACCACAGCAAAGCTCCAGTTTGCCATTGAGATCGGACCGCGGGAGATGACGGGCACAACGTCGAAGGCGAATTCCCCTCTATCAATCAGCCATTGACCTCGAGCAAGAGGCCCTCCTGGGAGACTCTCTACATCTCGTCTCACTTTCGGCCCCCTCTCCGCTCTTCCTCCACAATGGCGACTCTGCATAGACTCGCGGGCCGAGGTGCCAAGCGCCTGTGTCTTCGACCAGCAACACTTGCTGCTCGCCCTTTCTCGACGACATGTCTGCGACGATACGCGACTCCCGAGCCTGTAGGCACCAAGCTCGTACCCGTTGACGACGACTTTGCCAACCCGAATGATCTCTACGGCCTCTCCACCCGCGTTCCTGGAACCAACCGAAAGTCGCGCGAGAACTCGGTTGAGGACCGTAAGGTCCGACACTACACGGTCAACTTCGGTCCTCAGCATCCTGCCGCTCACGGTGTGTTGCGATTGATTCTGGAACTCAATGGCGAGGAGATTATTCGAGCGGATCCCCACGTCGGTCTGTTGCATCGAGGTACCGAGAAGTTGATCGAGTACAAGACCTACCTCCAGGCTCTGCCCTACTTTGATCGACTCGACTATGTCTCCATGATGACCAACGAGCAGTGCTTCGCCCTTGCCGTGGAGAAGCTTCTGAACGTTGAGATCCCTGAGCGAGCCAAGTTTATCCGAACTCTGTTCGGTGAGATCACCCGAGTTCTGAACCATCTGATGTCCGTCCTTTCACACGCCATGGATGTTGGTGCTCTGACGCCGTTCCTGTGGGGTTTCGAGGAGCGAGAGAAGCTCATGGTAGGTTATAATGGCTCAAATTTGAAGGAATTGAGCTGATGAAGTCATAGGAATTTTATGAGCGTGTCTCCGGTGCCCGTCTTCACGCCGCCTACGTCCGCCCCGGTGGTGTCCATCAGGATATCCCCGTTGGTCTTCTCGACGACATCTACCAGTGGGCCACCCAGTTTGGCGACCGTATCGATGAAACAGAGGAGATGTTGACCGACAACCGAATTTGGATTGAGCGATTGAGGGGTGTTGGTGTTGTTTCCTCGAATGAGGCTCTGAACCTCTCCTTCACCGGTGTCATGCTCCGTGGTTCTGGTGTGCCGTGGGATATCCGAAAGAGCCAGCCCTACGATGCCTACGATCAGGTCGAGTTCGACGTTCCCGTTGGTACCAATGGTGACTGCTACGACCGATACCTCTGCCGAATGGAGGAGTTCCGACAGTCCCTTCGAATTATCCACCAGTGCTTGAACAAGATGCCCGCTGGCCCTGTCCGCGTTGAGGACTACAAGGTCTCTCCTCCTCCACGAGCAGCTATGAAGGAGAACATGGAGGCCCTCATCCACCACTTCCTCCTCTACACCAAGGGTTACGCTGTTCCCCCTGGTGAGACCTACTCTGCCATCGAGGCTCCCAAGGGCGAGATGGGCGTGTACGTCGTCAGTGACGGCAGCGAGCGACCATACAGATGCCATATCCGAGCACCTGGTTTCGCCCACTTGGGTGGCTTCGACCACGTCTCCAAGGGCCACTTGTTGGCCGATGCTGTGGCGGTTATTGGTACTATGGATCTGGTGTTCGGTAAGTACTCTTTTTATCTTCACTGTTCTCATCAACGCTAATAATTTGTCTAGGTGAGGTTGATCGGTAGAGTCTTGAAGATAGCAAAGCAGAAGAAGCTAGAATGGGTTTTCTTTGTCTGTAATCATAGCTGACTATGGGAACCACGGTAAATACTCCCACAAAACGTCGTTGTGCTCAAGTTAGAAGCTATGCAGGAGTGACGTGTTTCGTGAGGTTGCAATGAAATCTTATTTTGAACACTTTCTGATATTCTTTTCGTCCCTTTGTTATGCTTACATGATGTTTTACAAGATATATGTATGTACAGGGCACCTAGATAACCTTGCCGTTTCCTGATGCTTGCTGCATGAAGAAGTTCTTCAAGGGGCCAAGGGCATTGACTGCCTTAAGCCCAAGGGACCTCAAGGGGACAATAATACCGCTGTCCACAGAGTAGAGCTTGTGCAGCTTGTCACAAACACCAAGAATGATGTGGTTTGCAGCATACCGCTCGCTGTTGTATGACTCCAAGGAAAGATGTGCTCCAATGTCTTGACCATGAGCTACTGCATACTTGATGGTCTTGGCCAGGCTTTGCACATCACCCTGTCCTTGGTTCAATCCTTGGCCAGCCAGTGGATGAATGGTGTGAGCTGCATCTCCAACCAGAGCAATCCGTTCGCCAGTGTAGGTGTCCGCGTGACGGAGTTTGAGGGGAAAGGACGCAACGGTGCCCTCCTGAACACCCACCACCCCTAGGGGAATAGACTCAGCGTCAATTGAAGTATGTTGCATTCTCCAAGAGAACTCGTCCGCCTGGCCGGTGGGTTGGGTGTGCATATAGGCAATGTCAACGGGGCTCAGGCGGAACGCGGCATTCACCATCGCGATAAAGTCCTTTGGCGAGAGACTCTTGAGAAGTGCAGCTTTCTCGGGAGTCGTAGACCATACCAAGGTGGCGTAATTCCCAGGCATTGGGAGCATAGCGACAGGTCCAGTCGGGAGGAATCGCTGGTAAGCAATCTTGTTGTACTCTCCTCCCCAGCCCTCGCCCTCCAACTCTAGAGTGGCGACAACGCCGTGTCGCCCGTAGTCCCAACCACGAGCTTCGATACCAGCAAAAGCCCTCACCGGGCTGTTGGCACCATCTGCACCGACGAGTAGTCGCGCCGCGAGAGTCTGGCCTCCCGAGAGATGCACAACTGGCCAATCCCTGAGGTCCAAATCCTCCGTCTCCTCGCCGAGATCAATCTTCTCCACCTTGGTCTTATCGAACACATCCACGCTTCCCAGCTCTTGCAGTCGCTTAAGAAGACCCGAGGTCAAGTTCAGGTTCTCAGTCATGTACGCAATGGTCCTGCCCGCACCCGCACCGGGGGGCCAGTCGAACTCGATTCGCGCGCCCGTAACGCCATCCCACACCTGCATCTCATGGTAGTCCTGGATTCGCTCGCGCTGCATGTGTGACCATGCTCCTATTTTGTTGAGGAAATGGGCCGATGCTGGGGTGAGGGAGCTACAGCGGTTGGAGAATTGGTTCGGAGGGAGAGAGAAGGAGGAGACCTTCGAAAGGTCTTGCGCTTCGACGAGGGCGACTCGCAGATTGGAAGTGATTGGATTGGATCCTAAATGGGTGTTAGAAAGGCAATGAACCCATTGATACGCAAAAAAAAACATACGGAGAGCCGTGAGCAGGCTCAGTCCAGCTGGTCCTCCTCCGACACAGACTACATCGTAGATGTCGTTCGAGGAGGTGGCATAGGCCCGACGAAATTGAGACTGATACAGGCGGACACAGCTCCGACAGACAAATCTGGGCTGTCCCAGGAGAGTCCGTCTTACTGACATGCTGGAAGGATAAAGAGATTGGAGCTCGGAACCACACAGATGCCGCCTCAAAGAATTGGGTCGTTGCACCAAGGAATTCACATGATATGGACGATCTTCAATGATTGACCTTCTCCAGTGGTTCGATAGTAGCTCCCGAGCTAAAGTGTGGCAAAAGTGTGGCGTTGTGGCTTGTGTCTGCCTTGGCACTAGTCAAGTGACGAGGGACGTGCAACTTTTCCCAGTTGTTGCCACAGACAACGGCGCTATCTATTGCGTCAAGGGCCTTCATCAACATCTGTCCATAATTACAGATTCTACAAACTATCACCTTACAACGTCGGGAGCTCTTCAACCTGCGCGACATTGCAATTCAAGTGGTCGCAGCGAGATTGCGATTCTTTTGGGAGCCTGGTGGGCTGCACTACTGCATACCTGCGACCGTCTTTATTGACCTCATAAGCTTGTCTCAGCGACCCGTGCGTGGCTAACAAAGCCAAGTGGTGTGAACGTCCACCATCCCGACAACGCCGCATTCTTGAAGAATCGCCAACACTCTCGGCTCTGAGATTTGAGCCAACATGGCGGACATCGAGGATTATCTCCAAGAGGGCTTTGACCCACGGGGTGTGACCATGCCACGACTACGGTCCATCCTCGTCACTCACAACATCGAGTACCCCGCAACAGCCAAGAAAGGACAGCTTGTCGAACTTGTTGAAGACCATGTACTATCTCAAGCTCCCAAGCTCCGAGCTCAGAGGGCAAGGGCAAAGCGCTCAAGCATGGGCATCGTCAATGCTGGCAGCGCAGAAGATACAGAAAACTGGGCCGATAACGATCTCCTTCCCCCGCCACATTCAACGAGACGATCAAAGTCGCCGAGAAAAGCATCAAACAGAATCAAGGTCGAAGATGATGTTATGACAACCCCCGCTACCCGAAGCCCAACGAAACGGAGTGCACGATCTGTGAGTAGGGCGCTTTCACATACTCAAGAACCTGAGCCCGACTACGATGCACCCAGATCAGTACGTCGAACTCGGAGAACCGTTACCCCTCAGATCAAGCCCGAGCCCGAGGAAGATGAGCAACAAGAGGCCAGTGTCTTTACATACGACAATCCTTTCCAAAGCGGAAGCTCGCCTCCTCAGACAAAGACCCCGAGCAATCGTCGACGAACGACGGGCGCCGACTCAACGAAGAGTGCTAAAGCATCACCAAGACGTCGAACCGATGGGCATACCAATGATTCGAAACTCTTTGACGTCGATGTCCCGAAGCTACGAGAGCCAAGCCCAGAACCAGAGTACCTCCTTGAGCCGGGTGAAGAGTTCACTCCGGATGAACAGCTGGAGCTAGAGGAGGCAGCGAGTAGAGGAGAGGCTGAGATTGTGACTCGTAAGACTCCTGGTCAGGTTACTAGAAAGAGCAGTGCGACAGCACCTCTGTTCGTGCTATTCATGGCACTACTCGGAGCGTATCTCGCTTGGTACAGGCAGGAGAAGATTGCTGTCGGCTACTGTGGAGTTGGAAGGCCAGCGAAAGAAATCCTACCGCCAGATGTTCCTGTTCCCGATGCTCTATTGCCGTTCATCGAGCCTCAGTGTGAACTGTGCCCTCAGCACGCTTTCTGCTATGGGGACTTCTCGGTCCGTTGTGAAGACGATTTCATCCTTCGACCTCATCCCTTGTCTTTGGGTGGCTTGATTCCTCTTCCGCCGACCTGCGAGCCAGATGGCGAGAAGGCTCGTCGAATTCAGGCCGTTGCTGACAAGGCCGTTGAGGAGCTCAGGGAACGACGAGCCAAGTTCGAATGTGGAGAACTCGTCAATGAGGAAGGAAAAAAGGAGGAGTCCCCAGCCATTCCTGAGCAAGAACTCAAGGAGACTGTGAGCAGGAAGCGATCCAAGAAGCTAAACAGCAAAGAGTTTGATGATCTCTGGGCTGCTGCTATTGGAGAGGTCACTGCGAGGGATGAGGTCGAGGTGGTTGAAACGAAACCGTAAGTTCAGCTCTTCATATTTTCATTGCATCATGGAAATTTTCTATCCGCTTCAAACGTTCTGACCAAAAAACTAACCAGATCCGTTCTCAATCCCACAGAACGCCCGGTTCCTCCGATCTTCCAATACGACAGCTATCGTCCTCCTCTCTCGCTCGCCTTCCGCTCACGTGCGCGCTCAAACGGTCAGTCAGACTCAGCTTGGCAAGATATCGATTCCCAGCTGGACTTTTGATTTCGTCCATCCTCGCCATCTTCTACATGCGTGCCCGCTATCGGAAGCATGTCGCTACTACAGCTCAGATTCCTGCCCTAGTCGACCTTGTTTTAGGAAGACTGGCTAATCAAAAGGAGCTCGGAGAAGAGGACATTGATGACCCGTGGTTGTTCTTGCCTAACTTAAGAGATGATGTCCTGCGGGCTGTTCACTCCTTGTCCGAGCGGGAGCGGATCTGGCAAAGAGTTCGAGCCGTCGTTGAGCAGAATAGCAATGTTCGCACAAGCCAACGAGAAGGCAGAAGCGGGGAAGTAGGCCGCGCCTGGGAGTGGATTGGCCCCGTCGCTGGTGAGGGAGCCCGAAGACGGAGAAGTGGACGGGTTTCCTTTGGTCCAGATGTAAAATCTGAGTCTCCCGAAGCCAAGGAGACGCCGGAGATGAAAAAGTGGGAAGAGTCGAGGCCAATCTATTGAGGCTTCAGCTTGGTTTAATAATTTCTGGCTGTCGATATATGCTTGGCAGCAACACTTTGTTTCTTTTTGTATCTATTCATCCTCTCGTGGAGGTGGTCCTTGGCTTTATGCAGTCTGGGGTGGTGGATTGGGCTGGCGTTGAGGACGATACTGTTCGGTGCTATACCATTACGGCAGTTTATTAAGGAATTATACCTTTGGCACTTTCTTTTACTTCGCTCACTTCGTCGGCTGTATTTCTTATTTGTGAGGCAGGCAGATGCATTGATTACAAAGTGCAGAGTGACTTTGTAAGTGAGGTTGGATTCAGCTTAGTTTGAGGGAGATATTGCTTGATATACTTCAGTTTCGTTCAATTACGCGACAAGCGCGATAGCAATACACAAGTGTGGAATGTTTCCTTTTCGTTGCTACGCCCTATGGATTGTTGTTGACAGATATAATAATTTGCATTAAGTCTCCGATCTTTTCCGAAAGCCGTTATATAGCTCAGATAGCCAAATTGAAATCACAAATCAATTGACACGAAGCTTCTCGCAGTGAACGTTTGTTTAATTTTCAGTGAAACTAGGGTCTTGAATTGATTCGGCTAATGCACAGGTGTTGTTATGACACAGGGGGGTACAAAGGGAAACCGTGGGAATCTTTTCTTCGAGACTCTAGCGGTTGGGGTTAATCTATTGGGCCTTGGAGGAAACGATCTCTGTGGAGATGATTAGCATATTGCCATTGAAAAAGAATAAGGGGTATGTGTACGTACTCTCGACATCGGCAACGCTCTGCTGGAGAATCTGCTGGAGCACCTTGGGGTTCTCAAGCTCCTTGGTGACCTTGGCAATGATTGACTCGGCCAACTCCTTCTGCTGTCGCTGCTTAACCTGACCCTCATATCGGACCCAAGAGTCCAAAACGGCCTTGGCCTCATGGGCAAGGGCAGTCTTCTGCTCGAGCACGAAAGCCTCAGACTCAAGCTTGGCGGTTTCCTGCAAAACCCATCAGCATCTTTCCGATCCCGCGCCAATGCCATCTCATCCTTACCTTGGAAACCTCGAACAGGCTCTTGGTGATGTCCACGACACCGCCCATCTGCTTCACGTCCTCAATGCGTCCCTTGACGGCCTCGGTGTGGTCGGCTCGGGCGCTGTTGAGGATGTTCTTGATCTTCAGGTTCTGGGCCTCCGCCCACTCCTTGTACATAGGGCCACCATACTTGATCAAACCACCCCAGACGGCGAGCAGGCACACAGCAACAACAGTCTCCTCGTTCATGACGTAGTACTCATTGCTGATGGCGTAGACGCTGAGACCAGCAGCGGAGCTGAGGATGGCGCTCTTGCTGAGCAGGCTGCTTCCGGGGAGCGCATCGATGATGCTCTGGGCCTTCTTCTTGGGCTCCTCGGCGGGTACGTTGCTGTTGTATCGCACCGCAGCAGCGGAGATGGCGGGAGCGGCTCGGCGAGCGAGGACAGGTCGGAGGAGGGGAGCGCCTGCTACAGGGTCAGAATCGCGCCAATTGGAGCCGTCTCAAGGCCGAATTGGCTGGGAATCGAGGCTTGGACGTACCGACAGCGCTTCGTGCCAAGCGTGACGCCATTGTGAGATGGTTCGTGATGGGGTATCGTGGGCTTGTCGTTGATCGGAAGCTGGAATTGAGGTTGAGGTTTTATCGCGCTAGCTCGGCAACAATCAAATCCACGTGACTTGTAAATTGCGCATCATCGGAGGGGAGCTGGCTGGCCGGGATTTTACCGCCCGTCCAGGTCTTGGCGCCTGTTGGAAGCTGATTGGCCGAAAATTCAAGGGTCGAGAAAGATTTCAATGCTTTTCACTTTGAGAAATTCACCTGGAGGAAGAGACTTACACTTTGCAACGGCTCATTGAACCCACGGCATCAAATTATTAAAGATTTACACTTTACTACCTACAGCTTGAGAAACTGAATCCCAAGTTCATCTCTGCTCGCAAATACCCTTCACAAAATGCCACCAGCCGGAGCAGGCGAGCGCATCAAGCGCAAGCGGGTGTCGACAAATGAGAAGCCGACCAAGCGCCGCAGGTCGTCCAGTGATGATGAATCCGAGGATCCCAACGCCAAGATCCTGTTGATGGAGCAAGGAATTCTGGAGTCCAAGAAGAATTACAACGACATTACCATCTTATTGAGTACTATGGACGACTTCAGCAGCGCCAGCCCGGAGCCTATGCTAGCAGCAGTAGCACTTTGCAGGATATTCGTGCGATTACTAGCTCAAGGATCGCTCATCGCTAAGAAGACTTTGTCTGAGAAGGACTTGGTTGTTGTGGGTTGGCTAAAGGAACAATTCGTCGAGTACAAGACGAAATTGCTCGCCATTCTTCAAGACGAGGAGTTGTCGCCAACTGCCTTGACTTTAAGCATGAGAGCACTGAAGGCTGAGGGTGAATTTCTCTATGACAAGGACGAGTACACTTTCCCCAAAGTCTTCCTTCGGGATATTGTCTCTGTCTTGATCATGTCCGACAACGAGGATGTGATGAAATCTTATGTGAAGGAGTTTGTGGAGGAATATGATGATATTCGATACTATACATTCAGTTCAATCAAGTAAGTCTGCTTGCAGATACTCTGTATGGAAGGTCAATTAACATCAACAGGGCTGTTTTAGAAGGGTTTTCTAATCAAAAGACTCCCGCTGGGCTATTTGATCGGACCTTCGCACTCCTGTCCGCGCTTGACGGTGTCCCTGAATCGGCAGATGAGCTCGAGGACTTCTACGTTCCACGACCAAAGAAGAAGTCCCATTCCCTCCGCAACGTCACCCATCACAAAAAGCAAGGCCAGGAGGCGTGGTTAGCACTCCTGACCACTGCCAACACAAAGGACCAACGAAAACGCATTCTCGACATCATCTCAACGGTCATTGCACCGTGGTTCATCAAGCCCGAGTTGCTAGCTGACTTTCTCTCAAATACTTACGACGCAGGTGGTTCCATGGCACTCTTGGCCTTGTCCGGAGTGTTCTACTTGATCCAAGAACGCAACCTCGACTACCCATCCTTCTACCCCAAGCTCTACTCGCTTCTAGATCGCGATATTTTACACTCAAAGCACCGATCACGATTCTTCCGCCTATTGGATACCTTCCTCGGATCAACCCATCTTCCCGCTGCTCTTGTTGCT
Organism: Nectriaceae sp. PG4201; assembly: GCA_023628695.1. Lineage (NCBI taxonomy): Eukaryota > Fungi > Ascomycota > Sordariomycetes > Hypocreales > Nectriaceae > Nectriaceae sp. PG4201. The sequence goes on from JAMAKE010000005.1 coordinate 696,618, forward strand.
AGCTTCATTAAACGACTCGCGCGGCTAGCACTGAACGCTCCCCCCAGCGCCATTGTCTTCGTCACCCCCTGGATTTACAACCTTCTTAAGCGCCACCCCTCATGCACCTTTATGATCCATCGTGAAACGCGAGATCCCGAAGTGAAGAAACACATCAATGACAACGGCGCCGAGGACCCATTCCTGCCGGAGGAAACGGACCCTATGGAGACACATGCCATCGACAGTTGCCTCTGGGAACTCGTCCAACTCCAGTCACATTATCACCCCAACGTCGCCACAATCTCCAAGATTATCTCTGAGCAATTCACAAAGCAAGGCTACAATATTGAGGACTTCCTCGACCACTCATACGCAACTGTAAGTCCTTTCGTTCAAGCCTCAATGAGCACCTCACTAACTATAGACACAGCTCTTGGAAGCGGAAATGTCAAAGGACGTGAGGAAGGCACCAGTGATTGAGTTTCATATTCCCAAGAAGGTGTTCATGCCACAGGACCTACCAGCCATGCAGCCCGACAGTCTTGTAGTCAAGATCTGGGACTTTGGAGGATCATCTCAAAGCACTGAAGTCGCCTAAGCTGTCCTAGTTGAAGATCTAATTGAGGATAGAGGATGCAGATATTCGATATACCCGTGAGAGCTCGGCATTGGAAAAGACCCCCCGAAAGTTTAGTAATAGCCTAGGCCTCAAGACAAAAGCAAATACATAGAGTCATCTTGATTAAGCCGTTATCTTTAGCTTATTGAAGTCTTTAATACCAAACCATTCTAACCTTCATCCTAATCTGCTTCCAACTTGTCATGCAAGTTAAATAAGACGCTCTTTCCACGCGAATCAGCTTGTTCCTGAAGTGGCCCAAGAGCTGAACCCATTGGGTCTGGCAGTGACGGTTCGACCGTAAAGAGGATCCGGACTATTACATGATGAAGACGAAAAATCGGCAGGAACCGACTGATCTCTTTCCTTACGTTGAACTCCGATCTAAAGACGAACCTCTACGTCGCTCTAAACAAGGCGAAGAGGGATGAGAGTAAGGCCAGGGAGAAAGCCAACAAGGCCGAGAAGGCTAAAGGCAAGAAAAGACAGTCCCCGGTACAGTCTCTGGTAGAGCAGGACGATGAAGACAACAACGATCTTCCAGCTATGCAACCTCGTCGCTCGTTGCGACTTGAGAGCAGTGATATTTCTCAGGGACAAAGAACTCCGTCTAAGCACGTCACTGAACCTCGCTATCGCACTCGCCATATCAGTGGCAGCAGTCAATAGCAGTGGCAGACATCCATGACCACCATCCTAACCTCCATCCTAACCTCCATCCTAATCTCCATCCTAACCTCCATCCTAACCTCTATCTTAATATCTATCCTAACCTCCATCCCAAAAATCTCTCCTTCCTTAAAACCTCCATCCTCATCCTGAGTCATTTCAATTTTCGACCTTTGCAGCTTTCGTCGCGTGGGGCTATCTAACTCAGGTTGTCGCGGACTCATCGGCTCCGTCTCTCAATAAACAACGAGTAACGTCTTGAAAGAAAAGCGTCGAGAATAGCCATGGCTTGGGCCACCATGACTGCGTTTTGCGCCGTGAGAGGCCTCTTGGTACAAGTGACCATGTCTTTGTGTTCGAGGGCTAATGTCAGCTACCTAGAAGTCAATAGCAGGTTAACACTCTTGAAGGATGAAGTTTCAGTAATTTCAAGCTGGCGTAGGACGTAGGAGGATCGGTGAATTGGGGATAAAGATACAGGCGAAGCATGGATAAAGGCTCCGAGGATACTGCCAGAAATGAGTTCATTTCGTCTCGGGCACCCGCGGGCGAGACGGGCCAGGCAGAGGGTTCTCCGCTACCACGATGCTGGCTGCCGTCAACTCGGGGTATGATGACCTATTTATCCCAGGCCAGATCAAACATAATCATAGACCTAGATAGACGTTACAAGTCTGTCCTGGGCTGAGCTCTATCAGGCCAACGAAGTTGGCTTCCCTCATAAGCCATGCCGCGCTGTTTGAAAACTCGATCTCTCCTCCCAAACATCACCGAATCGACGCCGGAAGCACCCAAAATACGACGAAATGCAAAAAATGAAGGTCGGTCGTCCCTTCTCTTACGACGCAGGCATGATTCGAACATGCGCCTCCGAAGAGAAATGATTTCTAGTCATTCGCATTAGACCACTCTGCCACTGCGCCTTGCTTGGTGTTGTTGGAGGCGAACTCGTTATTGCACTCTGATAGGCTTTGAAAGTTGAAGAGGAGTATCACTCTTTGTCGAATCTAAGACGCACATGTTGGTCGGCTTTCAAGCGTTGAGACCGGTCAGTTGTGTCGGGGAGATGATGAAGGAGTGAGTTTTTGTCTCCATCCAGGTGCCGTCTGAGAATTCCTGATGTGGAGCGGAGGCATAAACCGTATGGAAAGAGCAACCACGATGCTCGAGGCAGGCTCGCTCCATTGAAAGATTGCCGAAGCAAGTCATTGTTTATATCCCACCTTCCTAACCTCTGAGATACCCGAACACGCACTACTAATAAGGAAAGTGATCAATCGGTTCCTGTAGATTTTTGTCTTCATCATGCGACTGCCCAGACCCTTCCTTACGCTCAAACCGCCGCTGCCAAACCCAATGGGTTCAGCTCTTAGATAATTCAGGAAGAAGCTGATTCGCGTGGAGCCAAACAGCATCTTATTTCACTTGCATGAAAGTTGGAAGCGACATCAGAAAGGATCTACTTCTAGACATGAGAATTGACCATACATTCAACGCCATAATTGGAGCGAGCTGGTAACCGGGTATGCCACTCTCAGATTTGACCCATGCTCATCTAGCCTATATGCGGAGATGCCGCCGAAGATCGTCTTGAATCGGTGGTAATTATGTGCCGCTGTACCTCATGAGGTTGGACCTCAAATCTACAACTTACCAGTTGGTCGAGCTCTCTGGGCCTGGGCTCCCTGGACCCCGCTGTGGGGCAAGACACGCGACACCTGGAGCTGGCACTGCGGTCCCTGTAGCTCCAGCTGTCTTGGGTATAGCCGGCCTATTAGGTTGCCACGCGCCATCAGCTCCCATCGCGCATGACTGACATCACCAACTTTGAAGAACCCATAATTCACTTTCCAACTTCCAAGCCATTACCTGGAATTACACCTTTTCACGACCCCAGCTTCTTAATACTTACCCAATCTACCGCAGTCATTCTTCTCCATTGTTCCTTCTACGCGTGTTCTTGCGCAGACGAACTAAGGTGGTCTGGCGGCAGCCATCATGTCGAGCAATCCATTCGATCCGCTGCCTAGCAGCTCCCGGGCCACTGCCAATACTGCCGCACCACAACCACCAACGTCAAATCCAAGCGAGCGTCCCAAGGCGAAGAAGAGGAAGGGCCATCGCGGTGGAAAAAAGAAGAGATCTCGTCGAAAGAGTTTCGCTGTCCTAGATGATGATCATGACGAGGGCTCGCAGGCGAGTGGCGACGGCTTCTATAAGGATCCTGCAAGAAATCTGAGTGACACAAGCCTTGATAGCCAAGCATTGTTAGACCATAGGTAATATTGTAACCCTTGGGTCAATTCTTTCAGCCTGACTGACTTTTTTACCAGAGCTCACCAGCCGCTGCGCCCCCGACGAGCCTCAACAGCCCCAGCTCCGCCCTCGCCTTTCCAGTCTGGCTTCGCACCAGGTCCGAGCAGTAGTCGATTGAGATCAATGCAAACAATCGTCAGCGCAGACGATACGAACGAGCAAGCTCAATGGGATGAGGGAGCTGCGCTACTAGGAGATTCAAGACAACGAGGGTCAGGGACTGGCTTATCAGGATATGGAACCAGCGACGTCAGAGCCAGTCGAAGCGGAAGGACCTCAAACAAAACCTCACCTACGAGGTTGGGGACTTCTCTAGGTACCAGAGATCAGTACGATATCAATAATCCACCTTCTGTTCCTGGGTCTCCCCGTTTTGGTCCAACCGACAACTTCGGGGATGCCATGCTCCGAGACGAGCTTAGTCTCCACGATGTTTCTCCTGGAGGGTCTGTCCGGGACCATGACCAGCTTTCGGCTGTGGGAATTGCTTTGCGGGATAGTCGAGCAGGTCTTGAACGACGAATGACCGCTATTGCCGAAAAGGACGTCTGCTTCCCTGGCCCAGGTATGTCCGAGATTGGCGAGGATGAAACTCAATCAGTCAACCATGAGGCGCGCCCGTATAAACCTCGAAGAAGACGTAACCCGTGGCCTGATCTTTCGGCTCTGGAAGACTGGAGTCAAATAGAGAAGGAGGGTCGGACTGAGGAGCGCCGAGTTAAGAGGGTTACCGAGCCACAGCTTATCAACGGCCGCCTACGTCCAATCCGAAAAGGGTGGTCTCAAGCTGTGGAAGAATCTCCATATAGATTCACATACTTCAACGAGGAACTTCAGAGCACTATCCACAGTCAGACCATCTCGGAACTGATCCAGCCCGGTGGTAGCTTCCGCGAGCTCTTCATACCAGATCGGCCAATCCTCTCAGATGATGAATCTGACGAAGAGATGGATCCTCTTTCCGATCCTGCCAAGTTTCACCACCTCAATAGTGGCGCAGATGGAGATTCCAAGTTTTCTACCCGCCAGCCCTCCATGTCAGCGTCTGGAGAGAATGTAGAGCTGCGACCCGAGGGAACCACGTCGCCGGCTAAAGATCCGGCAACTGTTTCGAGCTCTAGGAGTGATTCGGGACGGGCCACTCCTTCTGGCCAGAAATCCTCCGAGGAAAGCGTCAAGCCTACGCAGACGACTGATACCGCTACTGAGCCCAAAGACAAGATAGTGAGATATGGCGACCGACCAGTATGGTGGCTTGATATACTTTGTCCAACTGATGATGAAATGATGGTCCTGTCTAAAGCTTTCGGCATCCATCCGCTTACTGGAGAGGATATCCTGATGAAGGACCCTCGTGAAAAGGTTGAGCTTTTCCGCCATTACTACTTCGTCAATTACCGGACATTCAACCAGGACAGCAACAGTGAGACGTTCTTGGACCCGGTCGATATGTACGTCCTTGTATTTCGGGAGGGCGTGCTCAGCTTTCACTTCGCTATGACGCCGCATGCTGCTAATGTCCGTCGTCGAATTCGTCAATTGCAAGATTACGTCTTCGTCTCGTCTGATTGGATCTCATATGCCATTATTGATGATATTACCGACGCTTTCCAACCTTTGATCAAGAACATTGAAAATGAGGTCGACGACATAGATGACGAGATCTTGATGCTACATTCCTCCGCCGACAAGAGGTTGAAGGACGACAAACTTGATTCAACAGCCGACGATTCCTCCAATGCTGGAGAGTCGCGAGGTGACATGCTTCAGCGAGTCGGTGATTGCAGAAAGCGAGTGATGAATCTGTATCGCCTGCTCGGTAACAAAGCAGATGTTATCAAGGGCTTTGCGAAGCGGTGTAACGAGCGATGGGAGGTTGCGCCACGATCTGAGATTGGCTTGTATCTTGGTGATATTCAGGATCACATCGTCACTATGACTTCCAATCTCAGCCATTATGAGGGGTGAGTTTTTGTTCTCTGCCCATGATCTTGAGGGTTATGCTAACGTAGTCAGAATACTGGCCCGATCCCACGCCAATTACTTGGCCCAAATCAACATCAGAATGAACGAGCGGCAGGAACAGACCGCCGATGTCCTCGGTAAGCTCACAGTTTTAGGAACTATCGTCCTTCCAATGAACATCATTACGGGTCTTTGGGGTATGAACGTGTGGGTTCCCGGGCAGGAATACGAGGGTGATTTGGCGTGGTTTGCGTGGATCACCGCAGGGCTGATCTTTTTTGGCCTCGCGTGCTTCATGATTGCTAAACGAGTATATAACATTGTGTAAGAACGGGGGGGTGATGGGAAAAGTGGTTACTATATAGCGATTACGGGCGTTGGCGTTTTTCACGTTTGGATCTACAACATACCAGATCTGTTCAAGTGTATTTCTTTCGTCTGTACTCAGAACTGGGTCAGGGATGATTGGTTGTCTTTGGATCGATGCATTGAGCGTTCACTAGAATACACGGCGCTGGTGGACTACATTCGGAATATCTAGGGCTTTAATGTCGTATAAAACAGAATGAATAATATACTACTTAGCCTTGGCCATATGCCTCCCTCCCGGTATTGCTCAATCGGAATCTATCGGTCTCCTCTTTGCTGTATCCTTTGATCCCCAGCCGGAACATAGGATAGATAAGTTGTGGAAGGGGGCTTCCCCCGAGGAATTGGGTTTTGTTTCCGTGCTTGGTACGACATCTGTTTTCCTTCTCTTTTCCCTCCTCCTCCCAATGCCATCTTGAAGTACTTTGCAATCTGGGGCACGCACTTCGCAAGACATAGCATCAGCATAGAATACAGATCATTTAGCTGTCTAAGGCCGTATTTAGGGCATATAGCCTTACGCTTAAGGTATGAGCGGTTACGGCTGGAGGACAGAGCACAACAGGTAGGCGTAACCTACCCTACATCAAGACCCTCCCCATAAAGGTGGTTCAAAATGTCCAAGGATGATACGGCACATAGAATGCTATAAGTAGAAGGGCTGGCATTTAATTATGTCGAACCGGGGTATCTAATTCCAAGCCTACTATACTACATTGCGCCCAACTTGATGATATTGGGCCTTTAACCTTATAGATTGAACCCTGTCAATTGGGCACTGGCCCCATAGATGCGTCCTGTCGTCTGTGTTATGGTATACCAGGGTATACTGTGAAATCGCGTGATGCTGGTGGATATAGCTGTCATCTGCGACCATCAATTCCAATGGAAGGGCTTGCAATAGACTGTAGGCGCACAGAAACCCAAGCATATGTTCGCCCCCTGATCCTTGATCGGCAAAGAAACTACTTTATAGGTATCATTAGAGAATTTTGGCTGTTAAGACGCTCCAGTGTGCCGACTGATGACACTGAGAGTTGATATAGAGCGCCGGTGAAGAAGTCTCACTGAGTCCTTCCAGCGCGGCGCTGTGATGGCGTACCTTCCCAATCTGCTCATCTCCGCTGTCCGGCAAAGGTAGCCCGAAGAGCCAAGATCTGTTGCCTCTCCGCCTCGGGAAGCATGTCGATCTGAGCTTGGGGCAGTTCCATAACAGCGCGCATCAGAGCATCAGGATCTTGTGCAGCGGGAGCTGGGGCTGGGGCTGGGGCTGGGGCACCATATCCAGCAGGAGGAGGCGGAGGCGGATAGGGCATGCCGGCAACCGGGGGAGTGTTCGTCGCAGCGGGCGGTGCACCGGGGAAACCAGGCATAGGCGCTCCAGGATACCCAACGGGAGGAGCTTGAGTTGGTGGAGGAGCCCCAGGCTCGACGACGGACTGGATTGCTTCAGGGGAGACGAGGCCCATGAGGAGTAAAGCTTGGAAGACTGCATATGCTAGCTGCGGTGCTTGCTGAAGAAGCTCCGTAGCTCGTTGAGGTTCTGAGGTTGCCAGAGTCTTCATCTGGACGAGAATATCTAGAAGTTGGGGTGGCGGAAGAGTCTCAAGGGTGCGAGAGATGGCGTCGGTGCAAGTGACGCCTGGTGGAAGCTCCTTTCCTGTCGGGAGAGGTGGAAGTGAACCTGACTGGGCGCCGTAATTTGAGGGTCCAGCACCGTTTGACGCGTGAGCATTGTTGCCAGATGAACCTTGGTTATCATCGTCTGTGCTCTTTGGCTCGTTGGAGAAGTCGACGCGAAGCTTTCGGCCCATGATTTCATAGTCGTTCAGGTTGCGCACGGCGGACGAGGCAGAGTCTGTTGAGTTAGGTTAGATTTGTGGATTTAGATCGTTTGTAAGAGCCGTACCGGTATCTGGGTAGTCTGCAAAACCAAACCCCTTGGGACGTCCGGTTTCTGAATCGTAGACGAGGCGGAAACGCTCGACTTTGCCAGCGCTACTAAAGATGTCGCTGATTTGCTCCTCGGAGAGGCCTAGTATACAACCATGTTAGAATTGCGCGACAGAGTATGACGTGAGTCACGAACCATATGGGATGTTTCCCACAAAAACAACGCGAGAAGGCGGCCTTGTTGACATCTTGACTGTCTACTAAGCAAGTAGGTGCCTCGGAGAACAAAGGGTCGGAAAGATCGATAAATCTAGTTTGGAGAACCGAGGGCCGTTGCCGGGAGAAGAGAGTATATGGCACAGGTAAAAATGTGTCGCTCGGTAAATCGTGAATCGGACGTAAAGATGGGGGAGGAAATGTTGATGAATCACGGCGAATTGACGTTGGGTAAATCAAGTCTGAAAGTGCAAAACATCTTTTGGAGGTGGAACTTCTCAGCCTTGTTGGAGTCGATGTTTACTAGCGGGCTGGGTGAGCTTCTGAGAGGCGCATCTGATTGGGGGCCGGCGATTTTCCGAGGGCCCCTGGAGTGTCCTCGATTTAGCGTCAGACTCTTAGGGTGGCTAGTGCGTGCATCAATCAGCCTCAGCCTCAGGATTCGGTTTAACCTGGGAATTGCGAAGGTGGCCTCTATTCGTACATAGTAATTCTTGCGCCGACGTCTCTTGCTTCTCGCCAGCCTCGAGGTGTCCTCCCGTCCTTATGTTGTCTATTTCCCTGCGCAATTGACCTTGAATTCTCATACTTTTCTTCTTCTGGCCTCTCCGCCTCGCGGTTGTTTTTCTGCGTTGCGACCCAGCAGTTCGTCGCTGGTCGTGAAGCCTGTACTCCTTAGACCGAGCTTGAAAGCTATTGCTGCATCACAACTTCACCATGCCAGCAAAATCGAGATTCACGAGGCTTGATGCCTTTACAAAGACTGTGGACGAGGCGAGAATCCGCACCACGAGCGGTGGTATTGTGACTATTGTGTCGCTGATTGTCGTGCTGTTCCTGGCGTGGGGAGAATGGGCGGATTATCGACGGATTGAAATACATCCAGAGCTAATTGTGGACAAGGGTCGAGGTTTGTAACCATGCACCACCCGTCCGAGGTGTCTAGCTGGCTAATGCGATGTCATAGGAGAGCGAATGGAGATCCATCTGAATATTACCTTCCCCAAGATGCCCTGTGAACTTCTGACGCTGGATGTGATGGACGTTTCTGGGGAACAACAACACGGAGTCATGCACGGCGTCAACAAAGTTCGACTTCGACCTCAATCAGAGGGAGGAAGCGTTATCGATGTCAAGTCGCTCGCGCTCCACGACGAATCTGCCGATCACCTAGACCCGGACTACTGCGGTGGATGCTACGGTGCTCAGGCTCCTGAGAATGCCAAGAAGCCTGGATGCTGCAATACTTGCGACGAAGTCAGAGAAGCTTACGCACAGGCGTCGTGGGCTTTTGGTCGAGGCGAGGGTGTCGAGCAGTGCGAGAGGGAACATTATTCCGAGAAGTTGGATGCGCAGCGGGAGGAGGGATGTCGTATTGAGGGCGACATTCGGGTGAACAAGGTGGTTGGGAACTTCCATCTTGCCCCAGGACGAAGCTTCAGTAACGGAAACATGCACGTTCACGACTTGAAGAACTACTGGGATGTTCCCCAGGGTAAGTCGCATGACTTCACCCACCACATCCACCATCTGCGCTTTGGACCTCAGTTGCCTGAAGGGGTCGTTAGCAGGATAGGCACCAAGAACAAGCCCTGGTCCAACCACCACTCGAACCCTCTGGACGATACTAAGCAGGAGACAAACGATCCCAACTACAACTTCATGTACTTCGTCAAGATCGTGCCCACCTCCTATCTTCCACTGGGCTGGGAGAAGAAGGTTAAGAAGCTGATTGGGCTCGATGATGAGACAGCTAGCCTGGGAACCTATGGATACACCTCTGATGGCAGTATTGAGACGCATCAGTACTCTGTTACTAGCCACAAAAGGAGTCTAACGGGTGGAAATGATGCTGCTGAGGGCCATGCCGAGCGCCTGCACTCAAGGGGTGGTATCCCCGGCGTGTTCTTCTCTTACGTGAGTCAAAGCCATACTTTTGCAACTCGCTATCAGAGCTAATCGTCATCTAGGACATCTCGCCAATGAAGGTTATCAACCGCGAGGAGCAGACTAAGTCGTTCAGCGGCTTCCTTGCTGGCCTTTGCGCCATTGTCGGTGGAACTTTGACTGTTGCAGCTGCGGTTGATCGAGGACTGTTCGAGGGTGCTGCCCGATTGAAGAAGATGAGATCTAAGGATTTGTGAAGGAAAGGGGAGGTTTCTTTGTGAATATCAAATTTATAAAGTCCGCTGCTATATGCATGCATAGGCTAGGCGTTTTGGAATAACTGGGTTAAATTTGGGGGTTCTGAGGTTCATGTAACCTTGCGACCGAGTGTATAGGTTGTTTCAATCATCCATATCCGAGCTTACCATTGCCATACATGTGTATGAAAAAAGTCATAAAGCTGTATAGAAAATAGGCTAAGTCAACATGAAAAGCTTCAGGGATATCTCTGTCAAGGTTTGGCGTTGCAGGGGCAGAATTGAGATCTCCAACTTACGTACTGTTGGGGACCACAATTGGGCAAGGTATCACTAAAGTTTATCTTCGGGAAATGGCGCAGTTGCATTGGATAGGCCTTGTAAACCAGGACCAGGGCATGGGAAAGAAACGAGATTGCATTCATTGTTTGCTCTCCATGGGTTACGTATGCTCGCTTGCGAATTGAAGACATCGTGGCTCGTGGCGGGGGTCATTCTCCAGTGGACTATCAAGGAGGCGGAGCAGGAGGTTTGATTCATTATGAGAGCATTGTGCATGGGAAACCTGGGGGAAATCTGTTCTGTAGAACAAAGGCGCCATGGAATATTATAGAACGTGCAGGGTGAGCCAATGGGCATCTAAAAATGGGCAGCAGAAATAGAAACGAAGATAATGAGAATGTCATTGTCAAAGCGAGCAAGTGCAGATACGGGGCTTCGTGGTGTCGGGGCGGAGAGTCAATTGGAGATGAGGACATGGGTGCGACACCGGCTACGGAGTGGCAGCGCGACGAATGTCTCATTGGTGGATGCGGCTCGGAGATTCTGATGCCATCATTAAAGAGAGAAATGAACATGTGGGAGGGAAGGTGAAACAGTACGGGCCAGTTGAAACCAAGACTGCAGCTGGGTGACGTTTGGTGGCTGTAAGTGATGAGCATGGAACACATATAAGACGACTAGTGATTGAGATGGGGACTCGTAATGGCAGCTCCTTTTTGGGGTAAGGTAACGGACCCCTGGGCCCGTGTTAATGGATGGATAGATGCAGAAGTCAAAGAAGCCACGATGGCAAAAGTCATATAATCTTCCTTCATGAGGGACAACAGGCTGTCGTGTCAAGGTGGCAACCCCGCCCCTTTGACAGTTGACAGCTGAAGACACAGGAGAACAGGCGCAGAAGACAGTGTGGCGTGGTCGTTGCAATACCAGCTCATCGCTTGACTGAGGTGGTGAACGAATCCGGCTGGCCCCAGCTAAGGCAGGGAATAAATAAAGACATCTCTTCCTAGTACGAGGCCAATACATGCATGCGATTTGCCTCTGGGAGATCAGGTTAGTTGTCTCTTAACTCTAGAAGTTGCTAACGTTCACTAGTGCTTGGCGGATTGCGTCCATGTTGCTATAAAAAGTCAGAAGTCGGAGGTGGACTCAGCCCGTTTAGACTGACGCAAGGCCGTTTGTGGTCAGGGGCAACTTGGCATTGCCTCTGTTAGACGAGGGGCGTTAAACTACCCCCGAACCACAACGAGAGGGCAAAAACATTACGGTCTCCAAACTCGCTTTTCGACGACTTGGTGAGGGGAGAAATCTCATCACGAGGGACCGAGGATAAGCATAACTCGAAAGGGCTAGAAAACGTCAAATGTCAAATGCCCGATGGGAAATGAACACGATGACACCGCGGTCGGGCGGCCAATGTACCCCAGACCAGATTCACTAGAACTCTGAAAAGGGCTTGGGATCGGTGGAGACTGCAGTGTCTGGCCTGGTTGGTGGTGGAGAGGGTAGCAATAGAGGCTTTGGAAAGACAGAAATAAGACGACACATCTCGATATCACCTGGAACGAGGCGCTTTTGTGTCCATCATCGTCCCCTGTGCAGGTGCCACTAAAGCCACTAAAGCCACTAAGGCAGCTAACTTTAAGGTACCTTCCATACCCAGGAGCCAGGTGGTCAAGTGAATGTCTCGTCCCCACTGATGTCCACTAAATCCCACTGAGCGAGAGACTGCGAGCCCACTGAACGGGACGAGGGAAATGGGGGGGCCTCCTTTCGGTTCCTCCTGGCTCGTATAGCGGCTGCTGGTTGCAGCACCGCAGCACTCCGTACAGTACAGCACCTGTAGCACTCTCACATCGCACTCGGCCTCGTCCATGCATCGATCGACCTGACGACGGACCTACATCAGTTACATCGCCAGTCCGCTTGCCGCCACCAAAGACGCACCGATTCACCACCGCTGGCGTCTACTCGCCCTGCCGCTCCTTAGATTTACATGCTCGCCTCTTAACAATATCATTGTCGTCCCTCTCTCTCATTCAGCCTCTCGATTCTCGACTACCACCTCACGGCCCCGTCGTCACCCCACGAGGCCCATAAACACTACAGTTCTGTTCCCTGACAGTCGCTCGTTCCAAACCGGCTCCAACGCCCTACGACTGCATAGCCAACGCAGCAATATCTTACTCCGGTCGCCGATCGCTTCCTTGGCTCTGTCACTCAAGCTGTTCAATCGCGGGCCGCTGCCTTACTCGACTACATCTAGTACGCTGCCAGTACTCTTACTTGGCTGCATAATCTCGACCTGACCTCGTTTGATTCCATGCGCTTTCGATCCTTCGCTACGACGTCGTTTACTGTTACCATTTGTTAAGCAGTAGCCTCCTGTTCTTCGCATTGTTCCGCACCCCATCGACTCATTCAGTGACGACATATCCGATCCAGCGACCGAGACACACTTTGACCTAGCGACAAATTCCAATAACAGGCGTACTGCCACGCATTGGGCCGTCCTTTGTTACGTGCCGTTTCAACCTAACTCAAGCTCCGCCGTGTCTGGATGGGAACAGATCTCGACGGTTAGGGCTGCGAGACGGAATCACGAACCATGGCGCAACGACCCGCTCTACTCGACTTGCGATCCGAATCGCAACACTCGAACCTCTCGTCAAGCTCCCGACCACTTCGCTCACCCCGTCTCCATGTCGCTGGCGAGGCTCCCCCAGAGCTGTCCCCGTTGGACGCTTTTGCAATGCAGAGCAGGTTGCTTGCGAGACAACTACAAGAGAGTGCCAAGGAGGGGAACCGGGTGAGCAGACTACCTCCTCTTACGGTAGAGAGCCCTTTGATAGTCCAAGGCCGCTCGGAGTATTTTCGTACCATGTCACAAGACTCGACATCAGATTTTGGTGATTCCCCCGACCGCAGCGCTTCTGGGTTGGGCTTGAGGACGGAGGTGGAGGATCCCTATCAAGACGAAGTCGAGCGACCTAAGTCTATGCACCCCCGAATGAGCCGGATACCCCCTACCCCTGATGAGGAGATACCAAGTGTACCTGCGATACCAGCCCGGGATCCATCACGAGGGCGTCCGTTGAATCAGATCGAGGAAGGCGATACTTATTTTGGTGCTCGAAAGGAAAGGTCACCTTCGCCTCTACAGCAGAGCGAAACCCAATCCCAACCGGACAAGCCAGCCGAGAGGTCTCCGGCTCGGAAAGAGGACATCCTCTCTCTTCCCTCACCGCACTCACCACGTCCCAACAGGTCCTTTAGCGGCTCCGTCAATGGATCTGCCACTGGCTCTCCGGAAAAACAGAAGCAGCATTCGTTCGACGAGATAGGATTGGCTCCTCCTAGGACCCTGTTTCCTAAGAGGTCGTCTAGTATCATGTCTTCGCCCTTAATGCCGACTGACGAAGAAGGCGGGAGTATGGCTGGATCTTTTCACTCTCTACCACCTAGGAAGCTTTCTTCTGGAAGTGCTGCCTTCACAAACCCTATGGCATCGCCAGCGATTGGTTCTTCCCACAGATCGCCTTCAATTGGATCAGAATCATCTGCTCTACCCCGACCCTCATTCAACTTCTCCCGACCTTTGAGCAGGTCTGGCACACCTGGTATGGATTTTCCTTCAAGACAAGCTTCCTCCGATAGCCAGCCCTCTTTCATTTTGGCTGATGACTCGGCTCATACACCAGTGAGCATGCATAGCGAGGCGTTCTTGGATCAACAAGCGGAAGATAAGGGAGCTCCATCATACATCTATTCCAAATTCTCTTTACCAAGAGGCAAAACTGTTCAACGATCAGAATCGTTGGACCATCAGACCCAAGCCTCCTACAGGTGGGAGCAGCCGATGGTTCCTCCGAGTAATGTTCAACGAATTCCTATGAGTCCTCTGAGCGGTGCGCCTCCCTCGCCGCCTACACGACCATCCAGCTCGTCTGCAAAGATTATTCCCGACGACGCTATTAGCACTATCGGCTCGCTGCCTAGACCGTCAATGGAGATGCGAAAAGTTAGCACCGAAAGCTCTCGACTTGGGCCTGGTCAGCCGTCTCCCAATCCGAGCAGACCATCCACAGACGGCGCGCGATCGTCCGAAGATGTTCCACGAGGCCGAAGTCGGAATCACCCCTTAGATGACCCCGGCCGGGGTAGGACACCGATTAGGACACCGACCTCTGCTACTACAAGCGATTCAGCCAGTACGATACGACCGCCCCCGACGGCACGCTCAGTGGCTCCATCCGCATCTGAGATGACGGCCGAGGAACACCTGGCAAAGGGCATTGAGTGCCACGAGAATGGGTCGCTGAACGAATCGACATACCATCTTCGCTACGCGGCTCGCCAGAACAACCCGACCGCTATGCTTTTGTATGCGCTTGCATGTCGACACGGATGGGGCATGCGCGCAAACGAAAAGGAGGGCGTGGCATGGCTGAGGAAGGCGGCAGAATATGCCAGCGTGGAGATCGCGGACGATGAAGATCAGATCAAGGAAGGGAAGCATGTCGATGTCATTGAGAGAAGGACGCGCAAAGCCCAATTTGCTCTGAGTATATATGAGCTCGGTGTTAGTCATATGAACGGATGGGGTATCGAGCAAGACAAGTCACTGGCGTTGCGTTGCTTCGAAATCGCTGGCAGTAAGTTCCTCCTCAGCTCTTAAAGTAGATTGACGCTGACATGTTCATAGCTTGGGGTGATGTAGACGCTCTTGCAGAGGCTGGATTCTGCTACGCTCAAGGCATTGGCTGTAAGAAGAACCTGAAGAGGAGTGCCAAGTTCTATCGCATGGCTGAAGCCAAGGGAATGAGCATGGTTGGTAATAGCTGGTAAGTTGCGAAGTTCAACCTCACGAGAAGTTTCTTTTCTTACCTTTTCATGCAGGATTCATAAGTCCAAATACAATGACGACGAGGAAGACTCTCCCAAAAAGGACAAGAAGAAGTCTCGAAGCAAATCCCGAACCCGAGCAATGTTTAGCAAGAAGTCCTAAGCTCAGCGCTATCATCTACATCATCAACAACAACATTTCTAAAGTAATGATTATGAACTCTATCGTCATACCCAAAATAGGAGTTATTGGGCGGTTCTATCGCATCACGTCATAGGAAAGCGTTTCAAGCATCAGATTCGGTATACCTTGCGCTGTCTGCGCAACCTCACATCAAGTAAATATGGACACACGAGTGTCAATAGGAAAGCAAGGTTTCAAGCATTGGGCGGAACTGGAGGATTTGGCAGCTCAGTTTTAAGGGCGGGGAAGGGATTTGATGGGATTCTAGTACTTGATGTACTTAAAATATGGGATCGTTTGGGTTCTGGTGACCTGAGCTGCTGTGCTCGTTTGTGTATAGCATTCCCAGGTATGATTTTGGGAACACCCATGAATCCTTGTAACATATTAGTTTGGGGCCGAGAGCTCTGCAATTCAAAGCATTGGGCCCATTCCTGAAGGTATCTTTGGAAGGAATAGGGACAGCGATGGAACAAATCTCAATGGAAGATCAACTGCAAGGACCAATTAAATGCTCCAATTTCTAGTGAACCCGAATGTTGTTGTTACAAGTCTCGCTCTACCGTCTAATTCGTCACATAATATATCTCCTAAGTGTCGACGTCCATCTTCTCATCATCGATAGGCACCTCCTGTACACTGACGTACCGACCGATCTGATCCTTCTTAATGATCTTCTCGTTCAACACCGCTGTCGTGCCCTTGGGGAAGGCATAACTTTGTAACTTCGCGCTCTTCTCATTCGGCGTGATGAAGTTCCGCTTCAGGGTCGTCTTATCCTTGGTAATCACCGCAACATCCACATTCGAGCCGGAGCCCAGATCGTTGAAAATACCCGCCATGATAGCGTCACTTGCCAACTTCACGGCATCCTCCTCTGTGAGATTAGGCTTCCACTGCGTCTCGAAGACGGACATGGCGGCCAAGCTTCCACTACCCATGGTGACGTATGGGAGCTTGTCGGTAGATCCGTGGGCGTGAACGGTGAAGAGGTGAGTACCGGTGGGATCGCATCCGGCGACAACGAGGTAAGCGCCAATGTAGCCCTGGTAGCGGAAGAGGTGCTGCTTTAGAAGGGTCATGCAGGTGACAACGCGGGGTTTGCGGCCCGTAGAGAGGGAGTGTAGCTCGAGCTGGGAGGAGATGAGGGCCGTGGTGAACTCGGTGTCGGCGGCTGTGCCGGCGCCGGCGCACCAGATCTGAGGGGCGATGTAGTGAAGCTTCTCGCAGTTCTTGTCGGCGACGATGGGGCCTGATGTGGCACGGGTGTCGGCAGCGATCTGTTGGTTGGGACGTTAGTATGGAGTTTGTATGAATCGTGTAGATGCTGTTTCGTTGCTGGGAGCTAAGACTAGGGGTTGTCTATTCGAAGCTGCTGGGCAAGACCAGAAAAAAAACAGGAATACGCACCACAACACCACCGTCATATATGCATCCCACGATGGTTGTGCCGGTACTGGTCGCCTTAGGGAGAGGCACTCCTCGGGCATGCAAGGCCGCATTGCGGTTGTAGTTGGAGAAGTCGAAGCCCGGCATCGTGGATCACGTCGTTTTGTCCCGTCTAAATACCAATCCGTCGTATTTTCAAGATTTAATTCGGCGTGTGTGAAGTCGCGAGGATGAAGAATCGGGGTATCGTTGAAAGGCGGTTCGTCAAGTGAGGTTGACAAGGCAGAGCTGATGACGAGGCTAAAAGCTGCCTCTAGATACGCAGTTGGAGCTCTTGTTAGGGACGCGCCTTGATTGGTGGCTGACCTCAGGCTGCACCAGGGTGGCTCGAGCTTTCCTCCACGTGATGCTGGGGAAGCTCCAAAAAGTTCCAGGGTTGAGGCAGTCGTAGATGAAGGTTCGCAGCAGGCGCATTCACTGCGAAACGACCATTCGCTCTCAAACATCAATTTGAATCGCCCCCCTCCGCTTCTCTACGGTCTCATAATCTTGCGTTGACATCCAGGTGTTTCGTCCTTGGATTCAGCGCGCCTAGCTTGGCCAATCACGTCCTCACGAGCACAAGTCCCAACGACTATCAGCGGCCAAGAAGAGGAAAGCTAAAGCTCCCCGTGCGCGCATCCACCCCATGCGAAGGGCGAATTTATGAACCTCAGGTCCTCTCTCCAAGGCCGGCTACTTTGCTTCAGTCATGGCTTTCAGCTTTGGAAACTCCGGGAACGCCATGCTTGGGAGCGCGGCGGGAGCAGGAGGACTTAATACCGGGCCTGATCTGGAGACTATCCAGACAGAGGTATGTGCGACCTGTGTTTGGGACTTGGTAATGTTTCTGTTTTCGTCAACGATACTGACGGGTTTCATGGCAGGCTCTAGGGTTTCTCTCCATCGCTGGCGACGCGAAAGTCCGCCTTACTTCCTCATGGCCATCGCTTCCTTCCTCTGCATCATCGCTTCTCAGCATCGCTTCGCGAAAAGGCCTTGTCGCTGCGGCTGGGCCTGACCAGGTCATTCTCGCCTCAACCGAGTCCGTCCGCAAAGCGTTCGAATCACCCAAGGATGGTGACTCCGACGTGCGCGGGTTTGAGCCCCAGCTCAAGCTGCCTATGCCGATGCGCGTTTCTCAGCTTTGCTTCACGGCCGATGAGAATTACCTGATTTTGTCAGCGGAAACTGGGGGAGGCTTGGCTGTCTACGAGGTGCAGAGTCTCCTTCAGGGTTCGTCGAATTCTGCATTTGAGCTGTCGACAAACGGGGAGACTTTGAGGGCGTTAATCCCGAATCCAACTCCTGAGAGGGCAGAGCTTTGTGCGATAGTGACGGAGAATGGAAACCTTCACATGGCCAACTTGAAAGAGAGGCAGATTAGCAACCCTCTGAAGAACCAAGTTAGCTGCATTAGCTGGAGCTCGAAAGGCAAGCAGCTATGCGCTGGCTTGACAAATGGAACTGTCCACCAAATGACCCCTGAAGGAGAGGGCAAGAGTGATATCCCCAAGCCACCAAGTGTCGGCGATGCTCACGGTAAGTGAGCCTTGTCCCCGGTCAAATGCCCTTTCTAACAAGTGAAATAGTGTCATCTCTCACCTGGTTGGAAAACAACCTCTGGTTGTCCATTCATACCTCAAATAACCAATCGCCACCCACGTCGATCTATCACATTATTACACGACAACCACCCTCATCATTCACTTTCCAGAAAATTAACGACCCCGTTGAACCTTTCGGTTCAGATAAAGTACCTCATCACTCAATACTCCGGCTTCGAGACTTTCCTCCTGCCCTACAAGACCTTCTTATTGTATCATCAACAGCATCATCCGACATGGGTGTTTTCAGTCGATCTAAGACCGCATTAGCTACCGATAAGCCAGCAGACTCAATCACTGGCGTATTCACGACAACAGAATTTCTTGACGACACGAAGAGACCAACTCTACCCATGACTGATTCTATGGACGACTCTACTCCAATTGGCTCTGCCCTGGACTTGTCGAGCAAAGACAAGGTCTACAAGCCAATTCCTTCGGATGTTGAGCTTGAAGAGTCGCCGGGACCTCTACCCGGATTTTGGGTCTTGACGCATGAGGGTGTGCTTTGCTCGTGGTGGGTGGTCTATAATGACTCGATTAAGCAGGGGACTACATACCCTGGCTTAACCGCCGCGGAAGGTTCCTCGACTGCAGCACCAGTGGCCGCGGCATCCCCATTTCCAAAACCCAGCGGATCTACTTTCGGCTCATCAACTACTACTGCTCCCGCCTTTGGGTCTTCTGCCCAGTTAGGTCAGAAGTCTTCACCTTGGGCAACAGTAGGCTCTAGCACAACTCCCTCCAATACTGGAGGTGCGACTTTTGGACAGAGCAGCTTTGGTGCCTCGCCTGCGTCCTCAACTCCAGCATTTGGTCAGCCCAGTGCTATTGGGGCCTTTGGCCAGTCTTCTCAAATTGGAGCGAGGTCTTCTCCTTGGGGATCTTCGCCAGCGGGAGGGACTGGGCCTGGAGCTACTCCTGCATTCGGCCAATCTGGCTTCTCAAGCTTTGCTAATAAGCCAAATCCATTCGGGGGCGCTGCGAAAGACACGGCTTCCTCAACCACCCCGGCATCTGGTGGATTCTCAGCGTTTTCAGGCTCAAGTGGATTCGCATCTGTTGCAAACAAAAGCAGCGGCCCGAGCATCTTTGGTAGTGGGAATAAGACGTCTACGAGTCCTTTCGCATCTTCTAATACCGATACTGCTTTCCCGCCACCCCAGCAGGATAAGCCGGCGGGCAGCGTATTCGGATCTACTCCGTTTAAGCTCGAGAGTACCTTCAAAGCTGATCCATCTGCTAAGGACGATAATGAAAAGTCTACTGCTCAATCCGGTGGAGGGCTATTCGGCAATGCCTTTGGATCTGCCCTGAATGACGCAGCCAATAAGCCTGCTGTATCTACGCCAGAAACCAAGGACGAAGATATGGACGCGATGGAATCCACAGAGGAGACGCCTCAACCGAAGGACCAGTCGCTATTCCCTCCTGCCAAGTCAAGTCCCGAATCTACCACACCCACCTCAACGCCCGCCCCATCAAAGTTTGGCTTACCTACATCACCAGCCCCTGCGCCATCGATCTTCGCGCAGCCAACTGCTCCAAGTGTAAAGGCGAATGGATCATTCTTCTCAAAGCCTGCGGATCCAAAGGAGGGTGGTCTGTTTGGATCTCAACAATCGACCCCTAAGGCGGGCAGCGGACTGTTCGGATCGAAACAAGAGACTCCCAAGCAAGGTGGAGGGGTATTCGGGTCCAAATCAGATGCCCTTAAGGCGAATCCCTTTGGCGGGTTGTTTGGGTCCAAGAGAGTGGAGAAGGAGCCCGAAACTCCCAAGGTTAAAGTAGAGGAGGACGCTCCCCTCCCCCCAGACACCACCAGCCGAGTAGCATATCCTCTGGGAGATTCAACATCCTCGTCAGCGACATCTAATGCGACTAACCAGCCATTTGGTGCTACGACGGCTTCTACTAAGCAAGATGCTGCTTCTTTACCCCCAGACTTCATACCGACACCCCAGACAGCCAAACGAACGACAGACGCTCCCTTGCCCCCTGACTTTATCAAGACAAGCAAAGCTACTGGTGCGCCGTTGCCACCAGACTTCGTCCACGTTGCCAAACCGAAGGAGAGCTCAAAGGGGGCTGAGGATGCTCCCTTGCCTCCCGATTTTGCCAAGCCAAACAAACCACATGCGCCACTTCCACCAGATCCAACCGATGCTCCTCTACCGCCTGACTTCGCTGCGCCGAAAGCGCCATCTAACGAGCCATCATTCGTTCCTTCCGTTCCTGAGTCTACTGAGACTGATAGTGAACTGGAAAGCGAGGAAGAGGAGGATGAAGATGGCTCTGAGGGCAGTGGCATAGACGTGGCTAAAGATCTGAGCCCTAGCGTGAGTGGTCTCACCCCTACCCCTGGATTCACTCCCCAGAGTTCGTTCGGAGGACTTGGTGGAACTACACCCGCTAGTATCCAGCCTGGTCAAGATGGTCCGCGCCCGCTCTTTGGTGAGATCAGAGGTAATGCCCCGGTATTCCCACGACCAAATCAAACCAGCCCTAGATCCCCCAGTCCTGTGCGTGGGGCTATACCGAACCGAGTGTTAAGGAATGATGCGCTCAGATCGGTCAGTGCTCCTGGCATGGCTTCGCACATCCTGGGACCTAAGCAATCTCAATCATCATTCGGACAATCCATCACTAGCAAGGAAAAGGGGACCCCGACAGAAGATCCTTTCATGGTTCAGCACAGAAAAATGAAGGCACGGCAAGATGCCGAAGAGAGACAGCCCTTGGTTGACGAAGATGATGACGAGGTTCAGAAGATTCTTGCTTCTGAGGTTGAAGGATCACTGACATTGGATGAATTCATTGCACACTCAAATGTTGCACCGCCAGCCAAGGAGAGCATTCCTAGTCAAGTTGAGGCGCTCTATCGAGATATCAACTCGATGATTGACACTCTTGGCTTGAATGCTCGGACCGTTAAGTCCTTTATTAAGGGACACACAGAGAGTTCCCAGGAAGGAGGACGGAGCACAGACGATCTTGAGGATCCGGAAGACTGGGTACTGTGTGAGATCGATGATTTGGGTGACGTCTTGGACGATGAATTGTACCCTGACCTGGAGGAAGGGCGAGTTCGTGACCTGGAAGATAAGCTCGGCGCAGTCCAAGAACTCACCCGAGATATGCATCGGCTCCGGGCCAAACAAGAAGACCTTAAGAAGATTCTCATGATGAGGATGGACCCAGACCAGGCTGATGCCACTCGATCGCTGCCACTTAGTGCCGAGCAGGCCACTCAACAGAACGAGCTCAGGCGGGAGTTTGCCAGTTTCTCTAAGCTCTTAGCCGGCGCTGAAGAAGCTCTTACGCTTCTTAAGACTCGAATTGCTTCAGTATCTAGTGCGTCAGGCAAAGGTAATAGTAACGTGCCCACTGTCGAGGCCGTGATGCGCACAATCACCAAGATGACCACCATGGTGGAGAAACGAAGCGGCGATATCGACGTTTTGGAGAACCAGCTGCGTAAGGTGCAGCTCGGGTCTACAAGTCGAGAGGGCTCTCCTCTTACACCTCAGGCGAGAAGAAGCATCATGTTCTCGCCTGACTCGACGCCTTCCCGGACTCTACGACAGAGCCTGGGAGGCAGCGTCATGTCTCTAGGTGCCTCTATTAGGGCAACTCCACCAAGGAGAAAGTTGAGCGGATTCAGCAAGGAAGAAAAGGGTGACCTAATGGATAAAAAGGCACGACGACAAGCAGTGCTTAGCAAGCTGAAGATGAGCGTCGAGAAAAGCGGCGTCAATGTATGGAATATGGAAGACATTGAATAACCGTCAAATTACGAACTTGGTAGAGGTAGCACATGAGGACGCACGGGATACGAAGGAGCTGTAGTTTAGATCTTAGATAGTGTAACAAATATTGGAAAGCATGGATCCACACAGCTTAAATCCTGAAGACCTTCCCAGACGGGAATGGCCCCTGGCGTTGAGAATCATCATATGATTTTTGATAGTGAGATTGAAGTATCAAATTATTATTATTTATTCGCCGGGTATTTGGGCCAAGCAGCCATTAACTAATCAAGCCAGATCCATTTTCATCAGTCAATTCCCAATGTCATATTCCGACACCCATGTACTCCGTAAAAGTCGTGACGTTAACGATGCATTGTATGCATCTTCTAAGTCGAGGTTGACGACTCAGACTTCGCCGTGGGGGCGTTCTTCTTGATTTCCTCCAAAGTTACAGGGGCTGCACTGCGGGGCTTGGAGGCGGAGGAAGAGTGTTGATGGTGGTGCTCCCTAGTACGGCCAGAGGTGGTGTAGCGGTTGTAGCTCTCCCAGGGGTCGTTGCTTGGACGGGGTTAGCAAGTGTTACGGACGGGCTGGAAAATCAGGAAAACGTACACAGGGACGGGGATTCGGTGAAGCATGGTGATTGAGTTGAAAGGGGTTTGTTTGAGGGTGGTTTGAGAGTGAGGTAGGTTTGGTGGTGTAAGTGGTAATGTGGTAGCGGTTGCTTGTAAGTGAGCTGTAAAGGAGTAAAGCTGAGTTGTCACAATTCGTGATTGGTGTAGATCATGTTCCAAAACTCAGGTAGCAAAGGGAGAGCTGTGATATATATATATATATCTGTAATTGAGCTGAGAAAAACTCTAGTCTCTAACCCCCTCCTCTCCGAAACCGACTGAAGCTTCTCCATGCACATCAGGGCTGCCCCTGCCAGCACAGCTGCGCCGGATAGCAAAAGCTCAAGACCGGGCCGGTCGAGGCCTCAAGCTGAGATGACGAGATGCTGTCACATTCTACGGCGCGCGTAGTGGCAGTGTCGATTCTTTGGACAAATGGTGTGGACATCACTTCCCGATGCTGTCACCTGAGGCACCGACGCTGGTCACGATGCCAGAAGGATGGGCTCCAGCATGGCCTTACCCTTGCGGGAACCTTGCGGCAATAACAAGGATCTCATGTCGTCCGCAGGGGTTCCTCCGGCGCAGGCCATCCCAGAATGTAAGTTTGCAGCGTCATGAGACGACTTTTCCTGACGTAGAAGCCCGGACCGGAGGCCGGACCGGACAGCCTTCGCTCTTCGGGCCTCTGATGCTGCGATTTCAACCATGGTCCTCCTGTCGGTCCTCCTGAAATCGGAGGCAGGGTCGTCTGTTAGTCATGCTGTCGTTTATTAATTCCTGGTCGCTCCATGGCCTCGACAAGCTGGGCCTTGTCTGATCGGTCTCCCTCATGATCTGTACAACCCGTGGGGCGTTATGTCTGGAGTGGAGTTGGAGAACCTGCACGCCAGGCCCGTCGACACTAGACCTCTGATGCGCTAGCGTCGGCTTGCACGGGGGGGGGGATGGATCGGCCCACTTTCGGTGTCGTGGGTCCCTGCAGCCTCTTCGCTCACCGAGACACCGAAGATTGCTCACCTTCATCGTGGAGGGGCAGACATCAAAAAATTATTTCCCCGTCACATCTCGATATCAAATCGAATAACGCCAAACCCCGCCACGATGGCTCCCACGCAGCAGGCTGAGTGGAGGAATGCTCCTAGTGAGAAGGAGTTTGCGAAGCGTCAGGTAATCGCCTCCTTCTCCCATTGTCCACCACCTTTGAAAATCTTCTTGATCGCTAATGTCTATCGCAGACCGTTGGCATCAACAAGGAAACCGTCACCAACGTCATCTCGAACGACTACCCCGGCCACTTCCCCGGTGAAGACCTGGCTTTTACCATATCCCGCTTTCGCTCCGCTTTCTCCGTCATCTTCCACCAGAACGACCAGTTTCTCTCCTCCTTCTCCCTCACCGGCCTGGACGCCTCGCTTGCCAACGCCTTCCGCCGCATCCTCCTCGCCGAGATCCCCACCCTCGCCATTGAGAATGTCTATATCGAGAACAACACATCGGTCATTCAGGATGAGGTTCTCGCCCACCGGCTAGGCCTCATTCCCTTCACGGGTGGCCGCGAGGGCCTCCATAACTTCCTTAAGTGGCATAAAAAACCAGAGGCTGGCGAGGATCCATACGCCGGTTGCTTCGATTATAATACGGTGCGGTTGGAGCTCAATGTGGCGTGTACAGTGAACGAGGATGCTTCGCCGACAGAGAGTGATCCTACGAAGGCTTACCACAATGCTCATGTCTACGCCAAGGACATTGTCTTTGTGCCGACGGGCAAGCAGAGCGAGTACTTCAGCGGCGAGGATGCGATCAGACCGACAAACCCGGGCATCCTGATCGCAAAACTACGACCGAGACAGACCATCAACCTCGCTATGCACATGCACAAGGGTATTGGAGCTGACCACGCCAAGTTCTCCCCCGTCGCAACAGCATCATATCGTCTCCTCCCAACCATCACAATCACTAAGCCCATCCTTGGCGCCGACGCGGAGAAATTCGCCAAGTGCTTTCCCCAAGGTGTCATCGGTCTGGAAAAGGTCACTAAGAAGGAGGCTGCTCAAGCAGGGAGCGGCTATGAGGGCCATGAAGGTGAGCTTAAGGCAGTGGTAAAGGATGCGATGAAGGACACGGTCAGCAGGGAGTGCCTGCGGCACGAAGAGTTTGAGGGCAAGGTGAAGTTGGGACGAAGGAGAGACCACTTCATTTTCTCGATTGAGAGTACGGGGCAGTGGGATAGCGACGAGCTCTTCCTCGAGTCCGTCAAGCACCTGAAGCTCAAGTGCAAGAAGCTCGAGCAGCAAGTCATCAATATGGCGCGGTAAAGCCGGACTGGATGGAGTTATCTTGTACTGCGATTTTCCTGCTTTCGTTTTCGGGTAGATAAAAAGGGATGATACCATGACCACCATTTTATATTCTTCCTTTTCACCCATTTGCTTTGTTTACCCGTCTATGGACAGCACTCGATTCATCTCGTCTTATCATTCGTAGTATCTCCAACGCCAGAAAATGCCCAGATTCCAAATGTAACGCCGTTCCATCTCTTTACACTATTTATTGCTCTTCCTTGAATTTCAGATAGAAATTGAATTCAAGGGGGAAAGCCGGATCTGTGACCACTACTTGCTGGCCGTTCTCCAGTCCTAGTTCCTTGATTGTCTTGTCTAGATTAGGACGAGTTCTCTCCTCTAAGCTTGGAGGAGCCTGCATGTATAATGTCTTCCCCTCGGCTCGAATCGAAGGCTTCTTCAGCTGAGCTTCGGGTCTCACAAAGAGCGACTCGAGGAGGTCTTGGAGCGTCAAGTTAGGGTTCACTTCGAGAGGTCGAGCCTTGCGACCACAGACTGGGCAGTCGTCCTTCTTCTCATGCTTGAACGTATACGTGTAGATACTATCATTGCCCGAGTACATCATGTAGTTGTTCTCAAAGCCCAGACAGGGCGCTGCAGTCGTTGCGATCTTGAACGCTTCATTGCAGCATGCCGCGGCGACAATGGCGTTGGTGGATGCAATGGCGGGAATGATGTTCTTGATGGTACCTTGAGTTAAAGAGTACGTGACTCCGGGGATGTTGAACTCCTGAGCACGGGTCAGAGCTTTTCGGTAGAGCCAAGTGACGTGCTCAGGGTCATCCTTGTCGAGCTTAGGGAACGGTTTTTCTTGATCCCAGGCAATAACGTGAGCCCATTCGATGCAGTGCTCCGGTTGTCGGGGGATGGAAGCAATAGTGCAAAGTGGGACGGCGGCGCGTGGGGCGTGCATGTCCAGTTGGCATTCGATGCAAGAGGTGATGGAAGGGAAGATAACTCGAGCTTGGCCCTTGAAACCTTCGGTGCCTCCGTCAATAAGTGGCTTGATCGCGTCTGGGTCGTCTCCCTCCTCTGCAATAGATACTAGCATGGCGTTGATCCAGCGTCGGGCCTCGATGCTGTCCAACCCGCAGACAACAAGTTGGAACTGCTTATAGAAAGATTCATCGAAGTCTTGTATTCGATTATTATGAGCCGTGATAGAGACCCCCTTAACGCGCTTCTCGACAAAGGCTGCGGCGACTTCAGCCTTGTACTTTCCAACGTCTTCTTTTCGGAAGAGGAACTGTCGGTTCAGGTTGGAGATATCGATCGTGTCTGAGGGTATTCGTTAGCTAGCGGCTTGGGTATCGAGTCGCCCGGGGGGAGTGCGAACCCATGTCGATTACGTGAATGTTCTTGAACCGCGACATCGCGAGGTTCTTCAGGATCTCGCATCCTAAGCCGCCTGCGCCACTATGAAGTCAGTCAGCAGCTGGAAGTATTGAGGTTGTAACGGGGTTCGACCGACATGACCCTACCCAGCATTGGTTAGCAAAGCTTCTTAGCAATCGGTCCAGGTTCAATGCCTACAGAATCTTAAACTTCTCAAACTGTGCCAGGAACTCCTCGTTTACGGGCTCAGGGTCGTTGAAGGGACCTGGATTGCGTCGGATTTGGTCGAGGTACTTCCTGGTGAAGGTCAGGCACGTTTGAACTGGCACCAGCGGGCTGACTCTTCGTACCATCGTGTCGCTTCATTGTCGTTACCGACTTGGGCGACTTCTGGTATTTCCACATCCATATTATAGAGGAGAAACGCGGCTAGCGGGAGTATGGGAGAGGGGAGGTTAATAAAAGCCTGGAAAGGGCGATCCGTTGGTGGGCAGGTCGGAGCCAGCTGAGCTCCAGGTACCATGATCCGTGCGTTGGAGAGAGGCAGGCGTCAGAAAGTCGACGGAGAGTTCGGTGAAGATCCGGTGAAGGTGGGGTCGTTTCTCGGTGAGCGGAAGCTACAGCTGCCTCCCAATCATCAAACATTAGGAATTTCTTCCTTCTTACCGTAAAATCCAAGGGTTCTGTTATTTCCCTTCCCAGTTATACGTTTGATATTTATTCTTAAATGGCCATTCTGCCGCTATGGATGACCTCCTCACGCCCGTCAGTACGACTTACCTAAAATCTAGGAAGGATCCCGAGCCCATCCTCACGGAAGCCAAGTCAACCAAGTGGGTAGAGCAGGCTGAAGCCGACCAGCACCACAGCATCTCTTCAGCGGATGAAGCTTTGGATGCACTCAAGAGACAACCCGACTACGACACTCTCATCTCGATTTTGCGATATCTCACTAACGACAAGCCATCATCCAGTGGTTTCAGCATCCAAAGCCCTGGCGCCAAGAGTGCAACAATCGTGCAGCTATTGGTCTCTGAAATTGCACCAAACTACTGGACGTTGTTACTTGAGGGGTCTGTTGAAGACAGCACTTCAGCTCAGGGCTCAGGAACGCACGATGCCGAACTCTTCCTCCAGTGTTTACAAAGCGTTACTGGCCTAAATGCTACCATTGCCCAAATCAGAGCTCTAATACAAGAATCGAAACTCAACGTAAAAGCTCTGAAGCGACCTGATCTCTCTCTGAACCTCACGACTCTTCTTGGTCTTCTTGCTGCCTTACTAGATGGAGATGTCTCTGTTCGCACAATATGGAAATCCTCAGTTGGGGACTTATCTGATCCGGCTGTGCAGAAGGGGCAAGCTCAGCAACTCAACTCGATTCTCGCAAGTGGGCGAGTCGTATCCATATCCGCCGAAGCTTCAGCGGTCATCGGACGTCAGGAGGTGCCCTCTGAGGCCAAGTGGATCGCTGACGGGGTTGAGTACAGTAAGTGGATAGGACAGAACATTACTATCTGGGCGAAGCTCTTTCCAACAGAAGATGAGTTGAAATTCTGTGCGGATCTGTTTCAAAGGTCTATGTCTTTGAGCTACTCAGGTATGGGCTCTGAGATGCTTGAGTCACTTCTGCTTACTTCATCAAGACACGTTCCTTAAGGTGGTGATCGACGGCCTTCTCTTGTCTAAAGGGACACACCCTTTTACATTCGCGAATGTTGCCTTTCAGAGTTCACAAAGCTCAAAGAAGATACTCCATACATTACTAAACCATCTTTCAGAAAGGATCCTGAACCGTCTAGATCTTGACCACACAGCGCCAAATAAGATAGTCTCCGCCGCCGCAGGGGTCATCAAAGCTGCGGTTGGAGGCGATGAGACAAGAAAGAACCACCTAATAAATTGGTGTGCTTCCTCTTCAGGAGCAGGCTTAGGAGATGGTATTGGGATCCGGCGAGCCGTGCTAGCAGTACTTGCGGAAGATCGGGATTCCATCACCACTGTCCTGGAGAAGAGCCTTTCCCAGTTCGGAGATGCTCTCTATATCAAGCATGCGGCGATGCTACAGCAAGATGGTATTTGCTTCTTTCATACGTAGTTATACACATTACTGACCATTGCTAGTCCACACCCAGGTCCTGCTCCTCAGTGCGGGTTACGTGTACAGACTCTCTCCCATCAAATTGACTCTTCTCTTAAGAGCAGGCTCTTATTTGACTACAATATCTAACCGAATTGGCGCCACACAGATGAGAGCACGATTCTTGGGGATGGTAGTTGGTGAGAGTTTATCTTCTCTGGTGGATAACAAGGATAAGAAACTTGACTTCCATATGGAAGAAATGGACACCGACGAAGCTCAATATTTGAAGAATCTGACAAAGGTCTCCGATCCTATCGGGCCAATAGACCCGATTTTATCTCCTGTCCAGTCTCGGGAGACGTCGCATCCAATAAAATTAGCAAAGACAATGTCGAAAGGGAAGCTGGCAACCAAAAACCGGAAACCAAAGCCGGCACCGACGCCGGCTGTAACGCCAGTCAAACCGAAAGCTATTATAGAAGAGGTTGATTCTTCTGACGAAGAGGATGTAGATGAGCTCGTCCCCTACGCCAAAGAGTCTGACTCTGAAGACTCCGATGACGATGCAGAATTGGTCCAGCGCAACAAACCTAAGCCACCTGTCTACGTCCGCGAGCTCATCAAGTACCTCCGGGATTCTGAGTCCTATGACAAGCAAAAACTTGCGATCCAGACAGCACCGGTTCTAATCCGACGGAAAGCAAACTACGGAACCGAAGTGAGCTCCCACGCTGATGAATTGGCTGGACTGCTTGTGGGCCTGCAGGATAAGTTTGAACTCGAAAACTTCACCGACTCCAGGTTGCAGGGGATGATAGCCCTCATAGTCTCACAGCCGAAGGCTATGGCGCCATGGTTCGCAAGGACCTTTTTTGAGGGTGACTATTCCCTCACTCAGCGGACTTCGGTCCTCATCGCATTGGGATTATCGGCACGGGAGCTTGCTGGATTTGAAGTCTCAGAATACAAGTCTACTGCTGAGTTCCCTTCAAAGAGATTGCCAGAAAAGATGGAGCAACTATATCTGGACTCATCTGACAAGAAAAGCGCACTCCCTTCCTCTTCTAAGCTCAAAGCACTCCCCTCCACCGCCCTCGATACCATTGCTCAATCACTCACCTCCTCATTCCTCGCCCCCCTCGCCGCAGAAGCCGCAGATGCCACAACAGGACCGGATGTATTGAAACTTCAAAGTTTCACAGCTCGATATAAGTCAACCACTAAATCCAAACCACGTGTCCGCGCCATCCCAAATACAACCGCTGCTCTCCTCGCTTCGTCTTTCTTCTCCCCACTTACAGCACACTTCCAAGTGGCTCTGCGCTCTTCCAGGCCACTGATCCTTAATCATGGGTTACTATCACTCTACCTCCAAACCCTTGGCATCATCATCCACGCCGCCGGCCCGTCTACACTCTCCCTTCCGCAACTAACCTCGGAGCTCTGGGACCTATTGCTCGGAGTCAGGGTACATGTCCAAGACGACTTGGGCGCCCTGAAAGGTTGGTTTGTGGCTATGGCGTCGCTGTTGGAAGTCAACGGGGGCGATATGCGTCGTCTCTGTGAAGCGCAGGGGAGGGAGGTCGTGGAGACAAGGGAATGGGTTGGCGGGGTGTTTGAGAGGATAAGGGGCGATGATGGTGGGGAGGAGAATGAGGTCAAGATGTTGGCGGCTGGTGTTTTGATAAAGCTTGGTGAGGCGATTGAGAAGTATCAGGCGCTGATGATGGGCGATATGATTGGCTTTACTTGATAACAGGTTAGAAACGATCATACAACACAATGAGGGGATATGAGTCAATGTCGGCGTCGCAGACCGCATATATCGACATAAACACTTGATAGACTAGCAATCTATATCATAAACCACGTTAATTAACCCCATCATGTAAATATATACCTCCTGCAAGGCAAACAAATCATTATACCAGCCTTTGACAATGCATGATGTAACAGTAATGGAAATGTCGTGACTGCCTACTCCGTCTGATACCTATATCCATATATCGCTCGCTATGTAAAAGACTTCAAGCCACGTCCCCAACAGGCTCCAATCTCGTCGTGCTAGCCCTTCGGACGGGCAAGCCAGAAAGATAAGTATTAGCATGACTGAGATGGTCGCTAAGACTCATGGCCATACGTCGTAGCTCCTCCTTGACGTGCTCGGATGAAGCCTGGCCCTCCATAACCTGGGGCGCCGGCGCCGTGGGAGGAGGCGGAAGAAAGGAATGGTAACGTGGAGGGTAATGAAACTCTTCTTGTGGGGGTTGCCGGTCTGGCAGAGGTTGGGGCATCCGGGGCAGTTCGGGGGCGGTTGTTTGTTGTGGGGTGAGAAACTCGGGGTCGGTGTCAGCGAAATCGCTGAGCGAGTATGGTCTACTTTCGCTATGATATGCTTGATCATTGGTTGGAGGCGGCGGCTCTTGACGATGTTGGTCGTTAACGGAGAGATCTGCCAAGGCATTTGAGAACTCTGAATCGTCGGAAACATAGATAGAGGGCTCCCTGGTCGAAGATGACATGACGTATAGCGAGGTATGCTTCTCCAACTCAAAGGGATTTGCACCGCCAACTTCGGAGCCTGCTAATGAGCCAACATCAGAGTGCGACGTTGATGGTCTTGTGTAGTCCATTGGGGGCTCTGGAAGACTCATATCAAGATCGATGAGACTACCCGCTGATGCGCGATTGTTCATTGTAGACGTTTGGGGGACAGCAAGGTCATTGAACTGAGCTGACTGCTGTATTGGCTCGGTAGGATGATGAACGAGCGGGGGACGACTTGGCGCTGCATCGTCGTTGAACGGGAACCTGAACATCTCGGGAGCTGCAGAAGCTGGTGCGGCCATGGAGGGGAACTTCCAATCCCGCGTCCGCCGGTTGTTGTTGGTATCTGCTGGATCACTCAGCGGCGGTTGATCATAGTGTGCATCACCAAAGTCGTAGTCGGTAGATGCTCTCGGGTCACCCGCCCTAATAGTGTTCATGTCGACGAACTCGGAGAGATCACTGCCATGCAAGGATGCGTCCAAGTCGATCAATGACTCTCTGACGCCCGGTGATTGGGATGAATCGTCTCGTAGGGGTAGGTCCGAGGTTGCTGGGGGTGGAAATAGTCGGCCGTAGTACATTCGTGAGTTGTCTTCGTAGTTGGAGATGGTGTTTGGGTCAAACACCTTCTCCAAGGGCGCTTTTACAGATGGAAGTTGCGGTGGTGGGCGCCTCCTCGATTTGGGTTTCTGAGGCCGTGAGGTCTCATCGAAACCGTCCTGGCTGAAGTCGATATGAGAGCCGTAGACATCAAAGACGTCCTGCGCATCACCATTATTAAAGACCTGCTGGTCGAATGCGGCGGTAGTGCTAAAATTCCACTCATCATTCGCCAGTGCCGTCGATGAAAAGTCAGATGGTCCCTGGGCTCCAGCAGCAGAGAAAAGAGACTTGCGGATGCCCCCCTGGGATTCCCACATCTTGTAACCTCTGACGAGAGCAGCAAGAGTGCTCGTGGGATATGCGTCTTGTGTGTTAAAGATGTATCGATGACGTTGAACTTGCTCGATGGTAGGACGCTTCGTTGGGTCATCCTCCAAGCAGTATGCAACGAGGTCCCTCAATCCCTGAGAGTACTGATCACCTTCAAGGCGGGGCGTGTGCGACTTCAGGTATGACCCCAACCTGCTGAAATCCACTCCAGCAACAACATTAGGAGGCAGACCTGAAGCAATTTCGTAAACCATGGCACCGAAAGCCCAGATGTCGACCTCAGTTCCATACGACGCCGCAGAATCAAAGAGTTCTGGTGCCATCCAATGCGGCGTGCCGATGACAGTAGATCGTTTATCGAATTTGGTTTCGATGACACCAGCCACACCGAAATCGCAAAGTTGAACGTCACCAACTTCGGTAACAAGAATGTTGGCGCACTTGATATCTCGGTGGATGATACCCTGTCCATGAACCCAGAATACGGCCTCGGCGACCTCGCGCAGGATGGGAATAATCCATTTCTCCTGCAGACCACCGGGTGAAGTGGGTTTCATGAGAGTTGAAACACTTCCTCCAGCACAGTACTCCGTAATCATCCACATGGACTGTCCAACAGGTAATGCGTCGATTACATGATTGATGTTCTTAGCGCCGCTCTCGCTCAGGAGTTGCAGGGCGTTGATTTCCTTGAGGAGGTCACTGTAAGTATCGGCCAACTTGGGGTTTACAGTATCGCTTTCCTCAATGTCAATAATCTTGACTGCAACAAGTTGATTCGTGGTTAGGGAGGTAGCCTTGTAGACGCGACCAAAGCTGCCCTTGCCGATGAGTTCGGAAAGGCGGTACTGTGGAGGATCCTTGCCGGTCTTGGAGCATTGCTCAGTGACCAGCTTTTGCATCTTCTTGGCATCCTCGATAGCCTTTTGCTTGCTGACCGAAAGGTCAGGGCCTCTTACTTGGAGCGACATGGCGTTGATGAATAGTTATCTGGATGTATAGGTTTATAGGCCCAACGCACACCAGTGGGGCAGGAGATTATGTCGAATGCGGCCTGCCGCGCATCATGAGCAGGCTTTGGGCTGGTCACGTGGTGCGCAATCCGTTAGCTGACCGTTATGGGTGAGATGGGTTGGCGTAATGAGTGATGAGTTGCTTCGAGAAGGTGCCCAATATCTGATATGCACCCCGGTATCATGAAAGGGGGAGAAGATCTGAGGTTCAACGTGAGGCGAAGTTTAGTGTCTCAGCTGGGCCAATTGGGTGATGTCCAGCCACCTAGTCGTGTGGCCCGCGCATTTGTGTCAGGTACGACTGGGGTGTACAAGTGTCTGCCTCAAACCTGAGGTTTCAGCTCTGTTGAATATCGATTACTACCTAAGGTACATGCTCATTCGCTGCATTTCACTTGTGACATGAATCCTTCAAGTCAATACCCAATCCGAAGAATCATCCTCAGAGTGCACGCAAGTCCTACAATACGAACCTTGCATGTTGTGGCGTCCTTCTTCACATCGCTAGTGCCACCAACGACTGCAATGAAGGAACCAGGGTCTTGGTCTTCCGCGTCGCTTGGAGACAGTGTAATACCAAGGACACGACAGAAAACGCCACGACCGCGCAAGCGCAGAAGTGGCAACCCAAGGATGAAAAAAATTTGAGTTAAACAAGTTGGGCCGAGTGGCCCCTGCCAGGGGTTAACCTGTGCAAGAACAGATACTAACTTACACTTGATCTAAGCTATAAGGCTAGAGAAGTGAAGAGGAAGGGAACAGAGGATGGGTTTAAAGAGGTAGAGCGTCGTTCTTATACTCAATCGGATGTTGAATGAATGCCTCAGTTCCAAGGACCGACAATGACACAACTGACCTTGTCAAATCATTCTACTGAATTTCTCATGTCATCCTTCAGGCTACAACAGCTGCCTTGGGGCTGATACGGCTGAGTCTGCTGCCTGCGGTGATATGAGGGTACAGAAATCATCGCTCACTAACTATTCAAATCCGTACTTGGGGTATTTAACTAGGGCCGACCGGCATATGTCCTTCTCACTCGCTAAGGTTCCAAGATTTCAATATCTTATCTTCCAAAATACCGTCACTGAGCTATTGAGGAGCGAGTCAGAACCAGAGCGGGTCATGGGTTCCACGATTTTGGCACCTGGAAATACCAGCTCCATCATCAAAAATCTTTCGGCCGAGCGATCTCGTTCATGACTCGATAACGTCACCGACAAATCTCGGGGGGGTTCTGTATAATTAGCTCCTCTTCGTGGTCACAGCTTGACTAGAATGAAGTCAGCGGCCCCCGTCACGTCGGATTCAAACGAGGAATATGACGACGACAACGACGACGACGACAACGACGACGACGACGACGACGCGCTGCAGATTGTTATGGAACTTCTGTCAAGCAGCATAGAGTTCATGCTTACTAGGTCTAGACACGCCCATCTCGTTATGCGGCAGAGGCGTTCTTTTACGGATTTCCCCATCGCCACTTTTGTACTAGCCTCCCTTCGAATAAAAGTTCACTCATCATCTCAACGCAGCGACGAAATTGCAATCCCTTGCCCAGCCTTGGTCCCGACAAGCGATGATGGACTCCATCGAGCCTTCCCCAGATGGTCAAAGACTGAAACGTTTATCTGCAACCTGAAGACGATCTGTTGCTAGACTGATTTTGGCGTGCCAGTGCCAACCTTATATTGACTAGCTTCTAGTTCGGGCGACTCCTTCGTGTCTTTGCTACCATTTTAAACAAGGTTTAAAGCGGAACGCCCATGCGGCGCGCTGGTTGATTGTGGAGGCGCCCTGACTGCGGTCCATATCGAAGAACCATCACCGGACTTCAACAGACTCCAATCAACAGTGCCGATCTTCGCGCAGGACAAGCGATCGATTGTGATCCGGGTTCCTGGGCACTTGTCCAACCGAGATCTCCCTTTCCCGATTGTCTAACGCAGACGATACAGCCCTTTTACATATTCTCCATGAACAATCTCACCATGATACTTCAAGTCTCATGTCAATCTTCCATGCTGTATCTGCCTGTCATCACTTCGTGGCGTCTGACTTGCGCCTCGATCGGCAGCCGGCGATGCCGTTTCTCCAACACCATGTTTTCCAAGCCAGAAAGTCGGGAATCGACTCAACCGCTCCAACGCCTCATTCGCAGGCATTCCATAACTGCTAGAGTCTCTCTTACTTTCTTTAGCTTGCCAGTATCACATCGCTAGTCCGTACTCCTAGTCCCCGCCCGGAAACTCGATCGTGTCCCGGCGTCCGTGCCCCTGGGATCCTCTCCGCGAGTCAGGGCCCCTGATGCCCCTGGCCGACAACCATCGGGGCTATCTCTAATGCTAAAATGGCGTAGAAGTTGGTGTTGGTGCTTCATCTATGATAGGCTCTGCAGAGAGTCGATCCCTCATGGAGGGCACTCAGCTCACTATTCCAGGGCATTAAAAGGTTCCTACCGATCCTCCGGAACGGGAAGATGGTGTAGGGGTGTTTTAAGTGTTCCGTTGTTCCTTCTAGACCATGCCGATCTCTTCTTCGTAGATCTTTCAATTTCAGAGTTGTTCTACTTCAAAACCCTCAATGCCAGCTGTGTTTACTCTCTGATGGGT
The DNA here is from genome assembly GCA_023628695.1 of Nectriaceae sp. PG4201. Lineage (NCBI taxonomy): Eukaryota > Fungi > Ascomycota > Sordariomycetes > Hypocreales > Nectriaceae > Nectriaceae sp. PG4201. The sequence goes on from JAMAKE010000005.1 coordinate 732,377, forward strand.
AGAGAGGACGAAGACGGTTAAGATTCAAGTCATGGCCTCTGCATCTGAAGATTATCTAGAGAAGCATCCAGATAGCGATACTATCACGCCGTTATCCTCCACCCTTCATGATGGATTGGTTGCTATTTCCGTCTTTGCATTTCTCTCCTTCATCCTGACCTCAACTCTATTTTCATACCTTACATACAAGCTTATTGCCTGGCACTTGAACAAGAGATCTCAAGCAGCCACCCTTACGAAAAACATTCCCGATCCCCAACCCGTCACCGATTTCACTTTCGAAGATGGAGCTTTCGGGCCTCAAGGCCAGTCATCAAAAGCTGCACACGACCAGCAGGTTGGCCGCATACGAGAGGCACGAGACAGCCCTCCAAATCAGTTTCTCATCCTTGTCTTCAACCTGATTCTTGCCGATATGCACCAAGGTGCTGCTTTCCTTCTCAGCGCGAGGTGGATCCAGAAAAATGGCATCTTTGTCGACGACTCGGCCTGCTTCGTTCAAGGATTTTTCGATTCCAATGGCGATCTATCATCTAGTTTATTCATCACTTCAATCGCTATCCACACCTACCTTTCAGTTGTCAAGAGATATCGACCGCCTCAGAAAGTACTTTATGCTATCATCGTCGGCATTTGGCTCTTTGTATACGGACTCTCGGTAATTCCCCTCTTGGCCACACGCAATGGGAGAAATGTTGGTGGCTATTTTGTTCGGGCTGGTCCCTGGGTAAGTCATGTCAAAGCTGCTACCGCTCGTATCCTATCTGCATTTCTGACATGCTTGTAGTGTTGGATTAATGAAGCATACGAGAACCTTCGTCTCCTTACCCATTATCTGTTTATCTTCATCTCTCTGGTTACCACAACCGTCCTTTATATCTCTATTTTCCTCAACCTGCGCCGGCAAGCCAGAGAGCAGCATGGGAGAACGGGCCAGAACGAGTCCAAAGTCAGGCTGAACCATAACCCTGCTTTCCTGATCTACCCGCTCATCTACGTCCTCTGCACGCTGCCACTTGCCATGGGCCGTATTGCTACCATGGCAGGCGCTGAAGTTCCTCTGGGATACTACTGCTTTGCCGGCACGCTAATTGCCAGCAACGGATCGTTTGACTGCTTACTTTTCGGCACAACTCGACACGCCATCGTGTTTGCCTCCAAGGACGAAGTCGACAGTGAAGACACTGGGCTTGAGACCTTCGCCTTCATGCGGACTCCTGCCAACACATTCGGCAATACGGTCTGGATCCAGGGTGGCAAACGTTCTGAAGGAAGCAATGGAGTCGGGGGATGGTGGCAGCGGTTAGGAGGCAGTGGCGGCTCAGGCCTTGGTTCAGCCCCGATGCGAGCCCGCACGCTCAGTCAGGAGTCGCTACGAAGTGCTGGGCGACACGAGATGGCTATTCAGATGGATGTCGTCACGTCTGTGGCGGTGGAAGTAGAGCCAAACAAAGAACGAGATCCTCGTTTTCCGAATCCATCAATGAGCAACAATCCGTCACTGAGTAGTGGAGAGAAGGAATATACGAGAACATTTGGGGTCTAGTTACTATTTAATTTATATCTAGGTTATGCGGGTATGGAGGGTGGTTACAAGGAATTATGGCCTTTGATGTTTTAGGCGGCGAAATAATCGCTTCAGATACCCGGAATTATTACATTCCAGCTTTCGTTCAGATCTATTTCTATGAAGATAAATCAAAGGTATTCAAGCCAACAATTCTCACAGGTTCTCATCTCTATGCTTGTCCGTCTAATCGACCCATGACTGAAGACCTCTACTCACAACTCCTTCAACTTAGAAATATGCTTGGCGTGGATATCTTCCCATCCCGACTCGCAAGTGTGCCTAATAACCCCTATCAGAAATCTCGAGCAAGTGATGACAACTTCTTCCACCAACTCTAACCCGTCATCCTCCCCATCTCTAACTTCCCACACGGACTCCATAAGCATACCCATTGGACTGCGAATCCTCACGAAAACCCCTCTCTCCAGGTTTAAGAACTCGTACGTACTTATGACGTTGGAGTCCCATAAGCCCGCGGGGAGTGTGTGCACCCGGTCCGTTACGGTGTAGCAAACGGGCGGTGCGATGGGGATGGCTTCGCGATCTTCAGGGACTGAGGGTGCGGGGTCTGGGGTGGGGATGAGCTCGTAGTGTTTCATGTGCGGGTCGCTTTGAATGAAGAACTCATGATCATGAAGATGAGCGATGGCCTTGGAGGCGGGGACGGAGGTAGGGATAGGGGTTACGTGCTGTAAGTGCTCTGAGGGGGTGAACCAGGCTTGATAGCGTGTTTGCGTCAGTACGTAGAACCTTTGGTTAGCTGGATGGTGGTTATACTTACAGGCCATAATTGCAGTCTCTATTTACCCGCTAAAACTGGTTACGGACTTGAAAAGGATACTGGAATGGATTGCTGGTGTTTGTTAAGGTTGGAAAGTTGCTAGGGGAAAACCAACGACTCGGTAAGGTTCTTGATACGCTTAGTGTAGCATCAAATTTGACTCGTGGCCCATCTCCTTCCGGCGTCTGGAAGATAAGCCACTCTGGGCAAGATTTGAAACTATTTGTTTCTATTTTTTACTAAGTTCATCTATTTCTGAGCTATTATAGTAAACGGATGGCAGTGGTGTCTTTTCCACGCTTTTAATTGCCGGCTTGGCGCTAATTACCTGACCGGTAGGAAACTCAACCTCAGGATCCCAAGTGCTGTCAGTGTCCTCACAGGTTTGAATTGAGATACTACAATTTACAGCTAAGTCCGAACGGTCAACCTAACATTCAGGTTTGATCCGAATACCCGAACCTAAGTCCACAAGGAGCACCCTTGTAAGTAGTTGGAGATGAATCTGGAGAATCTCATTGATCAAGATTCGTGGTCCAAATTTGAGTACCAAAACCAATGAGGCAATGGGCGCACTTTACCCCGTATCATGTGACTTCGCGATGCTCGCTTTGCCACTAGTCGCGTTCTCACGTGTTGGACCAACTTCATCCCACTTCAACGCCCAGGAGACGCAAACTCCCATAGCCTCATTTTGCAGATTGGCTACATCTGCTGCCACTGCTTTGTACAGGTGGCATTGCACCGTATAATTCATGACACGAATTAAATCCTTTAGAAAAACTTTTTTGTTTTAGTTCTCCACCATGGTTACGTCAACGAAAACAAGTCGATCCCATACGCCAAAGAAACCCGCTGCGAAATCGAATCTCTCTCGGAAGGCTATCAAACCGAATGCGAGCATCCTCAGCTTCTTCAAGAAGGCTGAGAAGCAGGAAGACTCCCTCTTTGTCGGAGCGCCACTTACAGCGGAGGCAACGAGCAATGATGAGGATCTCTACAGCGCCGACGAACTGAATCGCTACAATGAGATTGAAGCGCCGAATAAAAGACGAAGACTCAGCGAAGACCCCGAGGAGACTTCTGAAAAGGGAAAACCAGTCGAGGTTAAAGAGTCCGTCATAACGCAAAAGCTTGAAAACGCAGCGCGGCGTAAGGCTAGGAAGCCTAAGAAGAAAGGTCCCTTTGTGACGGATTCCGACAGCGAGGAAGACGACGAGGATACCGGTAACTCCACCCCATCAGTAAAGGAAAACACTAGCCAATGTGCGGGTTCTCCTCCCCGAAGACCTGGGGATCAACTGGACCATGTTAATCAGGACGAAAAGAAGGACGAGCACGATGACGCCCCGCCACTAGAACATGAAGACTCGACATATGAACACTTCAATGATCTCGGAGAATTTCACGATCTACAAGCACTTGATGATGATGATTTTGAAGGCGAAGAAACACGGGAAATGCGATTCATGCGGGAGCAGGCGCGCCTTGAGGCTGAGGAGGCCGGAGGTTTCTCGAGCGAAGATTTTGCCGATGACCCTATCGATGATGGGTCTATGATAGAGAGTTGCCCAATTTGCAGCGGCAGCTTAGTCGGTGTATCAGCAGACGATGCGACTAGGCATGTCAACTCGTGTCTCGACGGGGACCCCATACCACTGCCAAAGCAAGAGGATAAGGCCATAACACACAAGTCACCCAAGACGTCCGAGGTTGGGATTGAAGTCGAGTCCGGCGAGATTAGCAAAAGATTTGCTCGGGCCGCCGTCCCCAGACCAGGACAAGCCAACCCCTTCGACATCAGCAAAGGTGGAACGGCGACCAAATCTGCATTCTCGGCGCTCATGTCGAATAATGCCGAGGACTCCGCCTGGGCCACTGCTGCTGCTGCAGAAAATGCGTCTCGTGGAAGACCAGCATATGAGCGAACATGCCCATTCTACAAGATCATGCCTGGATTCTTTATCTGCGTAGACGCATTCCGCTATGGTGCGGTAGAAGGATGCAAAGCATATTTCTTAAGTCACTTTCACAGTGATCACTACATCGGCTTAACTACAAATTGGAGGCATGGTCCCATCTACTGCAGCAAGGTCACAGGCAGCCTAGTCAAACAGCAACTCCGTACCGCTGCAAAGTGGGTAGTTGAGTTAGAGTTTGAGCAGTCCTATGACATCCCTGGAACTGAAGGAGCCACCGTCACAATGATACCAGCGAACCACTGCCCCGGCAGTTCTCTGTTCCTCTTTCAAAAGACCATGAACAAAGGGCGGCCTAACAGTCGAGTTCAGCGCATTTTACATTGTGGGGATTTTCGAGCCTGTCCTGCCCATGTCAACCATCCACTCCTTAAACCTGACCTCGTCGATTCAATATCAGGAAAACTCAAACAGCAGAAGATTGACATTTGCTATCTCGACACAACATACCTAAACCCTCGATACTCGTTCCCGCCTCAAGACGATGTCATAAAAGCCTGTGCAGACTTGTGCGGATCTATGTCCCCTGATCCAAACTGCAGGGATGACGTCTGGGAGAGGTCTGCGCAAGCAATGGGAACCCCAGCTGTCAGCAAATTCTTCCAAAGTACCAAGCCCGAGGGTGACGAACCGGATAAGAAGAAGGGCCCCAAGCAGCGTCTTCTCGTCATCTGCGGCACCTACTCCATCGGGAAAGAACGTATCTGTATTGCCATCGCTAAAGCTTTAAAGTCGAAGATCTTTGCATCGCCTGGGAAGATCAAGATTTGCAAGCAGCTGGGAGATCCTGAGCTTACATCTCTGCTTACATCAAATCCCGTTGAGGCACAGGTTCATATGCAGATGCTCATGGAGATCCGCGCCGAGACACTACAGGAGTATCTAAACGGCTACAAACCACACTTCAGTCGAATAGTTGGCTTCCGCCCTAGTGGATGGAACTTCCGGCCCCCGAACTCTAAGGCCGTTGGAGCAAACACGTCACCAGGTAGTATCCCGACCCAACAGATTCTTCACAGCAAAGGTTGGCGGACGAGATTTGGCTATAGAGATTTTGTGGCACAAAGGGGTAGTACGAAGGAGGCCATGTGTTTTGGCGTGCCTTACTCTGAACATAGTAGCTTTCGAGAGCTAGCAATGTTCCTCATGAGCTTGAGAATCGAGAAGGTAGTTCCCACAGTGAATGTGGGAAGCGATCAGTCGAGAAAGAGGATGAAGGCCTGGATTGATCGGTGGATGGCCGAGAGGAGAAAAGGAGGCCTGGTAGTGCCACTCATAGAGGGCGAGGAGGAAGAGGAGAAAGCCGACGATAACCTGTGGGAGGGCAAGTCAGGCAAGGGCGGCGGGGCGTGGTGGTAATTGGATCTAGAAGCTCTATAAAGTGTCTTGGGTAGTCGTCTGAATATATGGGAGCCAATGTGGTGTGACGAAATCAAAGTCTTTCTTACCCTCACTTAGCTCCGCACCATTCGGACAATTGCCCTGATGCCAACCAAGTCGTGCAATCATTGAAGGGTGCAGAAAATAATAGCATTTCATAATCCATATCAGGAGCCAACGCCACATGAATCCCCCCTTCTTCCTTTTGCCAGTTACACCATCCATGCAATAGCCAGGCACAGGAGCCAACCCAATCTTGTTCTCTATCGCTCAACTCCAGCCGTCCACTCACTTAGCCTTGGCTTGCTGGGCTGCCGCTTCTACAACTTTCGTCAGTAACTCTGCCAGATCATGAATGGATGAGTTAGCAGCTTACCCCTTCGCGTCGCATCCTCCAAAAGTTGCGTGTCCACCGATGTCGCAGGCAGATGCACGTACCTCACCACCGAGCCACGGATAAACACATTCTTAACAGAGCTCTACAAAATCCCAGTCAGCTTAGCCTCCAGCCCCCCGGTACCGTTGGATGACCTACTAGGTGAGGATACTTGAGCTCTTCAATAACCTGGATGTCGTCTAGCTTTATGTTGAGATACTGATCCACGCTCTTTAGCGTGCCCTTGAGCTGGATGTCATTCTTCAGCTCGACGGTGACCTCATGGTCAATAAGAGTTTTGAAGAAACTGCCCGTGTTAGATATGACTAGGTGAAATGAATGAGGAGGAAATGAGGGATGCGTACCTGAAGAAGAGCATCGTGAGGGCTGGAGGTTGGTTTGAGATCAGAGATGAAGAGTGCCGTACGAGAAATTCTTAATGGTCGGTTCTGGTGATCTACAATCCCCGGGATCGTCCTATAGATACGAGTTCGAAGACTTTTGATATAATCGGAGATTGTTGCGGTGGTGGAAATGAGCGTCGTTGAGCGATGCGATGAAACTAGTGCAGTTCTCCAATCGTGAGGTGAGTTTGTATCAACGAGGCCATATCACGTGACCTCTAGCTCACCAGCATCGGTTTCTCAATTTTCACATTATCGTCGGAGATATTTCCAGATCATAGGAAGTCAACCTAATATTAGGTGCAAACTGACTGAGTAAGTTTAGGAGATTATTATAGTCGTATATAATCGTTATAGCGGATGCTGGTTTGAAACTTCTATACAGGCTATCCTCTCCTGGCCTCAACCCCATGGTTGATGAATATTAATCACAATATCTGCAGATGTTCTGATATGTAACCTGGTTTTAATTTAAATGCACAACAGACGCTTTGCACACCAGAGCAATGTTAAGCCTATAGGGCACCACCTATAAGCAACAACGCTGTCAAATCGCCCATGCTTTCCAACATGCCATCAAGAATCCTGCAAGTCGGGGTCTATTGCCTAGCTAAATCAACGTGAGCCCTCTTCCAAACGCCATGCCAGTCCTGCAAGTGCTTCTTCTTCCTCTTTCGTTCGTGATTCGTGATTTCGTCGAGACAAAGCCTTAGGCCAGGTAGCGATACAGTGAGGGTGCGCCCTCCTCATCTGGACGCTCGAGATATTCCCTGGCAATCAGGTCCTCGATTCGCTTCTTGATCAGGGACACATCGGGCTTGAAGCGACTGGTGAGCTGTGCAAGAACTTCGCTGACAAGTTGTGAATGGCTGAGTTCCTTGCGGGACCTAGTAAGGATATTAGTATACCGGGAGTGATCATCGAAACGAGGAAACACATACTTCATGATTCGCACGATTGCCGCGTCAACAATGTGTGCTCTTGTCTGGTTGTTCTTTTCCTCAGTGCTCTTACGCTCGCCCGAATCCTCGACCTTGGAAACTGCGTTGATAATAGGTGCCTTTATCCTGACGGTTTTACTCGAGAAGGTAGCGTTGAAGGTGAATTTGTCGCCAACTTTCACGGACTTGGTATTAGGGTCCTTCGCTAGAACCTTAGACTTAGGTGCAACAGCAATTGCCGTCAGGGTCCTCATGAGGTCCGAAGTCGATATGCCTGTCTTCGCCTGGATCTCCTCAAAAGACAGGGACTCATCATCTTTAATGTCGTTGAATAGGAGCAGCACAACCATAGCAAACGTGGGGACATTGATTTCATATCTCCTCTCCTTCGACAAGACGCCTGACTTGCCAGGGATTGCCGGAAACGTGCATTTAACATCTGCACTACCTGTCGTGCCTATCCAGGTAAGCTTACGGCCATTGCGATTTTTTAGGTAGAACTGTTCAAAGCTAGCCTGCAATCGTTGAACATCAGGAGGGTAGTTGCAGGTCACTCGCGACCCTTCTCCTATTTGTGTCGTCCTGCCCATGACCTCCGGTGGCCAATAGTTTGTAGTGAGAACGTTGATGTTCAAGTCGATCGTCTTACTGCGATCACCCAAGTCACGGATATGATCTCGGTAGTTGGCTGTAAGTTCTGAGGAGGTAACAAGATCCCTGAACATGCCTTCGAATTTGCTCGTGAACTGTTGGCCCATTTCTTGCTTCATTCGAGATATGATTTGCTTCTCAACATCGTGGCTCTCCGACTTTCCGTGGAGTAATCTTCTTGCGAGATGTCTTTGGTAATATGTCTGGAACAGGTCCTTGTCTTGGAGATACCGAATCAGTATGATTGCTTTCTCTAGCACAACGTCAACTTCAGCCTCCGTTTTACCCTTGATGCCCCGTTTCAGATTGTCATCGATGAATAAGGACACATATTCAGAACTTCGGTTGAACAAGTTGATAAAGTCGGAGAAACTCTTTGTGAGGGCGCTCTGGAGGATCAGGTCCTCCTGAAAGCACTGAATCCAGAGCGTGTCGAATTTGTCCTTCAGACGAAGCACATCATCTACCCATTTGATAGCTGCCGCCGTTTGCTGTGCCAACGGGTTCAATGGCTTTGCCTTCTCCTTTTCACCTTCACCGCCCTCCTCGCCGTCGCCATGAGCCGTAGAAAAGTCCATGTTCTTAAGCACGCTCTCGATCTCTAGGCCGAGCTCGACTACTCGTTTCTGTAAGATTTCTCGAAGTGCCGTCTTCTTCTCATCCACTCTCGCCATCAGTCGGTAGAGAATGGACAGATCGTCAATTTTATCGTTGTCAATCATCCACTTCAATCCGCTTCCCTCGAGTGCCAGGAACTCTGGCAGATGAGCCACAATGAGTTGCTGGTCGATTACTTTCGTCACCTTCTGTAGTGTCTCCAGCTCTATTGTCGTTCCACATCGATCGACTTCTTCTTTGAGTCGCTGTTGTGTGTGTCTTAACCACGTGCTGGCATCTGATTCCCGTAGAAGCTTCTCGCATTCCCGCGCATAGAACTCCTTACTATTGTCTAAGAAACGAGGTTCAAAGACCGTGAGGTACAACTTGTCGTTTTCGTTCTCCTCTTCATTCTCGTAGAGGCAGCTAAGCATCCTACTGCAGCTTCGGATTAGGTTCCTATCGATGATGTCCCCCTCTCGCTCCATGTCGATCTGGTCCAGGATCACCGAAATAAGGATATCCATGACCATATCCCTAGTATTCGCATTTAAGCAGGAGCGGAGGATGTGGTCGCGAAAGAGGGCAATAGTGGTTGCGAAGATTGGTGGTCGTTGGGATTCGAGCTGGGTATATCCACGATCCAGATACATGAGAATGTCGGCAGTCATATTCATGGACATGTTGTGGTCCTCCCATGTATCGCGCAGGCCCTTCAGAAACTTCTCTCCTGTCTGGCGCCTCTCGTTTACGGAGGTCGATGCAGTCTTGTCGACTCCGATGTTGATTAAAGTCTTCGTGACCAAGACCTCAATCTTCGGGATGACATGCTGGGCGAACCACTGCTCCTCGAATTCCTTAACGCGATCGTATAGGAGCTCGCCCTTCTTCTTAAGAACTATCTTGTAAGCCGCTCGGTAAAGCTCTTCGAAGGATAGTCGACTGCAGTTTTTGATGTGGATGTCGCGGAGAGCTTCCTTAAGCATGGTCCAGCACGCTTCGAAATCGCCGCCTTCGCCAGGCCCATTGGGCTGTAATGCAAACAGGTTAGCCATTTCATTCGCGTAAATTATGCTGTGGCGGGAAGAAAGTCTTGGGTAACGCTTTTTGGCCCTTCCAGTAGGTTCACATAGGGTTAGAAGAGTGAAGGGTACCCTGCCAGCTGTCGGATAGCAGAAGAAGGACCAACTCGGTCAAGGAAGCTATGTGTAGGTACAGGTGTACCGACATGGCCCCTGAGCTGAGATGATTCACCCAACTTTCATCGCAATGGCCAACCAGAACACACCAAATTCCCAGCTTCAGGAGTGACAACGGTGTACATCTTGACTTACCCGGACTATGCGACGGGGTGGGCGGATACGCCCCCGTGCTCCCGCTCCACCACGCCCAGAAATCATATTGGTTTGCTCTTATGAAGCTCGAAGCTGGACAAACGGTCCCCAAGTCGCGAGTAGGGAGAGTTGTGGGAAGTTGAGTCGTGAATGTCCGGATGGTGGGGTAACAAAACGGCAGGATAGAGGAGAGGTCTCCAACGTAATAGATGTAATAAAGGGACTCGCTGCAATATCTGTAAGAATACGCGACTACTCTCAAAGATATTCAGCTTCAGAGCCATCAAAGAAAGTCTCGCGGAAGAACGTCAGCCCAACGTAAATGCATCATGTCCAAGGGGACTTGACGAGGCTCCCGCATTTTATGTCCGCGCCTGACTGCACCTGAGCCGGACTGCTTATCGATAAACGTCTACTATAGGTTCCTTTCGGCATGTCCCCAGCGCTGTTCACCCGAAGCTCAACCGCCATACAGCCTCCTGCCCCTCCAATCGGCGCCTGTAGTCACGTGCACCTACAAGCTTCCCGCCTCGATTTTTCCGACCGACAATTGTAGCTTCAGCCTTGACGCCGACGACGCGCGACCAACCACGCATTTCACGACAGTCTCACTTACACAAAGAGCCGTCGCCGCATTATAAATCCTCAGCCGCCAACATGAAGCTCGTCAGGTATGAACCCTCCCCTTCATGCGCACGGATTGTGCTGAGCATTTCTCAAGTGCGAGCTCCTGGACTAACTTGCCGCGACCAGATTCCTGATGAAATGCGCCAATGAGACGGTGACCATTGAGTTGAAGAATGGTACATGATTCTACCTAGTATACCCCAGAAATCAAATAGACAGACCATCTAACCACATCACAGGCACCATTGTCCACGGCACCATCTCCTCCGTCTCCCCTCAGATGAACACCGCCCTGCGCACCGTTAAGATGACACCCCGAGGCCAAGACCCCATCTCCCTCGACAGCATGAACATTCGTGGCTCGACAATCCGATACTTCATCCTCCCCGACTCCCTACCCCTCGACACCCTACTCATCGACGACCAGCCGAAGCCCAAGAACAAGGCTCGCAAGGAGGTCGAGCGGGCGGCCGGCAGAGGAGGTCGCGGAAGGGGTGGTCCCAGAGGACGTGGACGGGGTCGTGGTCGGGGACGAGGCTAGAAAGCCACAGGATACGATAGTGGTGGAAGTTTCCCTGGCGCATGAGGCGGGACCTGAAGAGATCTGGAGATGCGTGGGTTTAGGGAGTAAAGATATCGCGACGATATCGCAATGCAAATGGAACCCGGCGTTTGGGATGTTTAACCATAAAATGTACGAATTTTCGGCGGGTGGGTATCGCGTTGGTATGGAAAGATATCTGATCTGAATACATGCTCTTGCACGCCACTGCCTCTCATCACCACTCACCCCGCGACAGTTTTTCTAGTTCTCGCGCCATATCCGCACGATCTGCAGCTTCTCCCACCCAGCCTGCTTGCCACTGAATCCAACCGTGAGAGCCTTCCACTCGGGACCGAAGCCGAGGATGCGCTGCTTCACTTCGTCTGGCTTGTTTTGTGCGCAAAGGAGAATGTAGGCACAGCCTCTAGGAGAAAGGATTCGCGGGAGTACTTCGATGAGACGATCCGTGGTCTCCATGCCGTCTCGCCCGCCAGCGTAGGATAGCGCCAGCAAATAAGAGTCGTCATCGAAAGACGTCTTCTTGCCTGACGACGAATCATCTGCAACAAAATCCTCCGGTCGAGAAGGCATCTCATGCGTAGGCACATACGGCGGATTAAACACCAGGACATCAATCATCTCATCCCTCCATGACGTCGTCAAATCCCCCATACATGAACCAAGGTACATGCCATGTGTATCAGGATTATCACGCTGCGCCTTATCCACTGTCGCAACAGTTGCGCGACATGCAAAGGCATTCATGTCGATGCCTGCAGTGAGGACCTGCTTGCTTCCGAAGAGCGTCTCCGCGTGCGCATTGATAAAGGCCAGGACGACGCCGGAGCCTGTGCCGATCTCCACCACCAGGGGAACAGCATCGCGGAATGTGCGGTGGAGGAAGCTTTTTTCTGTGTGTGAAGAGAGAGTGTCTAGCAGAAGGTATGAGTCTTCGGCGGGTTCGTAAACTCGTTCGTACGGGACGTGAGATGTGTCTGGGGTTGGCAGCATTTTTACATTGAACGTGTGGTTAAAGAAATGTGTTGAACCATGAAGGCTTCAAGTTGAGAAGGATCTGTAAGTGAGAACTTCATGTGTGTGGAGATGCACGTGATGTCATTGCCTGGACATGCCAAAAGGTGGAAAAGAGGCTTTGACAAATAGGTCTAGTAACCGAAGGAGCTTCATCTTTTCTGAGTGAGTTTCATATTTTGTTCTCCTTGTATCAGTCCCAGGGAACTAAGTAAGACTAAGACGTTGCTTCCGCGTGAGAGGCGCATCGACGCGGGATATGCCAACCCTCTTCTGAAGAGCAGCCCTCTGAATAGTGTGCTTTCGCCATGAGTGTGAATGTTGCAAATTGGTTTGAGATGTCAATGCCTTGGTTGATAGAGATTTTGTTGGGAGTCGTCCGAGTGAAGTTCGCTATCCTCCATCCACCTCCCTTGTCACCACGGCTCACAACCCTCGCCTCTCGCTCACCCTCTCGTGCAAATAGCAGATCCTTTCCTCTACTCACAGGATAACACAAACCTTTCCACTCCCCTGAACTTCAAACCCCCAATCATCCCTACCTGGTCCAACTCCAATCTTCGCCCCCCATCCCATACTTTCCACCATCCGCACCACGTTACGATCATACACACCACCAAGCTCACACCGTGGACACGGCTGAGTGTTTGTCTTGATGTACTTAGGCGCCTTCTTAGCGGTTCCGTCGCAGAAGATCGGGCAGTTGTTGAACCCTATAAAGGGTGCGCAGGGCGATGTAACGACTGCCCAGACGTGCTTGCAACGTCTGTGTTCAAAGTAGGTGAGGGTGCACATCTTGAGGATATCGTTGGGCTTATGGATGATGCGGTTTGCTTAACAGGTGGTAAAAAGAAGTAGGAATTGGCCTAGTTTTCGATTGAAGGTTAAGGTTGTGATGTATGATCTCGGGAGTTGATGGTAGAATCCTTATGGAGAGCTGGTCAGAAGATCGAGGCTAAGTCTCAGCTCAGATAGTCTGAATCAGACAGCCAATATGGCGTCCGTTTTGGGTATTGTTCAAACAAACGACAAAGCTGCCATATTCAAACACCATGCTCATCTATTCCCTGAACGATGACTCCGCCGTGAATCCATCCCCCCTCAACGTCCCACTTTCATCCAACTCATCGTCATCAACCGCCTCCTCCACTGAGGGCACCAACCTTGACAACATCGTTTCCATCCGTCGCATTGCCTTCTCCATATTATCAAGCCTACCCGCTAAGGCCTCATAGCTCTCCGATTCCGGAAACGAACCCCTTAGCTTCTGTGGGATTCCAGGAAACATCGAGTCCCTACGCGACGGCCGCCGTAACTGCTGCGAATCTTCAGTTGTAGTAGTCCGCGTAAATTGCCTCCGGATAAGGTGGTGTGTCAAGTCATCATCAATAGCAATGTCCTCGTGCACTGTCTCCGGCGGCGGAACTTGGAAGACGGCACGAATATCCCGATGAATCGTCAGCCGCCACTTCTTCCAGAAGGGGCTCTTGGTCGGCGGCGGTTGGGGTTCGGCAGAGATCTTCCGCGGGGGCCAAAGAAGTCGGCGTTCAGCGACGGCGATGATGAGAAGGAGAGGGAGGTTGACAATTTTGACGGCTGCAACATGGATTTTGTGGAACCATCGCGGGCTCAGAACGAACTTGAGTGGGATGAAGAAAAACACAGCGAGAATGTTGAACGGGGGTTGATAGGCAAAGACAGCGTCGGCCTTGACGCCTTCCAGAGTTAGTACGGCCCGTCGGAACTGAATTTCGGCCGTGGCGTTGGACGAGATGGTGCTGAATGTGTTGGACAACATAGACACCAAGATAGTAAGAAAGAGAGTATTTCCCAAGAATGCAAAGGCTACCATCACGCTAGGCCCTAGCAGCCAGTGAAATTCTGTCTAGGGGTAGGGTCAGTACATATAAGCTCAACTGCGTTAGCGTGCATCAACTTACCGAACGTTGAATTCCCGTCCCGTCCAGTCCAAACCAGATATAAATCATCCATTTTGAAATAGTCCTACACCGCTCATCAGTACAACACGTCTTTCTAGCCTGTTAGGGTACGTACACAAGTGGGTGAGCTCCTTCGCCAAGCCAGAGCAACGATAGCAAGAAGCCTAGGAAGCACCAAGCAGACAGGGCCGTCAAGAAAAAGAAATCCGCCATCATTGATCTCAGTGACAGGAACACAAGGTTATCTGACAGCAAATTGAACGCAAGTCGGGGCACCAACATCGGGGCACCAAGCGCGAGGACATCATAGGCTTGCTCTGCTGGGCCAAGCTCGTGTATGTGCCAGCCATAAATGCGTAAGACGAGGTATACCCAGTATATCAAGATGAAGCCAACGTCAAGGAAGGACCAGAGGTTCTGGGTGTACACGCTCCTGTCTTCGTGTCAATCCAATCCTACTCTTTACAAGCCCATGTGTAAAGAACAACTTACCATCCATGTGCCAAGATGGTTGCGAACTGATCCAGGCCCCATCCAAAGGCGTAGACCGCAAACGCCGCCTCGAGACCAGTAAATTTCCTTTTTCTCCTCTCAACCATGACACCCACGTATAGAGCCAGGAGGATAGCAAACTGTATCGATTCCAAGATGGTCCTCGTGCGAGGAACAATGAGACGATATTGATTCAGTAATGGTGAGTCCCTTGGATCATACAACGAAATAGGCTTCAGTTTGTAATGATCCGGAATAATGTCCCAAAATGTTGATGGTGTATACACAATCCTCCCCTCATAAATCGCTGTTACAACCTTCTGGCACGTGGTCGAACTGAGGAAGTGCTTGCTCTCTGTCACGATAGCAACCTCAAGTGAGGGGAGCGTCCTGTGATTCGTCCATGATGTGCTACGCTCTGCCTCATCACGGATCGAGTCTGGCGCGTTCTGGAATGGTTCGAAGCCCGCGACCAGGATATGTGCCAGCAGTAGTAGGCCATCCGCTCCGTCGTCAGTTTCACCGAAGCGACGCAAGATGCGGGTCGCGATGAGTTCGCAAAGAGTAGCCCGTGTGTAATTTACGTTTTGGCGGTTGCTGAGGTGATTTTGCTCATCGAGGAACTGGGCGCGGTTGACCAGCAAGCAGTATACTATGAACTTTGTCAGCCTAAGTCCCTCACGGGTCAGGATTTCACAGAGCATTCGCACTGATAGAAATATCATTCAGCTCATAAAGCTTGTCCACCAGTGGTCTCACGACGGTAACATTGATCCTCACATCCCTGAGCTGCTCAAGCGTTAGGTAATCCTCCACCACACTGATGATGTCGCGGCGTATCCTGTGAATGTTGGTGTACACAGGTAGGTGGCTATGAGGATCTGTCATGCAACTGTATATCGGGTCGGCACTTTCATACGACTCCGTCCCTTGCCCCGTACTCAGTCTGCTAAGCAAAGGACGCCGCTCATCAGCTGGGGCTGGGAAGCTGATGCGTTTGCGTTGGTCAGCCATCCGCGCCGGCGCGTGGCGTCCAAAACAGGAAAATATTCGAGCCTGGCACAAAGGTTGAGTGAAGATGAGATGACGGTCTCGTTGCGGTAAGGTTTCGGGGCGATATGGAACTAAGTTATCGAGACCGTATTTATGAAAAATCGAGATAAATGATGCATCAAGTGTGAAGAATGATCGTCGTCATGAAGCTTTGTTTCGGGTTCCTGGAAACCGGAAGGATCGCTGATTGGACCCCAAGGTAGGCCGGAGATAACCATCCGTGGAGCTTTCCTTATCTCAACGTCAATTGATATCAATCAATTTACTCAAAGGTTACGTTTGAATCGGAACTTTAGAAATGGTTGACGACTTGTGTCTGAACATAATATGAATGCTTTCTGATAAATCTTCGATATCGTCATGATGCTGTTACACGAAAGCGCATACCAAGGCATTGCATATCACTCCCGCCTCCCTTCATCCTGCTCAATACTACAATATGCTTGGGGAAAATGGTCTATTCATACTCTAACAAATCCTTGACTAATTTCTCACAGTTTCGCCGTCTCCCCTTTCCTAGCCTCCTCTGCCAGTGCCCAGGCAAATTCTGCCATCGGGCCCCTCGTCACTGCATGGTGCTTCGCCTTCTCACTGCTTGCCTGCCTTGCCGCATATCGCGCCGCAATACCTTGACACACCGCGGCCAACTTCCAGATGTTGAAAGCCATGCCCCAAGGTACCTCCGGCCGCGGGTCATACCCAGCTATCTCGGTGTACCACGCAAGGATCTGCGCAGGTTGCGGGAGACCGGGGATTCGGCCGGGAAGAAAGCCTGAGGCATCATAGGGTGCTGCACCAGGGTGTTTGGCCGTGTAGAAGTTGGTCAGGAAGTTGCAGACGTCTGAAAGTGGGTGACCGACCGTTGACATTTCCCAACTGTATATGCTTGTCAGTAGGGTGATTCTCATCCAAAGGTTTTGAATCGTAGTCAGGGGGCATACTCCAAGATGCCAATAACCCGCGGCTCCGTCTTGTGAAACACCAGGTTATCGATCTTATAATCTCCATGCACCAGCGTGGCCCGGTCCTTAGGCTGCAACTTTTCGTTCTTGAAGAACCGCACTGTCTCATCGAAATGAGGAAGTCTGCCAACAGGCTCCTTGGTCTCCACATCCACAGCCTTCTCTTGCATCCCACAGATGGTGATCCATGTCTGGATCTGCCGATTGTAGAAGCCAGCAGGCTTGCCGAACTTCTCCAATCCAACCTTCTTGTAGTCCACAGCGTGGAACCTAGCCAGCGTTCGCACAGCCTCGCGCCACATGGCCTCCCGCTCCTCAGGGCTCACGCCCGGCATCGTAAAGTCCTCAAAGATTCGCCCATCAAGGAACTCCATGATGTAGAATGGGGTGCCAACTATGGAATCGTCTTCGCATAGGCAGTATGTCTTGGGGACGGCTACGTCGGTGTGCTCGAGAGCATGCATGATTCGATACTCACGCTCGACTTTGTGGGCAGTTTTGGACAGCAACTTGCCCGGGGGCTTCTTGCGCATGACGAAGCGTTGTCCATCAGCGGCGGTGATCTGATATGTTGGATTCGATTGACCGAACCCAAACTAGAGGGGGCACTCGACCGTCAGAAATGTGCCTTGTCTAGAGAGCGGGCAGAGCATTGTTGAACTTACTTGCTTCAGATCAAACGGCGTCTTAATCTCCGGGACATTTTCAGAGATGTATCGCTCGAGAGCCTTCTCGTCAATCGGTTGTCGCACCCTGCCAGCCATGATGACGTTGTTTCTTCTGCGTCCTATCGTGCGTGGTACAGGTTGTCCAGGAAAGCCACCAACAGAAGGGATGTGTGAGCAATTGTTGAATATAGAATCTCCAGATCCAAACCCCAGTCGGCGAGTTCGGATCGAGGCATGGGCTCTACATATTGCTCCAACGCTGAGGGGAGCAGAGGCTCGGTCATTCCTCTGACGAGCCGAGGTACGTATGGGGTCGTGACTGGTTTCTGGGGTAAGCTTCAAGGCCGGGGCACGGGTCAGTAAATCCGAGCTTTAGCCCCCCCCCCTTGCCTTGCCCCTGCCGGCGCGGGCCAAACATCGTCGATTTGGCCGTGGGCCATTCATTCTCCAGTACGGAGTAGTCTACCTCAGATGCATCTGCCTCGGTACTTTCAGCCCATGACTCGAGAACCGGTTCGTCGACTAGCCAATCGGCAAATATCAATCGCCTGAACAAATCACAGCCATTTGAGTATACAGACTAGGAATTTCCGATTGCTTATACTAACTATGAATACAAGCATATACATCAATTTGTGATAGTCTTTCCCAGGGCAATAAACTGGCGACAGCTCACCATGGCTAAGTCTAATCCCATCCTAAAACCGAGCACACAAGAAAATAACAATCATAACAGCTCTTTTCTCTTCCCACCAAATTGTTCACAAGCTTTTTTATCGAAGGTTTTTTCTTTTTGAATCTTTTTTCGTCCGTCACCTTATGTGCCAACTTTCATATACTTGCTCAACGACCACTCTTGGTTGGACTCTCCGTTGGTATCCAGACCCACGTTTCCTCCGACGGCAAGTCGGTGTCAAAGTATGTTGACAAGAAATGAAGCTGAAAACAAAGGAGAAGGGGCCGAAATAAAAAATAACGAACAGGGGTATCCATCGTGTCGAATCGTCCATGCATTCTGTCCATCCAGTATTCCTGAGGCCGAGCTCCCCCGGAGGATCGCAGGGCATGCTGTTGCCAGTCCAGTGCTGTATTAAAAGAAATTGATAAAACGGGTCGTCTTTCATAGAATTCGCAAACGAAGGCGCCAATCTCGAGACGGATCAGCCCCCCAATTAAACACGAGCACCCTGCCCGGCCGAACCACGCCCCCATCCATATCATAGTATTTCTGAATCGAATCAAAAAGAGGGGGGAGTGAAGGAATCATCTCTGGTGTCGTGACATCGTAAACCGCCGGTAGACTGACAAAGGAGACTTGTGTACTTATGCGCACGTTACACGCATCACTAGCCGTCATCCTCGTCGTCCTCGTCATCAGGGCTCTCTGTCTCCGTCTTAGCTTTCTTGTTCGGGGCACCGCTTCCAGCTTCTGACTTGCGCTTGGTGCCGGCTCCCTGTGCTTTTACTGCCGAAGCATCTCCACCTTCGGCTTTGCCATCGCCTCCGTCTTTTTCTCGTTCCATAGCAGCAACCTCTTCCGCGGTAAGGAAGCGCCCACCAGGGCCACGAGGTCTGCGCATGGCATGGTTATGTCGCGATTCGTGAAGGTATGGTTTTCGTCCCTTTGAGGTCAGCCTTAACTGCTCCTCCAGTCTTTGACGGGCAACACGTCGCTTTAAGATGCGGTGGAACTGTTTGGCATTGACGTAGAGTGGGGACTCTTCGACACCACCACCAGCAGGCATCTCGGGTGACTGAGGGTGTTGCATTTGCGCCTGAGGCATCTGAGGTGCTGCCACGCCAGGCCGACCACCGGCGTGGCTCATCATATTGGGGGCATTCGGAACTCCTGGGCTCGTAACCTGACTCATCCGTCGTCCCTGTATTTGGGGAATGTTATTCATCCGCGGTGACTGGCGGCCATCCTTCTTTGAGTTGGCGCCGCCCATGCGAGGGGAACTTTGAGGCATGTTGGGATCGGAAGGCATATAACCATAACTAGAGCCAGATGCCGCAGCGGTAGCAGCCATTGCGGCTGCTTGGATTCCAGGCATGCCATAATGAACCTGCTGCATGCCCTGTTGTGGCACGCCGTACGGAGCTTGATACATGTTGTGTCCTGGGTTTTGGCCCTGTTGTTGCTGAGATGGGAGTATCGGTGAAGTTTGTACGGCGTGTTGATTAATGCTGTGATTGGTAGGCGAGGTGATACTGTTTCCAGCGCCTGAAGTTGCGTAACTCGAATGTGCGGTCTGTTGTTGCTGCTGCTGTGGTGGATATTGAGCGTACTCCATAATATCAGGAGTAGAAGCTCTCTAGGATCGCGACTAGGCGCGGTACTTGGTCGCGATTCGATTCGATTCGTCCTCGGCAGATGAGGCTCAAAATCAGAATCAAACCGGGGTACAGAAAATCAGAATGTACAGCGGTAACTTAAGCCAAAGTCAACAAAGCAGATAACGAATAGCTGCGCTCGACAAGGAGACCCGGTAAGCGAGCTCTGGGGGTTTAATGTTCGTTGGTCCCTTGGGTATAGTTGGGCATTCGCCGTTGGGAGACTTTCGTCACTAGGGTTGTCGTAAATGTGCTGGGTGTACAGGCACCCAATCTATTGGTTATGCGTGGATGAGCTGGCACTGGGTGGGATGAGCTTAGGGCGACTGCTCAGATGGCCTCCCACGGCATATGCAGGCTGATGTGCGTGGCGAGGCACGGTCTGGGGTGGCTCAGCTGTCGCGGACTGCAAACCACGTGAAGACGGAGTAAATCTGAGGCCAAAGGGGAACACTGGCGTTTAGGGAAGAATTGACGAAACAGAGCGGCGTGAAGTGCCCCAGAACTCTTCAATGGGATGCTGATGAGATCTGTCCAACCATAGACGTTAGCTCGAGTGTATATATGTCAGGCCAGGATGCTGGGAGGGGGCAGCGGGAAAATGGGGGGGAGCGGGAAGGGGTGCTGTGCGCGTGTGAAAAAGCCACACTCTTGATGCGTTGGCAGACTCAGGTGCATGCATGACGGAATATGCAACAATCTAGGCCCACAATGCCAGCAGACGCAGCAATGACCCCAACTGAACCCGTCGAGGGGGCGGGCAAAGAGGAATGAGGGCGAATCGGTCCGCCGTAGGGAGCGGGCCCTACGATGCACACTTCCAGATAAGCGCTACGAGACTTGCATCAAGTCGAGGCGGCGCTCAAGCTGGTTGGAAGACCAGACTTCTCGGTCTTCCGGTGCTCTGGATAGCTGCGACCATGTGGCCTTGCCAACGGGAAAGAAACCCCATGAGTGGGTATTCGACAACAGCGGAAGATGGTGCAGGTCGAGGCTGAGGGGAAAGCAAGGGGGGCCTCATTTTTTACGAGGATGAGGTGACGGCCATGACAGTGAGGGGAATTAGTGATGGTGGTGGTGGTGGTGGTGGTGGTGGTGGTAGCAGTGACGAGGGGCAACTGTTGACCGACGTGGGATGTCGTCTACATGCTCGGGGAGTGTTTGAATCAGGCAGGTAAGTGAAAGCATGACGGGAGGTACCTCTCCGCCGCACTGCCGAAGCTAACTCTACCGCGAAAGTAACGAAAAGAGTCAAAAGCAAAACAAAAGAAAGACGCGGTACGTACCCTCAAGGAGCGCTCTCCGGGGGGGATCTTGGTAACAGTTCAGACGTAGCAGCGGCTATGTCTTGTGTCGTCAGCATGAGCCTCGTCTAGTTTCAGACAAGCAGTGTATTGTAGTGCATGAAGGCAAGGCAGGGCAGGGCAGTGATGGCGGGGACCGGCAGCGGCAGAAGGCAGACAGCAGCAAGAGTCGGTGTAAGTGAGAACGAGAGTGCGTAAGGATGCAGCGGACCGGACTTCCAGGCGCGAAACTCAATGCGAGTGCCCAAAAAAGGACGCGGCAGCCAGATCGAGTCAACAGTGAATCGAGTCGAGCGCGCACGGCACGCACACGGGCGTATGAGCGGGCAGAAACCCAAGTCGCAAGATGCGCGACAGAGGCGGCGGCGGAGGCAAACTCTCACTCACGGCCCAAAGGGAACGCGCGCCGTTGAGGGGGTTGGAAGAAAGAGTTTCAAAGTGCCTGCCAAAAGGAACGTGTAGAGGCTCTACGTACCTTTTTGTGCTGCGCGTGTGCAACAAGACAACAAGCGCAGATGCAGAGGCAAAGGTACCACGGGGCTGGGCGTCGAAGACCGGAAGCTGAAGGCGCCCAACTCGCAGCTCGCAACACGCGACGGGCGTCTCACGTCTCAGGTCCTACGTCTCAGAAGGCGTCTGGAAGAGCCGCCTGGAGAAGGCTGATTGATGGCCGTGAATATGGGGTAAATCGGGATCCGCAGGCAAAGGCTGTCACCTGACGAGCAATGCGGCCAATGGAGGAGATGAAAGCGAAGTTGGCGACGATGATAGGCCTCGACAATCGCGAAGTTGAGAGAGGTCAAAAGGCGACGCGAGAAAAGCGTGCTGATTTGCTGACGGTGGGAGGTGGGTTGATTTGGGGGTGGGTTGTCTCGGGTGGACGAGGGCTGACGTTATGGCCGAAATAAAAGCAGTGGCCAAGCAGAAATACACAGGGGAACTGGGCCCTGAAATGGAGCCTATCTGACTCGGAAAATCCGTGCGAACGGGTGCGGGAACGAGGCGCACTCGCTGTATGCTGCTTTGTTAATGCAGCGCCGCGGTTCGGAGGCGGCGGAGTGAACTAACTGGGTGCGATGCACGGCAGCAGAAATGGAGAACCAGCACCGAAAAAGATAAGTGCCTGAGCTCAGGTGCTGAGCTGATGCACGTCTCAGTCGAAGAGAGCAGACACCTATCTGATCAGAAGCCCCAATGCGCCGTTATGAGTGTTGCAGGCGTTGCGGGCGAGGGCTCTCAAGATGCTCAGACTCTCGGCAGCTAGGCCGGACCTTACGGGGCTGGCTTCCTCGTGGACAGCTGCGCTGGCTGGTAAGGCGGGATTTTGGGCGGTTGAATCGACGAATCGAAAGCTTCAATCTCTCTTCAAGCTTTCGGCCTTGTCTGGCAGTGCAAGGCGTGCGCGGATCAACTTTAGTCGAGTCGCTCTGAATGGCCAGATACCGTCGCAGCCAGGAAAAAAAGTGTTTCGACGCTGGGACGAATCTGATTGCTTGTTGAGTGGATGGGCAAAGATGGGAACAGCAGGATTGATTGGCCGTGGAGGAGGAGAGGCCGTGAGGACGAGGAAATGCGACGAGATGATTTGAGGGGCGGGACCAGACTCTTTTAACACTTGTGACTGGCTCTTTCAGCCCTAGGGTGGGGCCGACTGGTGGCTGGAAGCGCGTCCGAGTTTTGATTTGCTGGGATGACGTGATGACTGAAACGTGTGAAGAAAGAGTGGGGGTCGCCTACAACTCTTTCTCTGTTTGTTCAGTTCGTCCGTTCGCGCCTGCCTTTCAGCGAAATAACTTGTCCTTTTGGGTCAGTCACATTTCTCATGCGAGATAATTATTATTTCTCACCTCTCACAGCACCAATGCTGGGCTACCTGAACTGTTCTTCAACGGTGAAGTCGTTTCTGGGCTTCCCCTACTTTGCATTCATCCACAGCTTCTCTTTCCCCCCTCCACTTCCTCAGGAATGGATCAATGCGCCGCAGCAACGGCCTTTTTCTTCGGTCGCCTTTACCTTGTCTCGCCCTGTGTCGTCTCGTGTTGTTGTCTTGTCTTATCACGTCTTGCCCTACTACGCCACTCCGTTTCTCCCAGACCGCTTCTCTTCTTTGTCACCTTTCACCTGGTTTCCCTTTGGTACAGGCTGGACAAGAATCTGAGTACAAACGCTATTGAGCCCGGTGACGCCAGCACTTGCAAGGAAAACAGGCGTTCCCCCTCTCGTCGGCCGATCGCCCAGCACGATGATGGATGGTGGGTGGATGAGCTGGCAGCTTATGGGGCTAAAATTATCCCGAAGGTTTCCCTCCGAATAATGACGGATGGGGCGGGCAAGCTTTCAATGTGGCCCCAAGTGTGGCCGAACCTCGAGCTGGAGGCGGTGACCTGACTTCCTTCAACCCAACGTGCTTCTCTTTTTCTTTTCCCTTGCTGCGGTCTCTTATGTGACTAAACTTATCTTCCTGCCTTTGTTGTTATTGACACGCTACTGTGTTGTAGCGCGTGAGGCTGGCTAGGTTTGTGGACTTAACTGGGGCTGGATGGGGCCCTAGTCTTGGCTGGGTTCCCTGGGATTTTTGTGGTTGGGCTCGATGAGCTTTTCCCCTTCCGACCGCCGGACGCTCGACGCTTTGAGCCGCTCGTGGCGTCGTTCTTGCGACAAGTTGACGCTCCAGCTGGACGTTCTGGACTGCTGCCTTAGGTCAGCCGTATGCACGTGATGACATTTGCATAACGCCCCCTGTGACAGAACATTTGCCTCATCCAAGCACAGCAGAAGGGAGCACACAGACGCTCACGCGCGCACGTGCAGGCAGACAAGCACCGCGTCAGGACTCTGAACCCCCATGCTCACACGGAAGAAAGGAAGAAAGGCATGGGTGGTTCATAGACGTGAATTGTCAAGCTGCGGAGAAAGGAAATAGCCATGAGTGCAAGGTAAGGTACTGTAACGATACGAAAGACCGTATAGCCTTAACTCTAGGGCGTTCCCTCTCCTTCGCGTACATATTATCCAGTATGTACTTTGGACCGAAAATGGGATGGACGGGAGGTTCGGCTGCATTGTGCTGGACTCACCAAAGCTTGGACGCAGCCGTCTAATGCACACGCAATGCAAAGGCACCTGACCGTCACTGCCGTCTACTTTTGCCTTTTGCAAGTTCCACGGCCCGCAGGTCGCAGCGGTTCGTACGTAGGGATTGCGGTAGTCGGTGAGTGGCTGCCAGCGGAGGCTGCTTCCTCGTATGAGGGCTTCCCGTACTTGGAATGAGCTCCTTGGCGCAGAAAAACAGAGCAACAATACTGTTGGCGCGAAGTCGTACTGCTGCGAGCGTTACAAACGTTCGTATACCGTGTGTGGTGATCGTCGGCGTGGGTGGATGGACGGACGGTGGATCCTCTGCCTGGAATCGATCCGTAACGCGGGTTCAGTTGCGTCGTCGTTGTTTGCCACAAGAATCAGCGAATCGTCTGTGTAAGAAATACTCCCCGTCGACTGGCAGTCAATCTGAGTGGTTGGACATGGGCCATTTCTTCTGATTCTCAATGGACGAGCTGCTCTCTTTTATCTCCCCGGATTCCCTATTCTGGGGAGAATCAACAAAAGACACGGGCCGCTGTGACGGCTGACGGGATGTCGGATGCGCCCAGCCGGCCCTTCTCGTGGATCATGGATGATAGATCATGGCAAGGGTGTCATGACCCTGCTACACCCGTCTCCCAGTCGTGCATGTGATGAAAGACTCGACTAGACACCCACCATATCATCATCCCACAGCCGCAGCGCGAAGGCCACCATCCAGGCCAGGCATCTGATATCGCTTTTTACGCATTGGGGTCGATGAAGATCACCGACCGTCAAGGATACCCAAGTTGCCAAGGTCAACGCAATTTCTTGGTGACATTCTTCATCCCTGAAAGCTGGAGTGACAGGCAGCTCCAGTGCCTCCTCCAGGATTCATCACCTTTGGCCTTCGGGCTCTTTGTATGACGAGACCGGTCAGGCTTCGCAGCTTTCGATATTGCCCAGGATCGCTCGACTATCAATGATCAATCATGTTCTGAAAGCAACCAATCTTGTATTTCCATCACCGGCATCAGCCCACGCAGCCTGACACCACCAATACGTTGATCATAGCTGCCGTTCAACGTTCAATGCAGCCCAACGGAGGCCTTCTACCGCTAGTTCTTGCGCCAGCATGAACAACGCCATGCCGTTCAATGTGCATTTTGCTCCCTCTGTCACATGGCTGTCTTCCCGTGTCTAGGCCTAGAACCTTGTTGCCCGTTCCAGAGGTGACTCCGAGGGTCACCTCGGACGAGGCGCTTCTCGCGACGCTGATCACATTTGCAAATTCCTAATTTCGCAACGGAATCACGGTTCGTGCTTGAATCTGCGGGCTTCCCGCGGTGTCTAAATCCCTCCGTCAGAGTTGATATCCACAGCTCGTTCAGCCCTTTCCCAAAACCGCAATCAGCTATCCCCTGCTTACAAGGAGCTCCAACGCGTCCGGCCGGCAAATGACGGTTCAAGTCGCGACCTCTGGGCGTTTATTTGCTGAGAGCTCTGATCTGGGCTGTGAGGGATCGATAGCAATCCGGAATGAGTGTCCCAGTTCCTGGCGCTTAAAGGTGATGACTGTGGAGGTTCATCTCCTGTAATGTCTGGATTTGGTCGCCCCGGCAAGATTCCGAGCTGAGTTACCTCGTGATCAGAATGAGGAGGCTATTGTACCGTAGTTGCTATGTCATGAAATTCTTGATTTGCCGAGCTGCGTCGTGAAAACCTGCTGGAACACGAGTCAGGCATTCCCCTTGGAACGCGGGTAACACACTTGGGTTGAAGCAGGGAATACGACGCGTCGCTGGGACAACATTTCTATCCATTCATATTTCTACATCGGGGTAGGCAAATCCAGATGAATATTGGGTGTGGGGGTTGCCCCGTCTGTATAGGGTAGATACCACTTCGGAGACATTTTCACATATCTTCTCGAGGCTCATATCTGAAGCAAGTCTATTTATCGTAAAATAATCAGGCTCTGGTGGAGTTGTCGACTGAGTTTACTATTTGCTACCCAGAACTCGTGGGCTGCACTACAGCAGCGTGGTTGAAGATCCGAAAGCTGACCCTCAGGTGCCGTCGTTGTTGCGAAAGGCAGTTCCACAGTCACGCAAATCCCATAGACGTTTCACCAGTCACCGAATTGACCATATAATCTATAACTATTCAAACCAGCCGAGCTCCCCAGTTGTACTATTAATCGACGTCAACGACAAGAAGAATGACTGAATATTCTGAAGGAGATTGTTCCATAAAGCGCAACTTTAGATATAGTTGATGTCACCACATCATGCCAGCCCATCCATAATAAACACCTTTTCTCCTAGAGCACTTATTGAAACGAACCTGAAAGATGAGAAAATCACTAGGGATTCTTTCACCCCAAGACAATAGATCATGTGCCTTCCAGAAAGAGCCACGTTGTGGCGGCACAACAGCGAGTGAGCACAGCGCTCGCGTTGAGCTACGGAAACAAATAACTTGGCTGCCGGAGCGTACGTGCCAACAATCCTGCCGACGTAGGCGCCGTAATATTACGTGATTTCGCCAAGCTAGGTTATTCATGATCACCCTCCACAGAATAGGGGCTCGTATCTGTGGTAATGGTACAGGAGTTGGAACATGTATTTAGATTGGCAGCCTCCCGAAGGGCCCGGAGGGACGACCTTGTGACGAATATCGTTGGAGGTATAGGTAGGGAAAAGTTTTCTCGGACTGAAGTAAGTGGGCAGGTGGTTATCTAGCCAGTACAGCAGACTAGATGGCGACCGAGGTATTTCAGAATATACATCGCAAGTAACAGATGCAGTGTACGCATATCCGAAGACCAGGCCATTTCGTAAGAAAACCATTGTAAAAGGGGTAAGATGAATGTTACGAGCACCCACAATAGGACCTGCGCTTGTAATGTAGTCCTTTAATACTTCGTGGATCACGAACATCAAGTCTAACCTCAGTACTAACTTTAACTTCCTACACTTGCCGAAGTCTACCCTCGCGAGTCCTTCAACTCTAACCTTAATATTATGTTCTATAGATTCCCCTAATGTGCCCTTGGATTATTGTCTGCAAAGCCAAGTTGTATGTTCCCAGAGCCGAAGCAGTGAAAATCGCAAACGACGACAGCTTGAATAATAAATGCTCACTAGCACAAATAGCATACTCCAAGCTACCAGTAAAACATGAACTAATGTTAGATTATGTTGCTTATAGCCGAGTAAACAGGGATGCGTAGCTAAAATTATGAGATGCGTAGGAGAATAGTCGTGCTCCGAGCTTCAAGAACCACTTTGACTTATCATCAATGTGACAAACAAGTCTCTTAGGCGTAAAGGTAGAAGGTGGTGGCTTGCATACTACAGTACTATCGAGAAGACTTAGAACGGAAGAACGAGGAATGACTGACATATAAGCAGTCACGTTGACGTCTAGTGCAGGTACGGTAATATAGAGCAATCTATAAACCTAAGTATCTACTAAAAGCTAAATAAGGGGAGAATGACCGATAAAGAAGTAGCGATGTTGATCTTGGTTAAAGGCGGCTTGGTTGTGCTGTGGGATAAATAGGTGATGAAGACGACAGCCGACACTTGGCGTAGGTAATAGAAGCTGAGCATCTCCTCGCCGATTCCGCACGGCTTCAAATAGCAATAGCCAAAGAAAATAAGAATTTAGGTGCACTAGACAATTCTCCAAGGAGATTGGAATCGATACTGGAACTGTTCCGTGCTCGGAACCCGACTTGGACCTGCGTTGGCTGCATCATATGCAGCGTTGCAGAAGCACAGATTGTGTCATGGTCTAAGCCAAAAGGCGTAAAGGCCCCTCCTGAAACAGGAAGCGATGAAGTCTGTATCTTACCTGACGTATTAGTTTAGGCCCCAAGATGACACAAGTTGGACAGGTACCGTTGGCAACACGCATGATTGTACTGAGGATTGAACTAAGGATAGTTCAACATTAGGCTCAATGTTGCCTAGAAAGTAACAAACCTTTAGAAGGAGGTTGAAAAATTATTCTTGCAAAGAAACTTAAGGGCAGAGATAGCACCTACAACAACCAAGCTAACATAGAAGTTACGATAAAGCTGAAGTAGAGAACTCCTCGTTTTAGCCGCTTCATGGAGGACTAGAATATGATCGACTTTTTACGAGCGTTTGTGGAGACACAAGGTAATGGCAAAGGCGCATCAAATGGTTCTGGATCGGAACGGCGTACTCCTCGCCTCCCGTTATCTTGAACGAGGGGAATCGCGCGTCCCCTGTGAGCACTCAACTTGGAACGCCGCCAGTATGCGGCCAAGATGCCTATACTGGTCCTCTCGGCGAATGGCTTCGCATCGATTAAGCGATATATCACCGACACTATAGGTAAAGAAAAGTTGGATTTCCTTGGACTTACCTCAGTCCAAGAATATCTTTGGTTTGAAGCGTTCTGTTGGGAGCACAGCCGCCAACAGCAAAAACCGACAATAATAGCCCAAAACGTCTGGACTTCCATATTACATGACCTAGAGCTAAGAATCAATGTTCTCGGGATATTGATCCGAAGGATGCAACATTGCGGCAAAGTCGTCCTTCCAACCGCACCGGTAAGGCACACTCGAGCCGCCGATGCAGAACAATCACTTCACTGTGGATGGTTGCCCTCAAACTGCGAGTACTAACCCGTACATCTCTTCGGCTGCGCCCCTAAAGTGTCATTGGCCCAGCGTATGTATGTTGGTCTGAAGTGCAGTTGCCAATGATAGCGCGAAAACAAGGCGTCTCACCAACATGGATTCGCTGCTTTTGCCAGAATCGGATTGGAGGTGCCGATGGATGCCTTCGGAGATCATGGACTGTCACTGATATCATCGGGCCGGAAAGAGGAAGATAAATCTTTCCGGGACAATTCTCGAAGGTCTAATCACTCGTTACCCCTAATCTTCACACTTGCGTTTTAAGACAGCTCAGATCCGGGTGGTGAGGCAAGATGTACAACTTAGCGAACAAGTCCTTGGATAAAATCAATTTGTATCCATGAGTACGGTAGTGTTCGGTTTCTTGGATACCCTAAGCTTGGAAGTGTTGGTTTGACCCTGGCGTCTTTTTCACCATATCCTATGATTCAAGCCCACGAATTCGACAATAAAGCGCTGGACCCTTCCGTAGCTGCAGCAATAGACGCGCGAGTTTAACGAAGAGGGGTAGTAGTGCGTTAGCTTGGTTGTTTCCAAAAAAATTGATGGTATCGCCCGGACAGGTGGCCCATGGCTGCTTGGTGATGCATCAGGGGCCTGCTTTCTCGGTGACATTGCGCTTGCCTGGATGAAGTATGATATAGGCCCGTCAAAACGGGAATATGGATACTGTTGGTTGGCCAATATTTGGGCCGAGTCTTCAGCGTAGATGAAGACGTCTTTGGACACGGCTTGTGCTACCCGCGACCCGATCCACAACCATCCCGACTTGTTGGAAACCGGGATGGATGTCTGTCACAAATCCATAAGTATTGGTTGCTCTCGTGAAATTAGCACGGAAAACCCTTTCCGAGCAGATGGCGTGGGCACCACAGGGTTCGCCACAGAGTTTTTAATATTGCCTATGCCTGAGGGTGTCACACGAGTAGTGATTGCATGAGTATGACCGACGTTAAGACAGCAACAAACGCTTTCTGGAGCGCGTCTTTGCCAGTAAGAAGGTCTAGAACTATCATTCAAGTTTTGGATACGCCTTGAATAGAGGTTACTTGCATGGCAAATCTGAATCGAGGGCGGCATCTTGGGCCTTGCTAGGTGAAGGTTGGATTTGGCGCAACATCCTCGAACCTCGTTGGTCTAAGAGCGTCAGAAGGATTCAGAAATAGAGTCCCTGGCGCTTAGACAAGAGGTGTGGACTGCCCCCTCCCGCCCAATCGTATCCAACTACAAGACCTCGTCTTGGCGAACTATAGGCGCCAATCCCGATGCAACGGCCTCACAAAATCGTCCACGGGACTTCTCAAGCTGTATCGTCGACAGGCGCGCGCCCCGTGGAGTGGTTGACAGATGAACCAGCCAGCGTCCAGACCAGCATTGCTTCACGTGGCGCGCGCTCTCTCTCAGCAACGGGCTCACAAGGGTGGCCGAGTCTGATGGTGGGAGATCGTCAGCCACAGCTCGTGGGTGGCCGAAGGAGAGCCACCATGTGCACCTGCACAGGATAGGACGCCGCTGCTTGAGAGAGGGTTGGTCGGCCGTTTTGGCTTCTGGGTGAGAGCAGGCGCGCGCTGACTGAGGCAGAATGAAAGAGCTAATTTAGGGACATGTAGATGCGTGTTCAAGAAACAGAGAAACGGAGCAAAACATGGAGAGAAACAGATGCAAGAGGAAAAATAGATAAAAGATGGTAGTTGCGCCTCCAGGTCGAGGAAGGCGATTACTGACCAGCACTGCTACCTTAGAGAGCAGGAACCAAGGAGCGAACACTTCCTTTTCTTACCGTTGATCGGTAATCGCTAATCGCTATTTTTACATCAATTGTTTCAACCGCATCCTGTCTCCTTCATCATCTTTAGTAGCTGGCATCGCCCTCCCTACCTGATCTGACCTCGCGCCAGATCTCGATCCTCCTTGCCGTCATCTGTGCAGGAGCAGGCCTCAAAATCCACGCGCGATCGAGCCCCCAACCTATCACCAGCATTAGCATCACTATGCACAACTTTCCCAGCTTTCAGCCGACCTCAGCCGCTACATAAACTCTGCTCTTCTCAGAAGTGCTGCCACCAATCTTCAATCAATCACAGTCCACGACAGATCTCACCATCGTCACCTCCAGTCCTCACCCGCCACGCCTTCACTCGCGTCAACCATCAACCTTACCCTCCCCCCCTCATTCGCTCGGCACTTCTTCCCCTCCATCAAACTCTCGACTTACGTAGTAAAAGCCGCCCGACCTCTCTAGCGCTGGGTATCGAATCATATCCCTCGCCGACAACCTGGGCAACAAGGAATCCGACCGGCGCCAGGAGGTCCAAACAGCTCTCTGACAGGGGACCAGGGTGACAACCAAGACGAAGAACAAGGAAAAGCAAAATTATACAAATCAGCGCCCAAAGCCCCGTTGCCGCTCTACCAACGCCGCACCCCTGCCCTGGTCTGGTAGTCGTGCCGCCGCTTTAACGCCCAATATAGCCTCCCCCTGTCAACAGACTCACAACCACTCGTCGCTTCAAGACGTAGCCAACAGTGCAGCGCCAGGAGGCAGAACTCAGTCACACCCTTGCTCGGGGCTCAGGAAACGGACGCTAAAGTCAATCCCCGGGAACCCCAGACCAGCGTCACCAACCTACCGGCGCAGCGCTACAGACGGTTGAGAGACGATCCAGTCACCATCCGAGGACCCAGGGCGGTAGAGCTCCAGTACTAAGTAGCATCTGCACCAGCATCTGCATCACCGTCGACCTGAACCCACGACACACGCACACGCTACACGCTACACGCTGCAACCCCTGCCGTCTCTGCTCAGTTGCCGCCCTCTTCTCTGCTGCTACTGTTGCTGGCTACTGCTGCTGCTTGCACTGCTTGCTCCTTGTCGCACGCGCCCTGCCTCGATCCCACTTCCACTTACATCCACCCACACGCCCCTCCGCCATAAACCATCCCACCACACACCATCCGCCATCCAACACCCGAGCATCCACCATTGGCCCCCCCCCCAGCACTTTCTCTCCCTCCTCCGGCGCCAAATCTTTCCAAAGACTTCTTCCCTTATAATATCCAGAGCCGGCCTCTTCCCACCTCTGACACTTCCCCTTCAGTCTGTTCGCTGCTCTTTGCCTGCGTTCTCTCTCTACCCTTCAGGTTCGGCTGTTGGTCTACTATCTTCCATACCACTTGTTGTCTCCTCACATCTCCAGCCTGAACTCGGTTGAGGATTTGCTAAAAAGAGTCGACTTGCTCTCTTCGAAATCCCTCGTTAGTAATACCGAACCACCGCCGCCATTATGCCCGCAGCTACCAAGCCCAAGCTGGGGAAGCTCACTACCCCCGTCACGGCGACATTCCCCTCGGAGATCACATCGGCAACCATGTCGGCCACTCCTCTCTCTGCCATCTCCTTCAACTTTAAGCCAGACCCGGATTTCATCAAGACGCCTATTAGCCCGCCCTCTGCCTACACCGACTTCCTCTCCAAGGCCATGTCTCTCAACCCCCCAGCATTGGCCTCTGGCGAGACTACTCCCGATTCTCTTCCCGACTCCGCAAAGAGCGAGCAATCAGAATGCTCCTGCAAGTCGGAACGCTCATCACCAACGACCTCGACCTCGAGCGTCAGTACCAAGGGTGTCTCCCCCCCGGCCACGGCACCCATCGTGCCTCCGAGCCCTTTCACTGCCTCAGTCCCCATGTCTGCACCTCCCAATGCAGCAAGCTTCCCCAGCCTGAAGGTTCCGCCCAGCCCGGCAATGTCAAACATCGACTCACCTTTGAGTGCCTCTACTGCCAGATCTCCATTCAGCGCTCGATCAGTTCACTCTGTCTTTGATTGGGATGCAGCCTTGAAGGCTCGCTTCGCAGAGAAGAAGCAGAAGCCTTCACGGACTAGCGTACGACATATCCGGGAAGTAGTGACTAGGACCGTTACTTACACCCCGCGAATGGACCCAGCTCCCAAAGGCAAGCGGCGGAAGGTTGAATAAGTGTCTCCCACATTAGGGAGATATCCAAGCTGAACTACACCATTTCTTATATAAACGACATCGAATGATCTATCTACTACATACGACTCGACGATCTCTCAACATCTACTATCACATTCCCTTTGTTTAGACAACGATTGTTAAAAAAAGCAGAGGACGATAAAGAAGGAGCACATAACGAAATCTCTGCACTTCACATTTAAGTCCGGCAACAACATTCCGGCGCATATTCTGGGAGGTCCTCTGCTTCGTGGCGACAATTTTTTTATTATATCTTGAGACGGAAACCTGGAAGCGGGAATCTTTGATTTGGCTCACACCCTGACGGCAGGGTTGGAGGAGTTCTTGGGAGTTTACAGTTGTCATTTTGGCGTGCGTGTTCCTTAGGCGAAAGACACAAAGGGAGGTTCGATACCAATGGAGAGCAGGCTGGAACAAGATCACACGGCGGCTTGTGAATGGGAACAAACCACGATTAGGAATAACGGTGCATGGACAACCAAGAGGCGGGGTGGAGTGAGATAGTGACTCGGTGGTCCGTGTACCGGGCGAATAGGTAGCGGTATAACGTGTTATTCGCACCCAACAAGCTGTGGGCTGTTCCTCATGTGTTTCGCTGTGATATCGGTACGTGATGAACTTATGCTATGTCTGACTCTTCAATGATCTTGCAGCGCTGCAACGCGGAGCATTGATCGAACGACCGACAGGAAAACAAGGGATCACGCCCTAGCCGTTTGATATTTTTATTTCGCCCTCACCGTTCCTTAGGCGAAGATGTGCATGTTTGTTTTGCAGATCTGTCATGGCCTTCAAAATGGGCCGCCTCGGGAGGGTCTCGCACGGGAGGCCACGCATCGCGAATCTAGGGATGCAGCCCAATTTTGCTCGTACGTAGTAACCCTGCTTCCAAATATATCCCCATGTTCCTTGCAGCCAGGCCAGGCCCACGGGGGGGATGATGGATGGGCGGGTTGTAATGACTTACATGGCCATGGTCGCATCATGAACGGTATTCTTCGCCACCTCCTGGCGGAAGCTATATTGAGCTAGTTGGGGAGCATGTTACTGTGGGATTGACACCTGACAGAACACAGAGGGAAGGTGTCCAGGTGCTTCCGGGAGGGGAACTCATCTCTGTGCGCGAAGGACTTGGTCCACGGGGTCGGATTTTGGGCCGCAGACGTGAAGAACAGAGAGTACCTACCCGCTTTGCGATTCTCGTGCTGGTCTGGTGTCCTATAGCTGCAGCAGTTGTCACTCTAGCCCGGCGACGCCGCCTTTGCTGCTCTGCCATGCCACACGGCACCTCCTTGATCTTCCTGTCCCTCCCGTCTCCCAACCGTCGTTCTCTGGGCTGACGATACCCTGACCGACGTCACTTCACTGGCCGCAACGCCGTGGTAAAAGCAGCGTCGCCCCTCCACGGGTCCTGACACCCTGGTCAACCTAGGGGAACCCGTAAGCGCCGGCTCAAGAGGGATTCGGCTCGCCATTGGCCGGCGCGGTCGAGCCCGTCGAGCCCGTCACCCACCCGGACGGGCCCGCGTATGTGATTGGCGGGATGCTAAGCGCCCTGCTGTGGGCAAAATTGGGAGGCAACATGCAGCAGCGTCGTTTCTCTTCATCAACTGCGTTTTCGCTGCTCGCTGTTTCGCTGGGACGCCTGGCTTTCGCCTTTGCTACGCAGCTACTGCGAGGGATGCAGCGCGCTAGCCTGATGGCGAGAAATTGGTCGTGACCACTCAGGCGACTCGACGGGAGAAGCCAGCGAGCCCAGCGCCGATATGGCTGTCTCTGGTCCGTGATTCGATACTTTTGGGAGAAGATTTTGGGAGGAACTCTCCGGTGGATGGATGGTCTTCCCCGGCCCGTGTCTCTTCCCTCGACCTTCTCGAAAACCTAATCCTCGCCTTGGGGAGAACGGACTGCGCCCCGACACGAATAGATGGACTAGGATAGCCTGTTATCCCGTGCTGGATGGATCCTGGTCTCAGTCACCAACAGACTGAGCGCCAGTGACAAGAGGCACAGAAGTAGTCTGTGATAACCCTGCACGTCACACCGTCTCCCAGCTGCTGGGTCCATTGGCTCACTGGTAGAAATCTCCGAGACGAGCGTCTCCCGCCACTTTGAAACCAGGGGGTCTGAGCGAGAGATGGAATCGGGGTTTCAGCCTGCCGTCTCAACTTATGCGACTAGGTGTAACGTCAATTTGGAACGTTCTCAGATTAACTTTGATGGTTGCTATATTTGGACTTGTCTTGAAATACCACGATTGTCAAGACCCTCGCTGTCTCGTATCCCAATATATCTCAAGCGTCTCAACGGACTGTGAGATTGCATTGTGGCAAGTAACGCTGGAATCCAGAAGTTTGCGCCGAGGAGTAATTTGGCATCTCCACTTCATGTGATCCTTATCCTGGGTAAGGCAAAATGCTCGGCCTCCAAGTTGACTGCGAAGTGTATGGTCCGTAATTAATCCAGTTCCCTCACTTCCTTAGCTACCGCGTTGCATAGCGCGACCTTCACCCCCGCTCCGGTGAGAACATGGATCCAAAGTCGCTGTGTGTCGCTCAATCGGTCATTTGCACTCTTCACCTCTGCGAACATGACTTCTCCCTTTGCTCTTCCAGGTTCAACTGAAGGCTCCCCAGCATCACTGCGTACACGCCAGAGAATCAAGTCAGGGATCCCCCCACCTCGTTGCCTATACTCCTGCGCCATGACCTTGCAGACAGCAGCCAAAGCACTCCCTTCAAAGCACCCCACCAGCTCAACTAAGTCCTCGACGTCAAAGTCCCAATTCAGTCCTACCACACTAGTTCGCCGTTCGCTTTCCCTCTCCCAGACTTCCCGCACTAACCGTTCTCCTGCTCCATTGGCAATCTCGACAAGACGATGATTGATCTCCGAAGCGCGGACGGGGAAAAAGGCATCAGTGTGTAAGTCCAAAGGACAGGTCTGGTAGGCAGTCTGGAAGACATTTGGGATGTAGAGAAATAAAATATCGTAGAAAAGGTACGCAAAGAGTGTACGAATGATCCCACCCTCGGCATGATAGCCCTTCCAACCTTCTGTGCGGTAGTGACTCAAGCACATCTCTTCAACGCTACATTCAGCATCTGTATCCAACTCGTCGAGCCAGATAGTTTTGGTCGACGCTTGCCGACCAGGTTTGACTGGCATGTCCCGCTTGATCTGAATCCCCTCAACCGTATGCTCGATGGGCTTCGCGAGACCAACATGTCCAAAATCATGCTGTAGACGACGTGGGATCCGGAGCTTCTTTTCCAGCTTCACCAATCTTTTCTGGAGGTCGTAGTGGAAGATGAGGTGGCAGTCAGGATCTTGGAGGCCTGTCTCGCAAGTCTCGACTGCTGTTTTGATCCAACGCTTCTTATCTTGTTCTGGGTTCGTCGACGAGGTAGTTGTGTTGTAGGTATGCATGTAGTGCTCCTCCAGAAGAGCTTTACGCTGATACCATCCACCTCTCCTGGCCATATGGAACAATCGCTGGTCTAAAAGAAGAGCAAGTAATTTGTGCTCCTTATCGTGCTCCTTGAGTTTTCCATACACTGCAGCAGCTTTGTGCACAATTCTGGTGTATGAGTGAGCTGGTGTGAACCTTCTCAGGTAGGCGCCTTCGCCCATCTCATAAATACTTTGCTCCTTGTGTCTTTCTTCTTTCACCAGCATTCTCCAGCGGTCGTAAATCTTCTCAAAGATGGCGATTATCTTTTTAAAGCCTTCTTCACCAGGTGGCCCATTGAATTCCATGATGCTATCAACCTCAGCTTCGATGCGGATTGCGGATTCGAACTCCAGTAGATGTGACCGCGAACCAAATATTGTCGATGTTCGGCACACAATGTACTCCGGAAATTTTCGTCGGGCAATTTTTGCAAGGATAATTGTCGTGAGGGACTTCTCAGTCCATTCAGTCGACCGGTAGAATACCAAATGGACGCGCTCGAATAGTGTAAAGGTCAATGGTGATAGTCGAATACATGGGCCAAGGATGTCGAGAATTTTTGTCAAGAAATGCTTTGTCCGGTTGGAGTCCTCCCTTCGAAGTCTAGCCCTGTCCGTTGGCTTTTCTCCCATGTCCTCGGAGGTTGATGAATCACGACTGTTGTGTCGACTAAGTCCAAGGGCCATCAAGCCAGCCTGTTGGTGGCTCATTCGAGCCAGTGACTTGATTAGCTCTGCTTTGTTCCGTCCTTGAAATTTGGCCTCCTTGCTTAAAGCCTTTAGTTCATCGAGACTTAAGAGAGATGCTGCCTCTTCTATTGAATCGATATGATCATCTGAAGCATCCGCGAAAGTAAAGGTATCTCCAAGGGAAAATTCTTCTAGGTTAACCCCTTCAACAGGGTTCTGCGAAACGGATAGGGGTTTATCAGGGAGATGCCGGGCTTCTTGGAGAGACTTAATTGCAGTCTCGAGATCGGAAATATCGGCATGATACCCCAGTCGACTATATCGATGCCACGAGGCGGTCTTTCGAAGAAACAAGCGAACATATCTATGCACAATAAGCATGACGTAATGACACGCGGAATCAACGAGACACACAGGTATTGCGATTCATAATCTAAGTCTCTCCATTGGTGAAAGACCCCCATTTCTTTCTCATCGAATAGATGAGATTCTTCTTCCAAAACCGTATCCAAGGCAAGGTTGAAGGCGTCCACATAGATGGAACTTTTATAGAATGGTTGAGCCGTCTTGGCGGTGCCATCACCTGTAGCACTTAGTTGAGATGACTTCAAGGCCTCGTACTCCTCAATCGCCTTTTTGTCGACCTGAGTCGGGGGCAAAGCGCTTTCGAACTCAGTGGCTCGGCGTCTGCTGTCATCTTCTTGCTCTTCATCGTCAGAGTTCGAATCCTTGAGTGGTTTCACCTCTTCATCATATTCAGAGCAGGGATCTCCCGACTGATCAGACTCCGAATCCTCGGTCTCCTCTCTCTTTATTCGCTTAGATGGTCTCTGAATTTCGGATTCACTCGAAAGGTTGGTTTGAGACTTGTTGAGTTCGCTCTGTAGTTTCGGAACCCTCTTCACAAAAGCGTCCATCGTTTGAAAAAAGCCCCCGCTGCCATTGCTGGAGTTGAAGAGCAATCTGATAAGCTATCTCACAGTCAATGCCTCAATTACAGCAAGACGCGAAGTGAGCTAGGCAGACACGGTGCCAGGGAGGTGTAATGAAACACGAAATCAGCTGACCGCGTGCTCTTTTGAAGCTCGCCACCCGACATTCAACCGGCGCGACTCGAGCTTCACCACCACAAGGCTATTGACAGCTACTAGTAAATACAGACACCAGGCCCCGTCAATTAAGTGCATCGACCCTTGTTTGGGCATTGTAATCTATCAGCATGTCGGACGAAACACCAAACGCGCAATCAGCCTCAGAAGTCACCACAGTCTCTGCAGGCTTTGATTTGGCAGTGAATAATAGCATACCAACACAACCTGCGCAAACGGACACACCGAAAGATATTGTCATGTCTGACGCTCCGATTGAGCAAGCTGCCGTAAGTCATTGTTCATGTTTCCCCCCCTTTTCATGTGTCTGCTCCTCCTACCTACCCTCTCTTCGATATCTCCTGCGGCTCTCGAAAAACTACGCCGTCCTCTCGAAGTAATAATATTGTCGAATCACTGACATGAAGCGCAAAAAGTCATCTCCTGCACCCGCTGCTTACGCGCCTAGCCCCATACCCCCTCGAACTGGGACACCGGTGCATGGTTCTCGAGCAGCTTCCGCGCATCCAGACCCTGGATTCACCATGCCCGCAGAAGCTCCCCCACATGGCGATGCAACGAGGAGATATCTAAATACAAAAGTTACGGGCGTCTTACTGGAGGGTATGAAGCAGCTGGCAAAAGAAAAGTGTGTGTTGGAAGGTATTGTCCTCCGGCAGTTGCTGATGAAATAACAGGCCAAACGACCCGCTACGAGTCCTTGGTGAATACTTGATACAAAGATCTAAGGAACTGGAAGGAGGTAGCTAGGCATTGACGTAATGCTCAGGAACTCAGGTCATAGAATGGATGGTGCATGAATGGCGTTCAGGTTTCAAAAGGCGACATTTCGCGATCCAAGGATATCATGTTGCACATACGGGTTTAGCGGTCAAATGGCTTTCTATTGAGCATCCGACTACGCTTGGGGTCCTCCCAGACAGGGCGCATAAGCATCATGGCTCTAAATGCAAGTTTTCCATAATTTGTCCCCCAACTCCGTGACCAGGGAAACCATCACCCCCAACCGAATCGACCAGCAGTGAGTTCTCCCACTTTAAGCGACGATGGTGCTAGCAGTAGCGGACTCGTACTTCCAGGTAGGGGGCAGGACACCGACAGACTTGTAGTAACGGGCCAGACGGTGGATTCGGGACTCGATGAGAATGAGACGGAACTTGGAGTCCTTGTCCTTGCGGTTGCGCTCAAGGTGCTTGCGGACGGCAACAGCCTGTGATAGTGAAGCCCTGGTTAGTCTCCGTAGCAGAGTTTTCCATTCTCAAGCCAGACATACCTTCTTGATGAGCATGTACAGATCCTCGGGGAGCTCGGGAGCGAGGCCTGTAGTATCACTCTGTCAGTCTTTGACCACACAGAGGCATAAGAGAAAAGATCTCCATTGAAGATGTATATCCACCACCACATCCATGTTATATTCAGGGTACCGTACCGCTCGACTTGAGGATTCGCAGAATTCGGTTACCTGCCATCGGAATTAGCAATGCGCTCCAGCTCAATACCCGACTGTGCTCTTCATACCGGTGACAATCTTGACCTGGGCAATGCCGTGGGAGTCACGGAGGATGACACCAATCTGAGAGGGAGTGGCGCCCTTCTTGGCCAACTTGCAGATCTGGTCGACGACCTGATCGGGGGTGGTCTTCAACCAGGTAGGAGCGGTGCGCGAGTAGGGGACCGCGGAGGCTGAAATGCCCTTGCCATTGCTGTGAAGTCTACCCATCTTGTCGGTTTGGTGGTGGTGATGCTGCGGATGAGAATTTGCCGGTGATCGATCGTGAAGTTTCAATGTCAAGTCCTGGAGGGTTTGTGTGGAGCGGTAAATTTTTCGCTTAGTTAGGGCAGAGTGAGAGAGATCCGCTGGCAGCATGCTTAGGTGGAGACAATATCACGTGATGATAGATAGCGCGACTCAAGCTCGTCGCGTTTTTCCTCAGCGGACCAACTTCTTCCTACAACCTCACTGGACTAGAACTGGATTCTAGATCTGCATGCTGACTCAAATATTCCTCTATCATCTGAATGGTAAGTAAAACATCTTCTCTTATACTGGTCGACCTTTGCGTGATGATAAAGCACATTTACTTTTTTTCTGGTACCTCTTATGTTAGAGTCTTCGGGCTCGATGAATGAATCGGACTTCTGATATCTGGTCACATTCTGACACTTTTGCTTCACTGATTCCAGATGGGCTTTTGGCTAACAATGTTGCAGTTTCGGTACCTTTCAAGCACATCATCTCATTTCTTTGGCCATAGACTGTTCTTGCTCTCCTTAGTGTTATATAGACCATGGTCCCTGACCACAAACAAGTATTGCCTTTGGTCGGCATCGCAACCGAACCTAACAGATCTTCAACTCTCCATGTGATGTCCACTGTTTTACATTTTGATTGAAAGTGACCTCCTAATACACCGATAGAGAAGACTCCTGTCCCATTTCAACACGCGTAACCAACTCGCCCTGTTCTTCCGCTTTCGACCGTTCTTTCAGCTATGAACCTCAATGTGATAATAATCTACTACCAAGCGCCAACATCGAAGTTTTCCTTCTCTATGCATTAGTACTACTCTGTCTCACGGGTTTAGTAGATATCATACCTCTGGGAAGTAGGTTGTGACGACGGTTCTGTCCGCAAACTTTCGTCCTGCAAGCGCCTTGAGGGCTTTGGTTGACGATTCTGTTGTATCGAACTTGACAAAGATCTTGCCTACGCCAGCAGATTGCCTGCTACCACCTGCAGGCCGGGGAACCTTGAGATCTATGACGGTGCCAAACTTGGAGCACTCCTCTCGAACGTCTTCGCAAATTTCTTAACGTGGCAGTTAGCAGTGGCTCGCAACAATATGTAAAAGTTCGTACCTTCGTAGTCATCATTATCTAGCAGCTCTTCAGCCGTGACCATATTTAGGAGCTGGAGTACACGACTCGACTCAGCATCGTTCGTGGTTTGAGAGGCCAAGCCACTGATGGCAGTGATGCCGACGTCGAAGTTTGCAACTTGAGTAGGGCCAATGCTAGCTTTGACTACTTTAAGTTTCTTTCCTCCAACGTCCATGCCATTCAGAGTTTCAAGAGCGGGTGGGTTGGCTGTTGAGGGGTCTTGATACTCCGCAAACGCGATGCCCTGGTGAAGTTAGAGGGGAGCTCGAGGAGGCAAAAAGCTAGAGATTCTTACTCTGGATTCTTCTGTGTGTCGGTCTTTGACAAGGACGAATGCCTTAGGTTTACCGAAGGCAGCCAGCAATTCAATTACCTGCTCCTCAGTAAGGAAGGTTGGAATATTCGTGATGCTAAGCTTATTGACGTTGTCGGGAACGATGTTGGAGACAACTTCAGGGTCAAAGGCAACCTCTTCCGTTACGGCTGGTACCACATAGTCTCTTGGCCGGCGGATCTCGAGACCGCGGGTACCTCCATTTGATTCACCGTTCATGGGTTCATCCGCTTCCATAGAAATGCCATCTAGAGCCAGAGCCACCGTGGCCTCCGCCGCGCTCTTGAACTCTAGGACGGCAAAGGACTTGTCATTAGAGAACTGACAAAGAATGCATGGATCCGTGCTCTCGACAATATTCAGGCCGTTCAGCTGAAGATTGAAGAAGGATATGAGGGTCTCCTCGGTCGTGCCTGATGGGATCTTGGAAACGAGAAGTCGCTTTGATTGACGAGAGTTGCTTGCTTTGAGTCCAGCGCTGGTAACCTGTCCTCCGGGTTGGTTCATGAAAGCCTGTAGCTTGCTCGGATCCATAGGTTGCTGCCTGGGCGCCCCTGGGAGAGGGAACATGCCTGATAGCTTTGCCTGCTCAGCCGTAACGTTGTCGTAGCCTGGAGGTTTGATATCCCACTGCGTCAACCGACGCTTGCGCTCCAGAACAGGAACAATGTTTGTCAAGTCTGGTGTAGGTTCCCTCTTCTTGGGAGGCGGTGTCGCGCTTCGACGATTCTCTTGTCGTCCGAAGCCACCATCATCGCCACGTCTGTCTCGACCTCCGCGTCGGCGATCATCATATGGGTCGCGGTCTCGTCGGTTGGGCCGTTCATCGTCGTCGCGTCGGGCGTCACGTCGAGATGAGCCACGGTCACGGTCCCATTCACGGTCGCCGCCCCGCCTATCGCGCCCAGAGTATCGGTCCTCACGTTCTCGGTCGCGATGGTTTCGGCTCGAGGAGTAAGCATCAACATCGCCCTCACCCCGTCGATGACTTCGATGGTCTGGAGACCGGGAGCGTCTGCGGTCGCGGTCACCGCGGTCACCGCGGTCACCGCGGTCTCTATGTCTGTCGCGGCGGTCGTCTCGATCGCCTCGGGAAGACTAGGAGAAATTAGCAGGTGATGTTTTGCGTAGCGATGATCCACCTACCGGATAGTCTCGTCCCCTTCTTCCTCCGTCTAGATTAAAGCCCATGGTTAGCAAGTTGATGGCAGAAGAGAGCAAGCGGATACGGTCAGACATACCTCGTGAGGAGTAACTGTCACCGTTCATATTTGCGATACTTTGAGGCAAAGTCGGGGGAATGCCACGTCCTCTGAAACTGATGAAATTGGTCTAGGAGGGGGCTGACCTGTTGATCAAACCGCAACGAGGTTCATTCAAAGAGCTGTACGCATCGCGCGAGGCTGGAGCTTTTTTTGCCAGATGGAGCCAAGACGGTTTGGGACTAGCGCCTGCTGAGGTCTTACAGGCTGCGACACCTGACAGGCTCATCAGTCGCCAGCCGCGTCTAGTTTCAGGGGCGAGAGCTACTGGCAATATCAAAAAGCCATCAATTCAATGATGGATTTTAGAAAATCTGCTGTTTACTTCTCAAGTCAGTCGCCGAAACAATAGCGATGTCTTGTGTGCGAATCTCAAATTGGCGGAAGCTACCTGTAAGCTTAGCTGAGCTCTGCATCAATACCACCCTTCGTTGTGGACAATCATTTCGATGGCGCAAGATTGATGATCAATGGTCGGTACTTGTTCCTCAAAATTGAACTCTCTCCGCTGACAGGTCTTAGGATATGCACCTTACAAGGACGGATCTTGTCGCTCAAGCAAGACTCGACTCATCTTCACTACAAGGTCACTT
Organism: Nectriaceae sp. PG4201; assembly: GCA_023628695.1. NCBI lineage: Eukaryota > Fungi > Ascomycota > Sordariomycetes > Hypocreales > Nectriaceae > Nectriaceae sp. PG4201. The sequence continues at coordinate 775,412 of JAMAKE010000005.1, forward strand.
GGCCTGAAAAGCCGTTGGCGTCTCTCACCCCTCCAGCATTGGCTGCCGACGATGTGCCACCAAGGGATGACACGGAAGCCCTTCTCCGTCATTATTTCTCCTTGAACCTAGATCTAGCGAATCTTTATGAGCAATGGTCGAGTGCGGATCCAAACTTTCGGAAGAGAGCACCTGAGTTCACAGGAGTTCGAATACTCAGTCAAGATTCTTGGGAAGCCTTGCTATGCTTTATCTGCAGCAGCAATAACAACATCTCCAGGATATCTCAAATGGTACGCGGTCCTGGATCTTGAGCAATCACTTGACTAACCATTTTCAGGCCCACAAATTATGCAAGCACTATGGGCCACTCATCGGTCATATTGGAGATGAGGCTTACCACGACTTTCCAACGCCTGACGCGTTAACTGGAGACCAGGTTGAATCGCATTTGCGAGAGCTAGGATTCGGGTACCGTGCCAAATACATTGCTGAGACTGCTCGAATGGTTGCAACAGAGAAGCCAAGCAATTGGCTGGAAACCCTTCGGAACCCGGAGAACCCTGGTTTTAACACAGTCAAGGTGCCTAAAGATCAACATGTAACTTACAAAGAGGCGCATGAGCAGCTTCTCTCTTTGAAAGGAGTTGGTCCGAAGGTGGCAGACTGTGTCTGCCTGATGGGCTTAGGATGGGGCGAATCGGTCCCGGTAGACACTCATGTTTGGCAAATTGCCCAGAGGGACTACAAGTTTGGGAAAACCAAGACTAAAACCTTCAACAAAGCCATGTATGATGCGGTTGGGGACCACTTCAGAGCACTTTGGGGCAACTACGCCGGATGGGCACACTCGGTTCTCTTCACAGCTGATCTTAGGGAGTTCTCAGATCGAGCAACAAAGAAGGAGACGACTGAGGTTGTCAAGATTAAGGAGGAGTTGGTTGAAGAGTATGAGGCATCGAGGAAGAGGAAGAGAAAGGTCGTGATTCAAACAGAGCTGAAGACAGAATTTAAAGAGGAAGAAAGTAGGGAGGGCGCAATTGTAGAAGTAGCAAGAAGATCGAAGAGGAGACGGACTCAAACGCGGTCGTAACTTAACCATATCTTCAGAACGTTACAGGCCACCATAAGCGGCCCAAGTCCTCATGAGAGCACCTCAGCCTCCCTGCAGTGATTCTAATGGTATTTCAAGACGTGATTGCTCACGAATGTTTAAGTAAATGAATTATTAAATAACAGCTTGAATGAAGTCTGGAATATCTGTGAAGAGAAATCTAAGATCGACATGCATGTGAAGGATGCTGGGCAGGGGGCTAGGCGGCTAAAGTTCGGCTATAAGCCAAGCTCGCTGGGAGACTTTTCGCCGCGTTGAGAAAGCTTCGTCAAGGACTTCAATTCTGCGCCAGCTACTTCAACTCATCTCCCCATGCGCGACGTTACCGCTGGGATCGCCCCTTGTACTCTGGAACCGGGATGAAGCTAGGAACGCGATAAGCCAAGATGTCTGACGCGGATTTCGAGACGATCAAGAAGCTCCAGCAGGAGCGAAACGCTGCTGCGGCTGCGAAGAAGGGGTCTCGCACGTTTGATGCCTCCAACCAGCGATCCGATTCTACCAAGCAGAAGCTCACAGATAGCGCGGATAACGAACTCTATGACCACGATGAAGGCGCAAAATTTGCAGGTTATCACACCTCCCTGCCGATGGGGGGTGAGGATGATGAGATGGAGGATGCCGACAACACGCGCCGACTTGTTGGCCAGTATACTGCGTCGCGAGAGATGATTGACGAGTTTGCTCGAGGGAGTGGTGTCGAGGAAGATGATCCCCTAGCGGGCCGAGGAGAGAAGAGTGGCAGAATCACAGACCGCGAGACCGATTATCAGAAACGTCGTTTTAATCGCGTGCTGACCCCGACCAGAGCCGACCCATTCGCAGAGAATCGTCAAGCTGGTGCAGCCGAGAATGGTGCTAGCTACCGCGAGATTATGGAGGCTCGTGAACTTGAACGAGAGGAAGAGCGCGTCCGCCGAGCCATCGAAGCTAAGAATATCGAAGGAACCAGCGACGATGCCGTTGCCACGCTCAAGGACGGTGATAAGGAAAACGCGGAAGCGGGCTCGACAGAAGTTGTGGCGGCCAGCCGCAAGCGCAAGAAGAGATGGGATGTCGCCTCAACTCCCGCTTTGGAGGAAGGGAAGGCTGAAACCGACGACGCGGGCAAGCCTAAGCGCTCGCGATGGGACCAGGCACCTTCTATTGCTGCCCCTGGCGCGGATGCTCCGAAGAAGCGCTCTCGTTGGGATCAAGCACCATCAGCTACACCTATGGGCAACCAAGGCCTAGCCACCCCTATGCACCAGTCATCGGCCCCTGCAATGCCCACCACCTTCGGAACAGATATTTCAGGTCGCAATTTTCCCCTTAGCGATGAAGAACTGGACATGCTTCTTCCCGGTGAGAATGAAGGTTACAAGGTTCTTGAGCCACCTCCAGGATATGAACCAGTTCGCGCACCTGCCCACAAGCTTATGGCCACGCCAGCGGCTCAATCAGGATTCATGATGCAGGATCCTGATCAAGTACGTCTAGGCGGAAAGCCAATGCCTGCCGATATCCCTGGCGTTGGTGACTTGCAATTCTTCAAACCTGAAGATATGGCATACTTTGGAAAGCTTACCGACGGTTCTGATGAGAATGCCCTGACTGTTGAAGAGCTCAAGGAGCGGAAGATCATGAGGTTACTGCTCAAGATCAAGAATGGCACCCCTCCTATGCGAAAGACCGCTCTTCGCCAGATTACCGACAATGCGAGACAATTTGGTGCCGGACCTCTTTTCGACCAGATTCTCCCGTTGCTAATGGAGAAGACACTTGAGGACCAGGAACGCCATCTATTGGTCAAGGTAATTGACCGAATTCTGTACAAACTTGACGATCTCGTGCGTCCCTATGTTCACAAGATTCTTGTGGTTATCGAACCACTTCTCATTGACCAAGATTACTACGCTAGAGTGGAGGGTCGTGAGATCATCTCCAACCTCAGCAAGGCTGCCGGGCTTGCTACAATGATCAGTACCATGAGACCTGACATCGACCACGTGGATGAATATGTCCGTAACACCACGGCTAGAGCCTTCGCTGTTGTCGCCTCTGCTCTGGGTATTCCCGCTCTGCTACCCTTTTTAAGGGCCGTCTGTCGAAGCAAAAAGTCATGGCAAGCTCGTCACACGGGTGTCAAAATCGTACAGCAAATTCCCATCCTAATGGGCTGTGCTGTTCTACCACACTTGAAGGGCCTCGTGGAGTGCATCGGGCCAAACCTGAACGACGAACAAACTAAGGTCCGGACTGTGACCAGTCTCGCCATTGCAGCATTAGCAGAGGCGTCTAACCCCTATGGTATTGAAAGCTTTGATGACATCTTGAACCCCCTGTGGACTGGTGCCCGTAAGCAGCGAGGAAAGGGGTTGGCTGGCTTCCTTAAAGCAGTTGGCTACATCATCCCCCTCATGGACGAGGAGTACGCCAACTATTATACCAGTCAAATTATGGAAATTTTGCTACGCGAATTCTCATCTCCGGATGAGGAGATGAAGAAGGTTGTCCTCAAGGTCGTCTCCCAATGCGCTGGAACCGACGGTGTGACAGCAGGGTACTTGAAGGAACATGTCCTAGATGAGTTCTTCAAGAGCTTCTGGGTGAGGCGGATGGCGCTGGATAAGCGTAACTACAGACAAGTTGTGGAAACGACAGTTGACATTGGCCAGAAGGTCGGCGTCAGCGAGATCGTTGAGAGGGTTGTCAACAATTTGAAGGATGAGAGCGAGGCCTACCGAAAGATGACTGTGGAGACCGTCGAGAAGATAGTGGCAAGCTTGGGAGCAGCAGACATCGGCGAACGGTTGGAGGAGCGGCTCGTGGATGGTATCCTCTACGCGTTCCAAGAGCAGAGCGTCGAAGACATTGTTATGCTCAATGGCTTCGGCTCTGTTGTCAACGCTCTGGGAACTCGCTGCAAGCCATACCTTCCCCAGATCGTCAGTACTATCCTCTGGCGGTTGAACAACAAGTCTGCCACTGTACGACAACAGGCGGCTGATCTGATCTCCCGCATTGCCATGGTCATGAAGCAATGCGGTGAGGACGCTCTTATGGGCAAGCTAGGCATTGTCCTCTACGAGTACCTAGGAGAAGAGTATCCTGAAGTTCTAGGTTCCATTCTAGGTGCTCTGCGATCTATCGTTACCGTCGTAGGTATCACGCAGATGCAGCCACCTATCAAGGACTTACTACCCCGACTAACCCCCATCCTGCGAAATCGCCACGAGAAGGTGCAAGAGAACACAATTGATCTCGTGGGCCGTATCGCGGATCGCGGTCCTGAGAGCGTCAACGCTCGAGAATGGATGAGAATCTGCTTCGAACTACTCGACATGCTCAAGGCTCACAAGAAGGGCATTCGACGAGCAGCCAACAACACGTTTGGTTTCATCGCCAAGGCTATTGGTCCTCAGGACGTCTTGGCCACCCTTCTCAACAACCTTCGAGTTCAGGAACGTCAGTCTCGTGTCAATACTGCCGTCGCTATCGGTATCGTTGCCGAGACATGTGCTCCCTTCACTGTCCTGCCAGCGTTGATGAATGAATACCGTGTTCCTGAGCTCAACGTCCAGAACGGTGTTCTCAAGTCGCTGTCTTTCCTCTTCGAGTACATTGGCGAGATGGCCAAGGACTACGTATACGCTGTGACTCCTCTTCTCGAGGACGCACTCATCGACCGCGACCAGGTTCATCGTCAGACTGCTGCATCAGTAGTCAAGCACATTGCCTTGGGGGTCGTAGGTCTCGGCTGCGAAGACGCTATGGTGCATTTACTCAACCTCTTATACCCCAACCTCTTCGAGACAAGCCCTCACGTCATTGACCGTATTGTCGAAGCCATTGAGGCCATCCGAATGGCAGTCGGCCCCGGATTGGTCCTTAACTACGTCTGGGCAGGTCTTTTCCACCCAGCAAGAAAGGTCAGGACGCCTTACTGGCGGCTGTATAACGATGCGTATGTTCAGGGAGCGGACGCCATGGTTCCGTACTACCCGAATCTGGATGAAGACAAGGTTGACCGGCCAGAATTGGCGATTGTGTTGTAAGAGTTTGTTCATATGGCTATAGGAGTAGGGAGAGTGGAGGAATCGGGCCTTATAGTTGCTGGGGGAGTGTTGTAATTCTGCGAAACTGTCGTCGGTTGGAGAGGGTAGCATGCGATGGGGCGTTCTTTAGATTATCAAAAGGGTTCCCTGTATTGAATTACATAAATACCTTCGAGCTCTTGCCCTCAGTGACCTAATGTGAAGCCTGATCTTTCACTATTCTCGACCCGTTATGCTCGAGTCGAGTCTTAATGAACTATATACGTTGTGAACTGGAAGGCGTGACAATGCACTCATCATCAACCCGCCAAGTCGTGCGTAGAATAGCCTCTTAAGGAACCCTGTGTTTTCATCCATTTAGTCTCGTTTCGCTCACCAATCTCTCATGCCTCCATTTCATTCTCGAGGTCTCCCACAACAGTCAACGTAGAACTGGAGCAACATACTCTCCATCGCATGTTTAGAATAAGGACATCACTTCACCTACGTTGACCGGCTTCTTCTCAATCAAAGGCGTAACAACCATTCTCTCTAATCCGTCGAGCTATTCCGATTTCTTCGTAAGTGAGCCAATGAGTCCTTGGAGCGTGGGCGTAAACACCAAGTTCACGTGGACGAGGGAAGTAACTGGTCTCGCCTCGGCATCCTTCATGTCAGCACGAGTCACCCTCTGCACCGACTCGGTACTTTTGGCAACCTTCACAATCAATCCGAGGCCAGGGGATAAACCCAATTCCTCCTGAGCTAAAGGGGGAAGTAAAGAATACGGGGTTGCATAGGGTCTAGTTACTAGCAGCTCCTACCACACCTTTTCATGACTCGGCACTGGAGAGAAGCACGCTTCGAAAGCTTCGAAGCCAATCCCCTCCACGCCACTAACGAGTGGTTCTGTGATGGTTTGGAATGGCCTGAGGATGACTCTGCTTCCCCGATGACCTTCTGCATGTAGTTATGTGGCCGGTGTCTATGCACCGGTGTGGAAGCCATGCAGGACCGGGCCAACGTCTATGTGTGGCAACACTGATAAGATGGAGAGTCTCCTGCACGTGGGGATTGATTATCGACATCCCGTCAATCCCTAGTCAGCATTGGTGCACCACACACATGAAGCCGTAGTGTATGCTGCCGTGGTACGTATAGAAGGATGAGGAGAAGGTTGGTCTCGTGGCTCTTTCGTCATGGTGTCACTTCGACCCCCGCCTTGGGGATGCAGGCTAAGCGACCCCCGCGATCTTGTGTGATATTCTGCCTGATAGAAGGGCCTGGATGTTACATCGAGCGAATGCAGCGGAAGAGGAAACGATGACAGGGGATCCTCGTCTTAATTGCGTCGCGATTATGAACTTTCAAACTCCCGGCCGAGATGCCCGTCAAGCCTCGTCTAACCCCGCGCGAGACAGAGCACCCGTGACCTTGTTTTCGCCCTGTCTAGATGTTTATCATCCTATTTTGACAAACATCCGTGGGAAGGACAGGCAATGCTCATTTGTCGATAATAGAAACCGGATGCATCGTGCCCCCTGATGGTGGGAGAGGCTAGGTGGTCGCCTTGCATGGTCGGGCAAACGAGCATGGAAAATATTGACATGGAATCGAGGCCGGGAGGTATGTCTGGAGTGAGGGCATTCGATGTCGATGGATTGACAGTGGAGCTTGATACAGCACCTCGAGGTCATCACTTGCCAACATTTCATCATCAGCCCCAAAAATATCCTCCATTCGAAGCTATCAGCGTGTGGTTTCTGCTTGGCAGCCTCGGACATGCATTCCTAACGAGCGTCTTAGCCTGTCGACGGATGTCGTCCCAAGGCTGTTTTGGCGCCGGATCAGGCCCGCGGCGACGCTATGCGTCCAGATCTCCTTCGGATCCCATATGCGTCTGCCAGCTGAAAGTCATCTGTCCCTTCCGGCAGAGGCTGCACCTTGATCCGGGGCGCCTGTCTCGATCGAGCAGAACTGCACAAGCCGGCAATAGGCTGGACGCTTTACGTATCGGGGCTTGCTGTGAGAGGGCCGTTGCTACAGGTGGTTAGACGCGCGCCAACATGAACTTGCGCCCGCCAGCTTGTCTCTAGTCCACAGCATGTCTTGACGAAGAGAAACCCCCATTCATTGGATGTTGAGTAACATAATGATTGTGAAATACCGGGTGTATCGGGCCTTCGTTGAAAATGCCATTTGTATGGGGATAGAGTAAAGCCGAAGTTTGAACGGGCCATCTAATCTAAACTTAACTTCCAAACTGAAGCCTTGTCGTGCACGGAGAGAATAGTCCTGGCCGCATCGAGATTGATACGAAAATAGAGGCGCGACTTCATCTTTCCCATCCAATGTTTTGAGTGCGGTGGGGTGTGGACACCAACTAAGCATCCACCCGCATCATCTGTGCGACCAACCCATCTCAGCCATGCTCAAGTATCGAAGTAGCGGATACTTAGTGCAGGTATTATTGCTTTTCTGCTGCTATACTACGGCCAGAAGCGGTGCACTTTCTAGGCCTGGGCCCGGGAGGGGGATGGGCATTGTCTCTATTATGGCATTCTGGGTGGGAAAATCCTATCACAAGATGAATTATGCTTTCTTCTTTGCCTGTTTGACAGGGCGTTGTGAGGCTAGCGCCAGTCCACTTGGGCGTTGAGATGGCGCTGCGACTGGTTATGAGGCTTGCTTTGGATAGCTGCAAGATGTGGGTTTTTTGCTGCAAGGTGGACATGGTTGATTGAGTATGGAGGAGGAAAATTCAGAATGTTTGTATTGTGTGTCTCACTTGAAGAGAGGGGAGCATGGTGTTACAACTGGGAATTGAGTTGTATCAGGGCAGATTGGAGATGGCCAGCATCAGAGGGTATACAATGGTACAATCGTGTCCACGGAATATCCATACCATCCCCCGTCTATCGTACTACAGTATCTCACCATCTGGGCGTTTGATCATTTACAGTATGATCGTGTACAGTACAGTATGAATACCTTCTCCAAGATCCAGAAAAGGGAATTCCCCATCAAGGAGCTATGATTTCCTCCATCCTTTTTCCCACCTCACTCGGTACACCCCCGCCCACTCCACTTCCCTCTCTCGGTCTCCACATAACTCCATCCTGCTCCGCTCCTGCAATGAGTCGTTTCCCGCCAATCACACCGCTTGAAAATGACGTTGGGCGACTGGGACAGGGGCTCGGCGCTTTACCCAGGGATTCCTGGATTCCGCAGCCACGTACGTCATTGGCCATGGGCTATTTTGACGACTGGCCTTGGGGGGCTTTTGCTCTCCACTCTTCTCTTCTGGCATCTCCAAACTGCAATGCAGTGCGACGCGATGCGATGTGCGCCCATGCACGCCGCTCTCTTGAGATAGACTACCGAAGTCTGGCAGGTGTCTGGTAGGGGGAAGAGCGGGCGGAGGAACAGAAGACGGTGTAGGGGGTTGTGCAGAAAGTGCTCCGTACAGATGCACAGATGTACCCTTTCAGATGACAGTCCCAGCAGTCCCAGCAGGCCCTTCATCAAAACAAACCTCCTCCATTTGCCCAAAGCACGGCCACGCACCGACCACTCTGCCTCAACTCACTCATGCCCTGGATTTGGGACGAATTGACCTTGAAGTTGCTCCAACCTTTCGCTTCCTGATCCCCAAAGTACCCTCATCCACGCACCCCCTCCCACTCCATCCTTCAGCGTTTATGAAGTGCATTCCCGGGATAGCCATTCCATCATCGCCACGCGCCGCTCGAGCTCAATCTCAAGGTCGCACAGGAGCCCAATCGCATCGTTAACACCCCCATCGAGCAGGACCCTGAAGATCCCTCCCATCCCGAAACAGCTGGCTGGCAGTGCGACCGTTGTCCACCGACCTCCCACAAGCTCCCGCCCATCGACGTCATAGCTCCTCCACGCTCGTCATCGGTCTCATCCTCTGGCAGCCTTACATTGGCTTGTGTGGCATTGGCATGACTCTCTTTTTTTTAGACGGTGGTATCACAACTTCGGAGTAATAAACGGGGGAATTATTGCTGTGTTTAAGGAGACCCGCGACACGGTTACCAGTTCTTGGTATGGCTTGTCGTGAATTAGAAGAATATGGGACATTGTGTCGACCTGTGTGACATGGCGCGAATACCACAGCCCTCTGATCGATATTGCATGTGTCAAACTGAGAGTAAATGCCATGCGTTCATCCCTAAACCACTACCATGACTCTCCAACCTAAGCGTGAAGCTACCAGATGCCAAAGCTCAATTCCCACATCCCCTACCCTAGTCTATCAAGGACGTCATTCGAAAGTCATGCCATGCCAGCGTTCCAACTCCCCATCACCCTCCAGCCTACTCAGGGCCGCCAAATGGGCCGTGTCCGCATCCAGGTCATCCCTCGCTTACAAGGTAGGTAGTTATGTTTAGCTTCCTGTACTCCATCGACGCGCGAGTAGGAATTACCATGTCAGCAAAAAGACGTAACGAAGGCGAATTCTCCTCACAAGATCCGTAAACTTGGTATGGCATTGGCTACAGCCGTCGGGGCAGTGTTCTGTAAGGCTCAAACAAGATGCATGTGCCGCCGGAACTAGAGCAAGATGGAGGCAAGGAATCAACCAACAACCTTGACCAGCGCCATCTCGTGGCGCCAGATGTCGTAGATAATTTACAAAAAGGCTAGGAGACTGGAGAACGGCGTAATCGGAGCGCCCTTTACGACATCCACATTCTCCACTTCCAATGTTGGAAGCTGGAATCCTCGCTAGGGAATGGAAGCTTGTGCGGAGGGAAGGATGGTCTTCGAGATTGGAGGTTTAATTCGTATACCGAGGCTCACGTGCAATCCGTATAGAATTTTGGTGTATCGTATCGTGCATCGCGTTTCGAATCCTTTACCAAGATCTCCTCCTCAACCTCCTTGCGGCTCCTCGCCGCTCTCACCTCAGCATCGATACCCGTAAACCATCTCCACTAAGGACATGACCCATCTCCAACCCACAAATTCATCGCCCAGCGCCGGGGCCACACCCACCCCACAAAGCTTGTCCAGTCTTGACAACACCGCCAGTTTGATGGCTCTGCCCCAAGTGGCAGTGATATTCAGCTCTGAAACGCCGTGCCATGCCTTCTCAGGGAGTGATCATCTCGGTGTTTCCCGTCTTGGTAGCAGGCTCCAAGATAGAAGTTGTGGGCGCGATGGATAGGGGCGCCAATCGGGGAGAGGGCGACTTCGAGAAGTTTGGATTGTAGCTGTGTCAACGTCGGTGATCTTCATGATATCCGTATCGTGAGTGGTTCTCAAGGCGGGTAGGAACCCTGTTGCCGGGACGAGTGTTCGAGATTCCTGACCTAGTGAAACGTCCCCTTTTCCAGAACCGCCAGCCGGGGGAGATCGACGGATGAAGAGCCCAGGGGGGCGGCCTGTCAGGAGAGTTCAATGCATGCGCCATGTGCAAGGACGTCCTTGTTAGGGGAAGGAAACGACATCCGAAGAACGAACCACTCGGCCGTGAAGACACGGAGCAAGTTGAACCCCTAATTGAGTACTGGACTAGGACGAACGAGCCTGGGACATGCATGTTACAGGAACCAGTGCTCCAGCAAAGGTTCAGCAGTGCCCGCCGCCAAATGTGAGCTAGGACGTCGCCTGTTAGTAAGGAGTGCTCGAACTTGCCGCTATTCAGTACGGATTGACGTGATGCCAAACCGGCAATTTGCATCTCATTAGATGGTTCAAAGGATCGTGTTCGAAGCATCGCCCTTTGACAATCATTCTTTCCATTGAATCGTCACCGTTTTCATGAGCACTTCATCAGGGCACACGGACGAACCAATTACGTGTAAACCGATCGATCGGGTATATCATCACCGTAACGTAGCTATAATACAACGGCCTGCTGCCTCTTCGTTGATCTTGATTCCAAACTCTCTCTTGTTGCTCTGTATTTCCCTCCTTCTTCCTCGTCGTCATGATGAAGCAATATGTCGTGCCTCTTATTCGCGAACTAAGGCCCAATAATCCGATAGAGCGATCGCTTTGAAACGTATAATAATATAGCACAACTCTTCTTCGTACTTGAAATCAAACTCCCAGAACGCCGTGTGGAAGGGTATCGTTAGGTCGGTCCACCTCCTGCCCAAGACCTGTCCCGGTAGACCACCCCCCAAAAAGGGCCCGCTAGATGTTTGGGATGAGACTGAAAGCAGTCGCCTCCCACCAAAAAGATCGACTTGAAGCATATACACAGCCTGTGCCCACCCCGCTGCTCTCCCAACAGCGGAAGCTTCTGCCACCAACCTTTTGGTCCGTTTCTCTATGCCGCGCTTGCCGTGATGTAGTAGTATTTGCAATTATAATAAATAGCAGGTCGATCAAATCCATTCCGATTAAGCAAATGCCGTCCCGCCCCGTTTTCAACACGCAAGCTGTCTTTGGCGTTGTCGCCCAAGTTGAGTGTTTATCGAGGTGTAAGATTTCGATGGGTCGAGATGGCATGTCGTACAACCAAGATATATCCTTATGTTTGGTTCCCGAGTTAAAAACCAACTAATCCGACTGATGATCCTCAGATCCAGCCTCGGAACGGGCGTCGCCTCTGTGGACCTTTCGATGCCGCCTCAAGTTCGAGACAACAGAGAAATGTCGGCCACAGCCCTCAACCTCGCAAGCGAAAGCTATGGGATAGATTAGTACAGTGGCTATAGATAGGAAACTGGAACTTGCATAACACGTACGTTTTTCTCCTGTATGGCTGTACATATGAGTCTGGAGCGAGCTAGGTCGGGTGAATCGCTTGTCGCAAACCTTGCACTTGTGTTTCTTCTGTGCGCTAGATGAAACCTTGGAGCTGAACTGCCCCATCATAGATTGGGGTGCTGGGGGGATCTGAGAAGCCATAAGGCCTTGTGGTCGGGGAAGGGTCCTTGAGTTGACCGATTCAATGTCTGAGCCAGCAGTTGAGTAATCCGAGACTGAGTCGCCATAGTAGGAGCTGAAGTTACCAGAGGAGGAGATGGATGAGCTAGTTGAATGAGTCGAAGGGAACCCATAGGAATCCACGGAAGATCTATCGCTTCGTGCGCCATAGATATTTCGTGGAGTCTCCTGGCTCATAGCAAGCATGCCATGGCTGGCATCGAGCGCATCAGCGAAGCTTCTTCGGTCATCAACCTGGCCTCTGTGATCAAAGTCAATCAACGAGTTCCGGTGCATCGGTCTTGCACCCGTGAGAGCCTCAAGGGGACCAACACGGGCACCGGAGAGTACTGACGGTTGAGAAAACCTCCTGGCGTGGTCTGCTTCAGGAGCAAGTGAAAATGTCGTTGGCCGAATGGGGGCAGGAGCATAACCCATGGCCTCGTAGGGAGCTGCCGACGTGGGTGCAAAATGTCCACTCACAGGGGAGGCCGACGTGCTATACGTTGGGTCTCCGTACGCTGCGGAAGTGGTCTGCATGCGGTTTAAGTTCAAAAGATCTTGTGGCGCGTTGAGTAAGTCTTGCTGCTCGTATATATCGACCATGGAGGGAGGGCTGTGGCTACCTGCGGAGGTGCTGGCAACCGGCATTGAGCCATAAGAAGCCATTGAAGAGGCGCTGCTAGTGCTGGCTCGCGCGGTCTGTTGATGAGGCTTCCCAGCCATCATGTTGGGGTTGAGAGCCTGCTGATGGTGACCGACATACAGCCCGCCGCTCGTTGGGGCGGGTTGCTGCGGCGGCGACGATGAGGACGACCATGGGTTTGAGAAGGTGGGAGGTTGCGCTGGTGCTGAGTAGTCAAAGTTCAGCGGAGGGCCAAACCGCTGCTGTGTCGTGTCCAAAGTCATGGTCATGTTGATGGGCGAAAACGACTATGTAAAGTATGGAGGGTGAGAGGCCGTGTGAACATAGATCGTTGAGCGGTTGTGTGGAAAAAAGGTTTGTTGATCAGATGCGGGATCCCGACTAGAAAAAAAGCCAAGTCGGTCACACAGATCAAAGTCGAAGATGATCCTTCTGTCTGGAGATGTTTGAGAGGTGGGATCAGCGAATTCTTAAGTGTCCAGGTGTGAATTGACGTGCGTCAATCGGCCTCTGAAACAAGACTGGTGGTGACTGGGCAGCGGGAGAAGAGTGGAGTTCCCCGTCTCTCAGGAAAAAGGTGTGACGACTCTGGTCTAAGTGATCGGCAGGCCGATGTCCTTTCGCAAAGGCCGAGGCGACAGGGTTGGTGCGATGAGGTAGGGTTGTAGCAAGGAGCCGACCAGGGGGTGGTCTCGTTAAGATGATGGTCCTCCAAGGTCAATTTTGACAGCCCAACGGCACCCAGATAGCGTCCGCGGTGCAGGCGGCGCAAAGATCAGCGAGACGTCGAAAGTCGCCTGAAAAAGGCCCTGGGATAGTGTCCCTAGTAAGCAGTAGGAGGTTGATCGAAGGTAGCTGATAGGGCAAACGATATCACGATGTTGAGATGGGGTATTTTCCCTGTTTATTTTGGAGAATCGAATCTGTACACAGGACTAGAACTGTGATCCTAGACCAGCGATGAGGGCAACGGTTTATACCTCGAAAATTCGTGCGCTCTGAGGGACGCGTGCCGAATGATGTCGACAACAGCAAGCACTGTGGAACTGAAATGGAGGGGTGGGAGTTGGGATATGGGGGGTACGGTATACCCTAAGGAAGCTAAGGGGAGGGGTGGGAGACTCAACGAGCCACAGACAGGACGTCGATGGGGGTGGATAAGAAGAGTAAGGCTACGGCAGTTTACAAAGGGCCCTTCGAAAAGGCTGGCACCCGGGCGAACGCCACCGATGTGGAGGTCTCTGATGAGCGTGAGCAGGGAGCGTGAGCGAGAATGTACGGGGTACAAGACCGTATGTCACGCCTCGCCAAAGGCACTTGATTGTGGGTGTGGGCGAGAGACGGGGTTATGCAGGGACTACCAAAACATTCTGGTACGTACTGGGTAGCGTCTCTGATGGGGTTCAGACTCAAGAGGCTGGCGCTGGGATTTGAGGGTCTCAAGCCATTCAACGGCAGCATCGAAGGATCCGCCTACGCTTTTTTAGCGTTGGGGAACTTGCAAAGAGACTTGAGTGTGGTCGTCGCGAAGGAGGAGCCGAGTCGTGGTCATGAGAGTGGGATGGCTTGCCAGGCTTAGAAGGATCCCTTGTCGACAAGCAATGCCAAGGGACGATGGGGGGATAACTGGGGACGACGAGGGGAAAGAAAGAAAAGAAGGGGTCGCGAAGTACCGGATACCTCCTGGCCGACCATCAGCATCCCGGGAGGCGTCGAGCCGCGGCGCCCTTGTCGCGGGAGGGTGTCGACCGATCACAGCCCTGACGTAAGGTACGTCAAGGGCACAGCTAGGGTGACGCTTGGTAGGCTGGGACACAGAGTAGAGAAACACCGGGAACGCAAGACGGTGAAGGAATTGAAACAACGCTGCCGCATGGCCCCGGCGGTCATAGCTCGAAGAAACGCTCCGAATACTGAGAGAGGTGTGAAGACATGAAGATTGGAAAGGGGATGATACCTAGACATTGAATTAGCTATCACAAAGGGGCATTGACAATTAGGACAGCTAGGATTGCCCAGCAAGAAACGACCCTTAGGACTGACGTAGTGGCCCCTCCCGAGTTGCCGCGGGCTGCTCCCACAAGGACAAGGCCAATATGATATTAAGCCCTGAGATCATCGTACGCCAGACACCGTAGAGTCGAGGGTGGGACAACGACAAGAGCTTGCCAGCTAACAGAATTGGGGGCGACAACTGGAACGCCAATGCGGGTTGTGGTGTTGTCGTGATGCCATACAGCCCAGGGGTTCAAGCAAGCCCATGGCTTGTACTCCAGAAGAAAAGGCAGCAGGTCCCGATGCCCTCAGACCTGCTTTTCGCCCGCCAGTCTGCTGTCGCTAGGCTAGGATCATTGGCTGGGGTGGGTAGGTGAACCCAAAGTCTTCGGGTGCAACAAAACCATCAGACATCCTCCACCGAAATATGCCGTCTAATATCTGGAGGAATTTTCGCAGCCATTAGCCAGGCCAGGTCAAATCAGTGGCAGCGATGAGAGTGCTTCGTCCGGTACCCGGTACCCTCGAGTTTGGCCTCGTGTTTATTGGTTGTATGTTACTCGTGTCGTATCCAATGCGGATGAGGGGATTTTTGAATGGATGGAAAGAGACTTTGGATCCAGTCTGCCTGGATAGTTTAGCTGGTTCCTTTGTGGCCGGTTTTGGTGGTTTGTGTGGATTATTACCCGACTAGTCGAAGACAGCGCTTCCTTGCTTCCCTCTCCTGGACTGCATCGACGGTTGATGAACCGGTTTTCCAAGGGTGCTTCCACGTCTGGCACACAATTCGCCTCGTCGTTCTGTTAGCTTAACGCCCTCCTCCACTTCGGGGAGGTTTTTTTTGGTTTTGCAAGCCGAACATGATGGATCTCTGTTGTCGGCGAGTGGGGTGCGTGCTTTGTTGGTGCCAATGCTTTTTGCTCATTACGAAGTATGTGTAGTGATGGAGGCAAATGGAAGAATGAGTTAGTTGTTGTCTTCCTTAAACAGAACATTGTCGGTTGTTCCTGCTCGTCCTGTGTTGTATTCGACTCCTAGAGCACTTTCCTCCAGTGCAGTTCCTTCCCGTCTACGAAAAATGAAGCTTCCACTCCTCCTACCAACATCCAACACCCCAATATCCAACATCTCACATCTCACATCACACCTTCGTCCTATCCCAAACCCTCATTAGTTATTGTTCCTACTACTGCTGGAGCTACTGCATCCTCCTCTTCCGGGCTTGCTTGATGCCCTCAAACATGGACGCCTCAGGCTCCCGTGCGTCAGACACTCCGCTTGACCCGCCCGTTCGCTGACCCGATGATGGGAGTGGCGCTCAAGCTAGACATGGGCTGCCGCTATCACAGCCAGTCGAAAGCCAAAGCCCTACACCTTTTATTGACACCAAACCGCCCCGGGAATAAGGATCCTTGGCCTCAGGCCGCAAATCTGATTCGAGCAGGGCATGGGAAATGCAAAGCGCAACCTGGGACATGGGATATCGGGACCCAGTATCAGAATCTTGGAATCCTGAGTCGTTGCAGAAGAGCCCGCCGTCCTCGAGACCTTAGCGCTCATGACTCTTCCACCACCAGAGCCCTGACACGTAGTCTAACCCCTCGTGTTTCTACCAATCAACAAACACTGTCGGCGTTAATTCAGCCGCTCAAGGCCCAAAACATTGCGATTCTTCAGATGAAGCTAGTTTGAATGTGCCAAGGGTCATTCAAACTTTGTTGGCCCCTTCCAACACAATGCCTGAACTTTTGGCTCACTTCAGCATAGCGAGGAAGCCAATGATGGAATTCTGGATGGCTCTGCAAAGTGATGCTTCAGCTTCATCTCATCTCAATTCACCTCAGCCTGCTCTGGCGCCACTCTAGGGCGGCCCGAATTGGGCCAAACCGCACCAGCACCACCATCAGACGGCAACGTCTCAGCGCCCCTATAGTATGGAAGCCTCGTCCCACAAGTTGGTCACAGCTTTTATGACCATAGTTTTCCATTGCAATTGGACGAGAACGAACATGGATCGTCATTGGGAGTCCAAAGTTCCCTCTCCCACGACCAGCAACGGGCAACCCGAACCTGAGCCTACAGAGTACTCCCAGACATTCCGGGGGGTCGTATAGCGGCATTCTTTGGTCGCCTCTAATAAGGGCCCTGAGAAGTCTGTTTACCTTCTCCTAGTGGCAAGATTCATCGTTCGAGTTGTAACCATGCTTATTTTTTTTAACTGGGCCAATTCGGTGGTCGAGCTTCAGATGATCCGTCTTACTATCCCCAAAACGAGTACCCAGATGGAAAGGTTGTTCTTGGTAGGCCCAAATTGGATGCCTGAAACAAGGGACCACGGAGATGACCCCGGGCATCCTTAGATTGAAGTCATTTTAGGGATCTCTCCTCTGTCACAACCGACGGCATTCAGATGTCGAAATTGCACCGCGGTGCCGGAGCTATGTGGCAAGCGTCACCTCCAAACGTCGATCCGGCTCTTGGATGCACGAAATGGGTCCGTTGTTGCGGGGGGTTCGATGCTGGCCTCTTGGCTAAGTTAGAGAACGCCCATTGTGCTCCAAATCAGTGGATGTCACAAGGAGCAAGGAGGAACTTAACAGCTTCAAAGTTCACATCAGTCAGTGTTACGATATTCGTAAATGCCTACCAATTGAGGCACGATATCCACTGATCAATTCAATCTCAAGCTTGGAGCACTTTCTAGCCCGCCTGATCCCAGATACCCGAAATTGACGATTCTTGCCGATCACAACTACCCGCAACGGCAGATGCGAACCGGCCTTTCTTGAGGTTGCATCGGTGAATGACCGAGAGTTCATCCTCCGCATGCAGATGCTTGATAAACCATGTACGTCCCATTACGGCAATCATGTTTCTTCTAGAAGCTCGACAATCATGAGAGCAGTACCGAGAGAGATACGACCAGGATCCGGACATGATGCAGCCATCAATCTCCCACTCGTCATTTGCACAAGAGGCTCATCTCTCATATTAAAATGAAAGGACAGTGGTGTTCACCTTGAGAGTGGACACTGCCATCCCAAAGAAGCCAGACGAAGGGCTGACAGGCCAGTCAGGTCCCGCCCCCACGACAAGGGCTTGTCTCAGGATCGACCAGCATTCCCCAGCACGGTACGCCTCCAACTCCAAGGGCGGAAAGGGAGTGTAACCTGAACGGCAGAGCTTCAGATTTTGAACTTGACCTCGTGTCTACGACTTTGACTCTATCGTCTGCTCTCTAGTCGACTCTAGGTTCTTTTCTTTGAACCTCATCTCGCCATGATATCACCAAGTGGGTTTGGATAAAATTACAGCGAAAAGATGCCGTAGGCGCACATCTAGGCTTGGTGTCGTGCTCAGAATGCTCCTTACTGATGACCGTGACCTCTCTTGCAAGTATTCCATATCCGCGAGATTTGGTGCTCTCGTATCTGCTGTTTCACTGAGATTGCCCGACCTCTATCTCAGAGATGCCTCACCAATGGCTTTCAATGTTGTATCAAGACATCACCAGCGCGAGCTCTAAGCACTGACCACAGAACTACATCCCAGGCTCGTTCGCCCGACGACTTGAACGTCTCGGGGCCTCTCGGGTCCTTCACTTAGAGCTTGAGGTGAACACAGGGCAGATGATGGCCTTACCACCAGCTTCCTTACCCGAACTCGAGCTTTGCTCATTTCTTTACGAATCCTCATATGTTGCTCAGCATGTATTGTGGACTTAGAGTCAGACATGGAGCCAGGCTCGATGACTGCCCCCTGTTATCGCCGTCGCGACTGACTGTGGAAGGAGATTGAACTCGTTGAGCTCAACAATCAATATGATACTTCTCACATGCTTCAACGCAATTTGAGAAGCGAATTTGACCGTGTCTGCACGACTAGGAAAAGGGGATTATCATGCCGGTATCGAGATGGAGTGGGTTCAACTATCAGTAGTTCAGCGAGTTACTCCCCTAGACCTTCCAATGATGATGACCCTCGTCTGTTGGTTTACGCAAATCTTTTGAGTTTCATGAGAGCGATCCCGACAAAGCAGATGTTGAGTCCACAGAACACGTGTTGACGGGTCAATCACTACGATGATCGTCATAGAGACCGTTGCGTTGAACCGTTCCCTTGGTCGCCCTGATGGAGATATAATAATGGGATTGTTTCCCAGGCACTCACTTTCTCACACATCGCGCCCCATCATTCCCGCTCCAGTTCTGGCTTCTGTGGCATGCACGCACCGTTCTCGTACACACTTCAAAAGTCATAGATCTCTGTCCCGCTAAGGGTCAGTCGTTCCGCACCCCCTAGCCCCGGCTGATAGAAAACACGACAGGATAATGCAAACCCTGGCATGAAACAAGCGCGGGGGGGCGTGACGTCAAGCAAGGGGGTCGATTACGGGGCTTGGGGGGTTAGAAGGAGAGGAAATCCCGTAATGAGCTTAAGCGTTCCTCCGGTCCATCTCGGCCGGACCCAAGACGGACAGCAATCGCTAATGGCAATCGGGGGCAAGACGGGGGCCATGTGAGAGGTGGTGGTTTAGTTGGCGCGCCTTCAGTGACTTAGCTCCTTCGGGAAGCATTTCACCCGACGCCACGGAAAGAAGGAAATCACGATAACGGCAGTGAAATGGGTCTAAGTGGAAGCCGCTGAAGCCTCATCGACAAGCAACGTAGATGGCAAGATCTTGTTCTTGTGTCTGGTGGAGCGATGATGGGGATGAGACTTGGCGACCCTTCCATTGGCATCTTGCAGGCGGGTCGTCGGACAGGTCCCTGGCGATCCGGTTGGGCTTCAGTTGAGGAGCTGACGCCAATGCTGCTAACAACGCTGGCGTTGAATGCTCCGGATGGTCAAGGCAGAGGCAATGCAGTACCAGGTACATGGACTGATTCATGAAATGATTCCGGGTCGAAGTCATGGTAGCAGAACAACTGGTGTGGGAAACAGCCCTACCCAATCCAGGAGCCCTCACAAAGGTTCCCGTAAAGCACTAATAGCAAGTCTAATCTTGAGCTGTGCCGTGTTTACAGTATGGACGGTGACAGACCAATCCAGAGGTCGAAGAACTGTTCTGACACCTATAGCTACTAGCTACTAGCTTGCAAGGGCAAATCCTCAGTGCAGAGAACTGGCCCGAATGGCATGTCTCACCGGGGCTCGCTGGGTTGCAGGTGGATTCCAGCCATGGCTACTGCTTGTCGTCGTTATTGGCTTCGGCATGAACCTCTGTTTGACCTGTAATATTTTTGGGAGGCGGCCAAGACAATGCCATCACCTCAAGTCTATCACCAGCGCCATAGATGCTGCCCAGTGATGGCAAGTGCAAGCTTCCCGACGCTTGCTGGCACGGCATCTTGCAGCTATGCAGGGCAAAGAGGCACGCATGGCTATCCAGTGAGGAGAGGTGGGCAAGAGGACATCAACCTGACGAAGCACTGGAACAATCCGTTATACGGTTGGTTTGTCGGTGGCACGTATAGATCCAATTTAATAGACCATCTGGGAGGGATCTTGGGCAATATCTCAGACCAGAGATCGGATATACAGTTCGCGGATGCGATGCAGTTACATCGCCTTGCATTGCCTAGCACCGGCAGTACTGTCCCAGTGTCACCAGTCACCCCCAGGGCTGGATGGTTAGGGTAGAGAAGAAACTTTCCGTTCCCATGGCGCCTATTCTATCGAGCAACACACCCTCTTCCGCAGCTTTTTTCTCTTTGTCTTGTCTGCCTTCCTGTCTCAGATGGGGTAGCAAGCCTCAGTTGCTTCTCAGTGCTCGACTCATAAACCCGGACATAACATTGTACGGCAACCGACAAGGATCAAGACCATTTATTCGATGCTCCCATGGGGATTACGACAACGCAATCCAGACTTCTGAATCAGTCCCCCAGGCGGAACCTCGATCTCGAGTAATGATAAGTAAACCGCCTTCTAGGTACCTGACATCCTGGGTGTTCGTCGTCGGAAAAGAAATGGGCGTGGCGTTGGCCACCACCAGTCCACCCGCAAAGTCGCCGAGACATTCAACGCCAGAGACGACGATTCGTTTCCTTGGCCGACATGGGATTCAAAAATTCCCATCTCATCCCGTCCCTGACTGGATCACGCGCCGACTCGCGCTTGTTGACCCCATGGTTTGGCAATTGCCGTCTGCACGGGCCACGGTAGTTGGGATTTTTTGTTATCACCTGGTTGTTGCGTGCTTTGGTTATGGCGATGTATTGGCCGGATCAAGGACCGTCTTCTCCCCGATGTGGGCGCCATCATTAAGCCCGTTCCCTTGTCCCCGTTCCCACGAAGTTGGGGCTGGCAAGGCGGTCGTGATAGGAGATGGCTAGGAGACCATGATGCCGTGGCGGCGGCGCCGGGCCATAGGAACATCTGGCTCTGGTGGACACGACCACGGCCTACGTTGGACGGCCGGCTGGGTTTCGCAAATCCTCCCCGGCCGGAGACGTTTGGTTTGTTGCGTCTTCGGCCTTTGCGTCATGAGGCGTGCCGGCTGGGTTGCATTCCGGTGCCCGGGTGCTGGTCGCTCGGTCTCTTGTGCATGGCTGGTGTGTGTGTCCTTGGGCTGCAACGGCTGCGAGATAGGTGAGGTCTTGACGGTACCATTACGCTACCTACGCCGTATGTACAATGCAGCACGGCAACCGACCGACTTGGAGCCGGATCGCGATGGTGCAGCAAGGCGGAGGCGTCTCTGGCGGATAGACCACCCCGGATTGGACCGCGAACGATCAGCTCATGTCACCGCAGCTCCTCGCCGTCCGGATCCGTCTGTTTACTATCGGCGACGTCGTCATAGCACAGGCATAGCACAGGCAAAATCAATAGACGGTGCCTTGTACGGCACTGAACGACATGCAGCCCACAGGCGGCAGGGGCTTTACCACCCTTCCCCCGAGGCTTACTTGCGGGGTCCCTCCATTGTGACCGCAAAGGAACATGGAATACAGCTATTTCCACTTCAAAAGTCCCACAAATCCCACGACCACCCCGCGGAACGATGCCAAGTCCAGTATGTCGCTTCGGCTATCGCTTCTCCCAGGGTAACAGATGCTAATGACCTGAAAAAGGTCTTCTAATTAGCTCTACGCCATGCACGCCCCCCTCGTGCAGGATCGTGATGTCGCCGACGGAACAACAAGGGCGAGCCTTGTTTCGTGGGGGTAGTTGAACGTTCTCAGTGCGTGAGACAGAAAGCCGCCGAGACAGGTTTCGTTTGACTAAGACAATGAATGAGAGAAAGTTGGTGAAGCGAGTTAGGTGAGTTGAGTCGGCCGAGTGAGCACGGGATGAGAGCGTGGGCGAGGAACTGCCGAAGGCCTGACGTAGACGGTACCGCGGTTGCGGCGGTTTGTTTCTAGAGCGTGAGACATGAGCATTGAGTACTGAAATGTGGAGGTCCTTTGTGAGAGGGCAAGTTGGTCGTCTTTGGCTTTAGTGAGACTTTTGTATAGGGTAGGAGTGACAAAATACAAGGTGTACCGCTTCGTATCAGCTTCTTGGCTCAGGAACACCGTTCTCGAGCAAATGTAATGGGATACAGGAACCATAAAGAGTCTGATCAAGAAACCACAAAATCTGTCGAGGAATAAATGACGGTGGGAGTAGCTAGAGGTATGAGCACGGAAGTACTCGTATGTAAGGACATGCTCACAACTTCCATCTCACAACCAAGAAAAGAGACCAGGTCTGCCAACACCTCAACCGTACAGCCATTTTAGGGACCCATAGCTACAAATCAATACTTTCCACAGACGAGGACAGAAGCACATAACCTCCAAGTCCTCATACAAGCAGGGAAAAGTCAGTGGTGTACTACGGGATTATGAGTGCTGAGTGATAACCTTCGGGGGTGGGATCATATTACGGAACGTTCACACTGCTCGAAACGAGCGCTGGCCTCGCCACTGTTACCGAAGGAGTAAACCCGCAAGGCCCGAAGACCGATTCGATTGGAGTCATCGCGCCTGCTCTCATGAAAGGAAAGGGGAAGTTGCCTGTAGGGACTGTAATCGTCGATCACGAGCTCATGGACTCAAGCCATGTACACGCACCAAGATGGATGACGGTATTCTGCAATCGAGAGTTCGGTACTCTAGGCGATCACAAACTCGCGAACCTCGTCAGAAGGGAACGCAATGTTCTACGCGTAATAAATCACGAGTACGGTAGAGTGTATGAAGAGTTAGAGTTGAGCATAACGTCACGGCATCTCCCAAGGCATGATATCAAGCAACTATCTCCATTCATATTAAGCTACTGTCGGCTTAGTTCCCTTACCAGTCTCAAATAGCCCTCTTCAGCCTGCCAAAAAGGTCTAAAAAATCCGTTCCCCTGAGGAACCGTCTGAAAATCATATCCTCCCCTGTAAACGCAAACAAAAGAGAAGGACAAAAGAGGGCCGGAAGCGCCTGACACCCCAGCAGTCTTGGTGGCGGAGACTGCTCTGAAGATAATTTACATTCGAAGAAAAACAAGAGAGATCAAGTGGGAAAGCGGCTCAGCGTTGTTTTGGATAAAATAGACAGGTAAACATTAACCAGTGGGTCATGACCTCGTGAAACGAAGGGTGAATGAAAAAAGGAGACTGTTCAGGTCGGTTTTTGAGGTGGCAAGGACGTCGGGGTCCTCTCCCTCCAGAAACTGACCGGTATTGGGGTATAGTTGGTTTTGACGTTAACAGATGCCTGTCACAGCCCTGGCTGCGAGTCGTCCTTGCGTGGGTACCACGGCCGTTTCCGAGTGCCCTTAAAATCCTCATCCGAAATCCCATACACCTATCCAAACGCCAAATCAAACCAGATATGCTTGCTAAAACGACAACATCCTCCATAGATCGGGTCTCATACGTGTGGCGCACCAGGGCGGCCTTGCCCAAGCGACTCGAGAAGTTCATGAGGCGGTATTCGTTGAATGCCACTTCCTCGGTCGTACATGGACGTAGGGGCAGGTACGTATCCTTCTCTCTTCTTCCTCAGTCGGTCTAGAACGATGCCTCCCAGAACGAGGAGTAGCATTAATCCGAGTGAGATCGCTAGGCCGATGAGAATGACGAAAACAAGAGGCATATGCTTGCCTGTAGAAGATCAGTAAATACCCACAAGTTTCTAGAGGGGAGGCATACCGTTAGAGGAGAAGTAATTGTCCTTCTGAGAAAAGATCTTTGCAACGCTGCCGGCCGAACCGCCAGAATTGGTGGTCAAGACGTAAGGCGTGTAAGTAGTGCCGTTAAAGATGGCAGCTGATGCGACTCCAAAGTCAGGAACCACGATAGATCCTGTTAGCATCAAGACTTGCTTCTTGTCTAGCATGTCCGTCTCTTCGTGATCCTTAGTGAGGGAGAAGACCTGGAGGCCTCGCACAACAGTGTCCGAGGACAACGATGGCTTCGCAGTGAGCCAATTCTTACCATCATACTTCATGAGGTAGATTGAGTTATCCTCGGTTGATTTGCCCGAGATCCAGATTTCATCACCATTGCTGGAAGCGGGAGATAGGGCTAGAACCGGTCCAGGAATGCTGTCTGAGCTGGGGAAGTTGGTCAAGGTCTCCTTCTTCGCATCCCAGGTTGCTAGGAAGCCGTTGGATTTCAGGTCACCACCAACTATGAGTTCGGTCTTGCTAGCCCACATTAAAGAATAGACATCTCCTTGCAAGTCATTGCCAGGCCGATTCCACTGGTTTGAATCAACGTTATATACGCAAAGGCCCGGGCAATCGAGAGCCCCAGCACTTTCGAAGGAACCACCAACGTAAACATCAGCGGAACTAGGACGAATGGCGATTGCAGAGACGGTGCCGTTGCTCCCCGTCACAGAGGGAGGTTGTGTGTTGAAAGACTTGGACTCGACATCATATGAAATCAGGCCATTGACATCAGTGTCATCGATGGTGCCACTGATCTTGCCGCCAGCAAAAAGGGTGCTGCCGCGAATGGCAAGACTGAGGAAGTTCGAATCACTGGAGAGCTCAGATCCAAGTCCTAGAACATCATCGCCGTCGATGAGCACGAGATTATTGACTTCGGTACCGTTTGAACTCTGGGCAGTAAAATGACCAGCAAGAATTGTAATGTTGTTGTCGCCCTCGTCATAAAAAACAGCAGCATTTACACCGGTCGAATCATCGAGGGAGAGGGTATCCCGGCGAGTGACTTTGGATGAATTGGATGGGGATGCGGATTGGATTTTGACTGGGAATTTACCAAGCCCATCCTCCGACAATGTGACAGCGCCGTTGGCGCTGAGCTGGGCAGAAGAGATAGATCCAGCAAAGATCGCATCACCGTCGGGAAGATCCAGCAGAGCAGCAGTGAGAATACCGCTATAGCTGGGAAAATCGCCTTCAAGGTTCTGGAGCCAGTTGCTCTGGGACGCAACCCAGATAGCAAACCCATCCACAGTAGAAGCCTTGTTGTCGTTGAAAGCATTACAGCTGGAGAACTGGCCTGTGAACGCGATAACGGTTTCGGGAGTGCCTTTCGTGATGTTGATATTAAGTGGTACAACGTAGTCGACTCTTCCGTCGACGCCAGCCCCCAAAGCATTCCAAGTGTTGGCTTCTGTGTCGTAGACGGCAACGTTATCCATTCCCTTAACTGCATTAGTTTCTGTGTTTGAGAACTCGCCTCCAACATAGAGCTTGGTGTCGTTAAGGTACATGTCGAAAACCTGGCCATTTAGGCCTCCATCGAGGGACTTGACCTCTTCATTTTTGTCGATGGCAATGATGTTCTCGTGCTCCGTAGACGTGAAGTTACCACCGACGTAGACGACATCGCCAGATGTGACTAGAGAAGTAACACCCGAGTTGCGATCAAAGCTGGCACCCAGTCGATTTACCGCGGAGTCCTCTAAGCTCGATGTATTGACCACAGCGTTGTCAGGATCGAAGTCGAATAGTCCGTTCAGACCTCCGGTCGAGTTAATCAAAGTGAAGCCCACTCTTTGCGCGACAATGGTCAAGTTGTCGACCTCCTGGCCGGCAAGAGGGGTGATGGTGACGGAGGGCTTGAAAGTGTCGGAAGTCTTCTCGATATATCCAAAATAAATCTGATCGTACTTGTCAAAATTGTTGGTTTGATATAAAGAGGTGGTGAAGTTGGTTAATTCGTCGACAGTGCCGGTCGACATCACGCCAGTAACGTTAACGCGACCTCTAGTTGAACAGGTCTCATCAGGCTTGCAACCTGGCGTGTACATGTTGACAGAGTAGTTGCCTGATTCCCTGATATTTGGGTAGAAAACTACCGATGCCGACTTCGAGGTAATCTCACCCTTGAGCTCTGCGGTTAGATATTTTGAGCTGCTTTCGAGCGATGGAGACTGAACCCAGGGGCCTGTAGCAGTTGCACTGGCTGGAAACTCAACACCGCCGCATTTTGGCTCGTTGAAGTCGGTGATGGCATAAGCGAAGATGTCATCCTGAAATAATTCAATACCTGAAAGACCACCTCCATTTCCATACCAGTCTGAAATGGCGATCTTGAAACGGTTCATGCCGACCCGATTAACGAAGTGGAAATCTTGGAACTCGACACTGCCGTTATTGCTCAACGGGCATTCGCTAGTGCAAGTTGAGTTCTGGCCAGTCGCAGGATCGACAAAAGTAAAGTTCATGATACCGTTGATTGGGTAGGCGATGAATCGGAACGTTTTAGTACCACGGCCTTCTTGACGGGTGTTCCATAGTCTGAGCTTAGTAGGCTCAAAGCCGAAAGAGAATTTCGCGTCCCAAGAACCTGGTGAGCCATCCTCTAACAGCCAGGTGCTCCCGGGAGCGTCTGAGTTTCCACCACATATGATATTCTTTGGATCTCTGAAGCCGCTTGTTGTTGCGCTGTTCTGCGCAGTGATATTGGCGGTGGACAGGTTGATACTTTGACCATCTGGTTGACTTGGTGCGCTGGCATTCCCAAGTCCCGTGAAGCTGCCTCCAAATATGATATGTCCATTTGAGGCTTTGGTGATGGCCTGTACGGGGCCATTAAATCCGGCAAAGGGGAGGTTAGTCCAACCTTCAGACCCGTACCATGCGATAGCGTTTGTCGAATTTGCGCCCTTGAAATTTCCGCCGACATAGACTGTATCTCGTTCCTGATCGCACAAGACAGCATTAACCTCCCCTTCTAGTCCATC
Organism: Nectriaceae sp. PG4201; assembly: GCA_023628695.1. NCBI lineage: Eukaryota > Fungi > Ascomycota > Sordariomycetes > Hypocreales > Nectriaceae > Nectriaceae sp. PG4201. Next base: position 802,217 of record JAMAKE010000005.1, read on the forward strand.
TAGCGGCGTCACTTCTGTAGTGTTTGGATTGAAAAGGGCGATGGCAGTCGACTGAGTACCGTCCAAGCTCGTGAAATTACCACCTATTACCACTCCTTGCATCTCTCCACTGCTGAGCTTGAACATGCACATCGCCCGGATCGAGGCATCCGTGTCAACAACGGTAGCGAGCGCACCGTTGGGCAATTGCGCTAGGAGTGATTCACTCCCATTCGTGCTGCGCGCCCTCTGATTCTGACCTTCATATTCGTAGAGAGAAATACCGTTGAAGTCTCCCACGACGCCAATCCTGCCCAATTGCGAAAAATCCAGGTTCGTTGACGGCACTGGGTTAAAGGTTATGGCTTGTGATACTGCTGGTGCAAGTGCCGCCAAAGCCAGGAGACTGGACTTTAGCCTCTGGCCTTGGCGCGCCGCTGGGCGACGCCGTCGAAAAGGCAGTCGCATTACTACCGCGTCTCGCTAAAGAAAGAAACCACAGAACTCGTCGTTGAGAGTGATGCGTCCTCTGGGCCAAGGGTGCCAGGTATTAACTGAGTCGTTGGTGGTGACGGTGTTCTGACGAGCATCTCAGATTTAGGCGTGGGCCATGGCACGAATCGCGATTGACGTGGCGGAGGCTGCGATGGGCGTGAAGTGATCTCGAATTCGGACTATGAAGCGTAGCTTGGTATTTGGAGATCGTTTAAAGCCGGGGAATTCGCTTTGTCGTCGTGAAAGACCGTCGCAAGTATCGAGTCGAGTCGAATCGAATCGGAAATCGTAGGATGTTGTTTGATTGAAGTTGTGCCTTGGTTGGCAGTGCACCACAGCACACAAAGAATGCGGGAAATTGCTGACGTTGGTGACTGGCGACTTCAAGGAAAGCTTGCCACTAGCCCCGTTCGGTTAGAACCTTGATTCCCTGTAAAACGGTACCTGAGCAGCCTCTGGTACAACGAGATCCAACGTGTGCGGCAAGGGGGGAAAAAAAGGGTGTGTGAAACGTCGTCTCCGGGGATTCTAGATGATTAGGGGATGCGTATAGCCGTTGCTGGTTGTGCCCCGTGAGACTGCGGTTGTGCAAATCGTACCTTTGGCGTACTCCTTTTCAACACGCTACAGTAGCACGACCGCGGGTATTGGCCTAGCGCCACCTCAAATCTAGATGCAACACCAATGACTTCGTCGAGACAGCGAGAGAGAGAAAGCTTCAATCTTTCTCTTGGTTATCGTCGGCGATGTCGGATTCGTTCGAATAATGTCGGTGTTGTTTTGAATTGTAAATATTATGAAAGAGTGGGTGGGAGAGGGAGCCTAGAGAGGGAAAGAGACAATGAGTTTCCAGATCGACGGAGGCCTGGAATGATGGATCCTTGGAATGGAGCATGCACTCTCAATCAAGGATTCCGAGCTGTGCTGCGAAGCACCAAGAAAGCCTGGCGCTATAGGAACAACTGGACGAGGCTCAAGCGGTGAGTCTGAAGAGGGGTCTGAAAAGATGGCCTGAGAGAGATGTTTACGATGGGCTGAGGGAGTCGACGAGGGAATGACCGAGAGTGATGAAAACTGGAGGCCGACAATTGGGCCAAGAGAGCGTTGGCGGTGCAGAATTGGTTGCTATGCGTCATACACCCAAATAAAGCAGTCGGCAAAATAAAGAAATTCTAAAAGAGTGACAGGAGCTGTGCTGAGCCTCACGAACAAAGTCAGGATTTCCTCCGCACGAGGATGAGAAGGATGCACGAAGGAACTGGAGTAGGAGAAGGAGTTGTCAGACCTGACGTGGACAGAGTGGAGAATAAGCTCGTGAGAATCTCTCAGTCTCCAACGCTTTGCAGACAGTCCGTCGTCTCCTCACCGCCGAGCCATTCATGCTATTCGTGGTCTGTCCCATGTTCACCCCATGCCATGTTCAGGGGCATCGTTAAGGCGACCCGCTTGTGGGGTCTCTTAGATTTTGATGGACACTAATAGCACGACACTCTCTTGCTGTAATCAGATACTTCCTCATTCTGTCCGCCAGCTTGCACTAAACTGAGGAGGCTGGCCAAAGCAGGGGGGATGCTTGGCACCAGGACCACCTCTAACGTCGTTGGCTGTCTCGGACAGGGATCGCGGATGGCTTGGAAATCGTGGTTCAGAACATCTGATACAATACGAAGTGCAGGGCAATGCAACTCTAGCCCTGAAGACAATGTATGGAAGTACTTATTGGCTGCAGCTCTCTGCCGCGAGAACGATAATAAGGTTTGAGGCCTTGAAATCTACATGGTAGAACTCATTTGGGCTATATTGAGGGGTTTATGAAGTGCCATGAGTTTGGAAAATCGCCGGTCGGTCACAGGCTTCGAAGAGACACTCGGTGATTAATGTCTTCTCCATTAATAGAACTGCGATGTCCCTGCAGCGGAGGGTGCTGTTATGGCCAGCGGTCCGAACCCTGAGGGTTGTGTGAAACGCTGCAATCTGAGCTGGCAGATCCCTAAACTCTGGCACAATTGACTGGCCAGCGACTGGGACCACCACATTTGCTTCTGTGTCAGCTGCCGCTTGTTCCTGCGTGACGACTCAATTGCCAATCGCTTTGTTGAAGGCATTCTCGTGCATATCGAATTGAGTAACATAGGACAAACTACTGGCGATACGACTGTTCTTGCTTGATGCGGGATCATGGCGAATACCTTCATGTCCGGGCTTCGCGTTTCTAAAACGCCTGTAACAATGCCGCGGACCATCGGGAGACAGTGAGTTTCTTTTATGCCTGTCGATGATACGCTTAAATCTTTACTGTTTAGGTTAAAGAAAATAAGGCACCTCGATCATGACACCGATTTCCATCTGGGCTGAGAGTCTTCCACCCGTTTTCTACCCTTAAAAGGCGGTACCCTCTACTGAGACTCTGGCAAATAGCAAGGAGAATTTCCTTCCTCGTGATAGCAGGCTGGAGTCGCGGGATTGAATATTGCTGATTTTCGGTAAGGCTGGAAGTCAACCTTAATAAACGCAGTGATGTTACCGACATACCATTTCTAATGCGATAATGCTATCCCATAATGACCTGGAAGATATTCTTCGGGTTCTTCAGTTGATTGATGTCGTTAAACACCGCCTTTATTGCTGAGTGCCGCCCACCTCGTCTTGTAATCTCGAGGACTTTCAAACTCGCTTGCCTTTCCAGACCAGATGCCTTTTCGTTTACTCTTCGCCTTAGCCTCAGCCTTCTCGTATTTCTCCTTCTTGCCACCAAATTCTGCTCCAGACTTTGCTTCATATACTGTCGCCATACCACTCTTGATCATTTCGTAGCCCACGTCCTTACGGAACAAAAACCGCCGCACATAGACCGTCGCAACAATTCGCTCGTATTGATCTCGTTTGTAGACGTAAGCTCGAACATTTCGGTTCAAGATGTAAGTCCGTAGCCATTGCAGAGCTTCGGGTGCGAAAGGTTGGGCTGGCTTGCCAAAGTGGCTTTGTTCTGGAGCATCGATGCCTGCGATTCGGATTGGAATCTACACGTTGCACTGTCAGCTCTAGGTCCGCACTCAATGCCTCGCTACATCGTACAGTTCGGTCCTTCAATTCCTTTCGCGAAGCAGGAATCTTCCTCAACCAACCCCAACCCACGGCCCGTCCGCCCGGAGTATGGAACATGTGGAAATTGTCACCATCTCCGACACTTGTAACTCTGCCAAAGAGGCTCCGACTTCGGAAGAAATTCGGTCGAACGTAGGCTGCTCCTGGTATTCGGCGGAGATAGTTTGCATAGAGTTGTAAAGCTGCAAGGCCTGCTAGCGAGAAGAGAACCGTGGGCGCCCACTCTTTGGCGGTTGCGAACGTGTCTGGGTCACGCTCTCCAATGGCGTTGGCCCATGACGTTGGCTTTTTTTTGGGCACCTCATGTTTTTCGTCCACTTCTGGATCGGGTGGGCTGAACGGCCATACCATTGTTGTTGCGACCCGGAGGTCGTGGCGCCAGGGGTTGGCGTGTAAAGCTGAGGATGGGTTGATTGTTCGCAGTACGATGGTCGTGGTGGTTGCGCCTAGGCCCGCGCTAAATGGTGCCTCAGGCGTGCCCGTAATTCTGTAAGTTGGCCGTTGCTTAGACTTGAACATTCATATTCCACATTTAGGAGTTCCTTCCCATCTGTGAAATGATTTATTGCATGTAGGCTTGTGTGTGTCTTAATTCGCTCATCGTTCAAATCTCGCCGCCTATTGTCTACTCCTTCACCCTCGTTACGACTGCACCAGGCTAGATGCGTTACAACCCAGCTTTATGAACATGGAACCTGCATGCACATGTTTCTATACCTGCATTTAGCTCCCTTGAACCCTGAAGCTTCTGCCACTTGCCGTCTTTCTCTCTTTCTCCTCGTTTTCGGGCCTGGCACGGCGTAGAACTAGGGGATATTAGCTTGATTCTTAAGAGCGGTGTTCTGTCATGGATCTGACCTTGGAGGAAATCGGCTGTTCGCTTTCGCATACGTGAGTGGATATATGCCTTGGAAGCCTTAATATGGTAGTGGAAGTAATCACGGAACGTCTGGATGTGCGAGATGACGTCCGGCATTCGTTGAGGAGTAAGGTGACGAGGGAAAAGAACTAAGACAGTTAGTGGAAGAAAGACTACTGGGGGGAAGGCAACGTACCAAAGGTAACATAACCAATTTCTCCAGTGCCAGTGTTGCGCACCCCAGGCACACCCTGCAGTTCCAGTGGCGGTTCGTTCTTGAAAAGCACTTGAGGAGCGTTCTGAATCGCTCGTCTTCGCGCATCAACGAACTCTTGAATGAATACCTTGCCGAACACCCTGTCGGTCTCCTCACGGAAAACAGTGCTGAAGATGACTGTCACTCGATCGAAGCTGGCCTTCACATATATGGCCTCTTCCTCTCGGTAATGGATCGCCTTGATTTCGCCGCCTTCGCGCACTCCTTGAGGGGCTTCCTCCGATGTAAACTGGGACGCGGCCTCCTTCAACTTGTAGTGCTCCTCGTAAGCCTGCTCGAATGGTCCGGCCATGACGTTGCGCTTCAGGAGGGCGAACTTCATGGCAAGAGCGTCGCGTTCCTCTGGATTCAATAATTAGCACTTGCGATATCTCACAAGGCACAGAAATAATAGTCCGTACCCTTTCCTTCTGGCAAGTTCTCCAAGTCGACTAGAACCGAGAAATCGAATCCCGGTTCGACCGGGGCCACGTATTCTCCATATTCGCGTTGTAGGACTTCCTCGGCACCATACTGGACAAGATCTTTAAAGCATCGTATTTGGATAGACAACAAGATCTGCGTCTTGGACTCCGGGGTAGAGATGTGGAAAGTAACGCCGTCGAAGTCGCTGATCGTCTGGTCGATGTGTGCGGGAGGGGCACTGACATACGATTAGCTCTCAGTCTACAGTGTTGCGCCGGCGCATACATACCCCGAGAACCTCTCCGTCAGCACCGATTGGATCAGAACGTTTTGATAGTCCAACAGAAGCATCTTGAAGTCGTCTTGTGGTGCTCCCCTATACCTCGTCGTCCTGGAGCTTGGTTGACGATTGGTAGTGGGGCTTACGTGGTGAGGGACGTCAAGCTCCCAGCCGCCCACGTGACAGACAGCTCCGCCCAGCTTATCGGGGCCGTGCGCCTGTGCCTTATCGATAAGAAAATTTCCCACCATGAATCGAGGGACAAGATCTTTGCAGTCTACGCTTTAGACGAAAGTAGTCGACGAAGGCCAATTCTGGTCGCAACTTGGCAAAAATGGTCAAGTCTTATTTGTAAGGCGTTTGAATACTCTCTGCAACTCTAGCTAACCAACCTGTGATCAGGAAGTACGAGCATGCCAAATCTTTTGGCGTTGTCGCCTCGAGCACCTCGAATCTTGTCTGGACATCGAAGGACCGAACCGGGACTGGTGCGGGCCAAGCAATAGTCGCCGCAAACGAAGAAGTCCTTTGCTGGGATGTAAAGAAAGGCGAGCTTGTTGGCCGCTGGCGAGATGAGCGGAGTAAGGTGCCTGTGACTGCAATCGCGCAAAGCAAGACCGACAAGGACGTCTTTGCTGTGGGCTACGAAGACGGTAGCATTCGACTATGGGATAGTAAGATCTCAACCGTCATTGTCAACTTCAATGGCCATAAATCTGCCATCACAAAACTCGCATTCGACAAGTCTGGCGTCAGACTCGCCAGTGGCTCGAAAGATACCGATATTATTGTCTGGGATCTCGTGGCCGAGGTTGGCCAATTCAAGTTGCGGGGACATAAGGACCAAATAACTGGACTCCAATTCGTGGAACCTGAGCCACAGGTCCAGGGTGAAGATGGTGCGCAAGCTATGGTCGTCGACGGCGAGAGTACCTCCGATGGGTTTCTCCTAACCACAGGAAAGGACTCCCTCCTGAAACTATGGGATCTATCATCAAGGCACTGCATCGAGACACATATATCACAAACGAACGGCGAGTGCTGGGCCCTAGGATTGTCTCCTGATTTCAGTGGCTGTATCACTGCTGGAAACGATGGAGAGATCAAAGTTTGGTCTTTTGATGTGGACGGCCTGGCTTCAAGTGCGCGCCGAGTGGACATGCCTGTTTCGACACAATTCCTTCACGATCGCGGAACGTTGCATCGTCAAAGCAAGGACAGAGCCACTGAAGTGGTATTCCACCCCCGAAAGGACTACTTCGCTGTCCATGGTTCAGAAAAAGCCGTGGATGTTTGGCGGATAAGGTCAGAATCCGAGATTCGAAAAGGCCTGGCTCGTAAAAGGAGAAGACGGCGTGAGAAGCAAAAAGACGGCAAAGCAACTGACGAGGATATGGTGAACGGAGACGAAAAGTCAGAAGATGTATCAAAAGCTGATGTGAGCGACGTGTTCGTTCAGTATGTGATCGTGCGGACTGGCGGCAAGGTTCGATCAGTTGATTGGGCTCTACCTAGCGGACAGAAAGATCTTCATCTGCTAGTAGGAACAACGAACAACCAATTGGAGTACTACAGCGTACCCCCAAAGGAGAAGAGCGAGAAGTCCAAAAAGGAAGACGTTCCTGACTACATCCGGTCGCTCTCCGTCGAGCTACCTGGTCACCGGACAGATATTCGAGCTCTGTCACTGAGTTCAGATGATAAAATGCTTGCGTCAGCATCCAACGGGAGTCTTAAGATCTGGAATATCAAGACCCAAAACTGCATCCGAACGTTCGAATGTGGTTACGCTCTGTGCTGCTCGTTCCTACCTGGCGACAAGGTTGTCGTGGTTGGAACGAAAAGTGGCGAGCTGCAGCTTTTCGATGTCGCCTCTGCTGCTCTTCTTGACAGTGTCGACGCACATGAGGGAGCTATTTGGTCGCTTCATGTCCATCCCGATGGCCGGTCTGTTGTGTCAGGCAGTGCCGACAAGACCGCTAAGTTCTGGGACTTCAAGATTGTTCAGGAAGAAGTATTGGGCACGAGGAGAACAACACCAAAGCTGAAACTGGTACAGTCAAGGATAATGAAGGTTTCTGATGATGTCCTGAGCCTTAAGTTCTCTCCTGACGCGAAACTGCTGGCTGTTGCTCTACTTGACAACACTGTCAAGGTCTTCTTCGTGGACTCTCTTAAGCTTTACCTCAACCTTTACGGCCACAAGCTTCCCGTGCTGAGCATGGATATCTCGTATGATAGCAAATTAATCGTCACCAGCTCTGCAGACAAGAACATTAGGATATGGGGTCTTGACTTCGGAGACTGCCACAAGGCCTTGTTCGGACACCAAGACAGTATTTTACAAGTTGCCTTTGTTCCGCACAACTCAGATGGAAACGGTCACCATTTCTTCAGCAGCAGCAAGGATCGCACGATCAGATACTGGGATGCCGACAAGTTTGAGCAAATCCAACGGTTAGACGGCCACCATGGTGAAGTGTGGGCGATCGCTATTAGCCACACTGGCAATTTCTTGACTAGTGCTGGCCATGATAAGAGCATCAGGGTGTGGAATGAGACCGATGAGCAGATCTTCCTGGAGGAAGAGCGGGAGAAGGAGATCGAGGAACTGTATGAGAGCACCCTAACAACGTCCCTGGAACGAGACGCCGATGCCGAAGACGAGAACGGCGAAGTTGGCGCGGCCACCAAGCAGACGACAGAGACGTTGATGGCGGGAGAGCGGATAGCAGAAGCTCTTGAAATGGGCATGGCAGACCTCAACCTGCTCAAGGAGTACGAAGAGGCTAAACTCACCAATCCCAACGCCATCCCCCCCCAACGCAACCCTATCTTCCTCGCCCTCGGCAACATCACGGCCGAAGCCCACGTCCTCTCCGTCATCCAACGTATCAAAGCCTCCGCTTTGCACGACGCCCTTCTCACCCTCCCTTTCGCCTCCGTACCAATTCTCTTCACTTTCCTAAACATCTTCGCCATGCGCTCTATGAACATTCCCCTGACGTGCCGCATCCTCTTCTTCATGCTCAAGACACACCATAAACAAATCGTGGCTAGCCGCACAATGAAGGTCATGCTGGATGGCATCCGAACGAATCTTCGGGCTGCGCTGAAGAGGCAGAAGGATGAGATGGGTGTGAACATTGCAGCACTCAAGGTTGTAGGTATGCAGATTCGGGATAAAAGTATTAAGGATTATGTGGATGAGACCTGGGAGGAGGAGAACGAGGATAGGAGCGCGAAGAAGCGAGCGTTTGTTCATGTGGCTTAATTAAGTCGAACTCGCGATATAGAAATGAAAGAACATATAGACGTGGTATAATACTTTGACACCTCATATTTTAAGAAACGGTGTATATGATCATGTGCTTACTATCTTCGCTAACCAGGACCCTGTTTCTTGTCCGTAAGATGCAAACATGGTAAACTACCCAAGATGAACAGATATCTGAAAGATCACGCTATCCCACTTCCTCAACTCCATCCTCTGGGTGTGCCGCTTCGTCGTCACCCTCTCCTTAACCTTTCTGTTCATCTCAAACTTCATAGAGACCTACCGAGTTACTAATAGCTCGCGGTAGTCTCCAACCCCTTCAATAAAAACCCTTCCTTGCCCTCACTGCTCTCCAACCTATCCCTCTTGCTCTACGCAAGTGCGACGACTACAAGTCTGTTGAAGGCACTTCAAAACCACATGAGATCATCATTTTCAACCCGACTCCAAACATCTTCCCAAAATCTCTTCCAAATATGTTGTCGAACGCGACCATACGTTCGTAAGTTCAAGAACCATTGGCGCTCTGGAGATCCGTCTTGACGAGTAAGTGTCGCCCACCGGGCGAGGGGTTCAAACAATACACCCCCATCATCTTCAGCCTCAATGACCTCCCAGAGGTCATCGAGGGGCAAGTGAAACAGGCCCGGAGGAATATCCTCAAAGTGCTTTCGGTCAGGGCAGACCAGGCTGGCTATCTTAGATAGATCCTCGTTGCAGTACGGGCAGGGGGCATTGGTGCGGCTGCATACCCATCGCTTGAAGCATTTGATGTGCAAGGGCTTCTTGCAGCAGTGGGTGCTCGCAATTCGATATGACCTTGGAGTTTCTGGGTACTCCTGCCATTCTTCCTGACAAATTTGGCACTGGTCGGACAATTCCAAGGCCGCTGCTGGAGTGATCTCGCGTGCTGAGACGCGCTGCTCGACTCCGTGGTAAAGGCGTAGTAAGTTTTGTCGGACGATTTGGCGGTTGCGATCCATGGTGTGAAATTGCTTGTCGCGACGCTGTTCGGCATCTTCAAACGCCTGGCTTATAGCAGGCGTGAGATTGCTCTTCCGGGCGAACCAAGTGGCCACCATGTCGCATACGTTTTGATCACCTCGTCGGCCCCAGTTGATAGCGTAGAAACCCTCTGGCGCGTCCTTTTGAAGCGGCCAGGGATTTATTACAGTGAGGATGTGCTTGTGAAGAAGTATTTCACAGAACTTCTCGCTGAGTCCAGAATCGTAGCTGGGATAGTAGGCCAGTTGTTTCGCCAACCAGCCTCGTGCCGTGAGCTGTTGCTCCCACTCTCTTGGTGTCATGTCCGACGGCTCCGAATCCGAAGGCATGGGGCCAAAAGAGATGAATAATTGAGTCCGATTTTCGATCCTGTCCATCATATCGATCGAATGAACCTTGTCGGTGAACATTTCGGCCTGGGGTGATAGAGTCCCCATGTCGTTTATCACCCTTTCCAGCTCTCCCTTCTGCTCCATATTCAGAGCGTATGAAAACCACTCTATGGGCTCTTGATTCCTAACGTTCCATGCTTCCTGCCACCGACCGCCTCGTGAGATGTTGTGAGCCCATGGCCGACTTGTACAGTTACAGTCCCTCAAACATTCGTATAGGTGAGTACCATCAGGGTGAAGAGCAGCGTAGTCCGCATTGCGAATATGTCGACCAGGTTGCTCAACGCAACACAAACTCCCAAAGAGTACCTCCTGGGCTTCTTTGGAAAGCCTGTGGTTTGGGTTTTGCAGTCGGTCAAGCCAAGCTTGTAGCAGTATGAGTAGCTCATTGAAATACTCTGCCACGGCTAGTTCTAGCTTGGCTAAGTCCTCCCCTGTTGCCTCCGCATGCCCTTCATTATGGACAAGCAAAGGTCGTTGGCGGCGGACACTTGGATCCTCGCCTACGCAACTCGAACATGGGCTGTTGTAAACTTCGTTTCGCGTCTCTCTGGGGCCTTCTTGGCAGAGGCGACCTTTTACGATCGCACAGCGAATCCATGAGAATTCGCTGTGCCATACGTATGAAAATCCTTCATAGGATGGAGGATCATACTTGGCTAAATCCGTGAGGGAAGCGTTTTGTCCGTCTTTCCAATCCGTCCATGGCTTCTCTGGGGAAGCTGTCACCTGAGACCCTGGTACTACGCGTAGTCCAGTAGTCTCGGCGACTGGCACCGGACAAAGGAACCAACGAACGAGTTTGATACACATGATTGTGGAGTTGTAGTGGACAGGAGTAGATGAGTGTAAGTCAAGGTGATTGTTACCGTTTCTGGTTCTGGGAGTGTAGAAGAATGATCAAGGTTGAGACTTAGCCCTGGAACTACGAGGAAAGCACTCATATATATAGACATGTTTTACAGACTATAGATCTGTTCTGATGTATGCAGCAATGTCAATAAAACACAAGACAGCCATCGTGTTCAAACCTTATTCTCGCAACCTCGAAAGCCTCAACCCCACGCATCTTCTTCGACCTCCAATGATAGGGCGAGAAGTTGCACCAGAGATAGAGTTTTGTTCAAGAAGAGAGGGAACATGACGAGAATATGTTGAGAACAAAGAAACTTGGAAGTTTGTTCGCCGTCGCCATGGCAATTGTATACGATCGAGAAGCTTGTTTCTAAGAGTGACTCTTCCAAGCTCTGCGTGGACAAGTCATTGCGGCTATGTATAAGTTCACACCAACTTGGGAAGGCAAAAATACACGTATGCTAGTCACCAGGTTGTCAATGAACACTCAAGAATGGTTGATAGTGAAAGAAGAAGCTGGCGTGGTTGGAGGCGGCGGATGAAGTTCCGTGAGAGTAATATGACGCTAAACCTGAAACGGACAACCTTTCTCTTTGATCGGATGAGATCCGAGCTCCTAACACAAGGAGCGGCCATAAAGCATTGTCACTCTCAATCTAAATCGAGTCGACTCTATCTTTCAATTTTCAATTCCGTGAATGTCTTTATGAAGAGTCCCAGTCTGTACATTAAAATTCGACATTTTGAGAGGAGGATCCGATCTCGGTGCCCACTTCCGAGGCTCATCTTCCGGAGCTCGTCCCGATCTCTTTTAACCGACATCACGAACCTTCCACGTTTGATATCACGGTCACAGCTAGGAGAGTCGAATCAAGGACAAAAGAGTCTGTAAAATGTTTGCCCTCAGGCGTACGATGGCCACTATGGCCCCTCAGGCCTCTACCCTGAAGCAGGCTGGCAAGGTCGTGTGCATTGGCCGCAACTTCGCGTACGCGCTCCTCGTCTCATGCCGCCCTCGGCCCTCACTAACCCGCGATGCAGGGAGCACATTGCTGAGCTGAACAACACAAAGCCCAAGCAGCCATTCTTTTTCCTCAAGCCCCCTTCGTCTATTGTGCTGCCGGGTGAGGGCTCATGTCTGCGGCCGAAGGGCATTGACATGCACTATGAGGTTGAGCTTGCGCTCATCATTGGCAAGGTGGTCCGGGATCTCCAGCCTCAGGACCTTCAGGGTGCCTTGGAAGCTATCAAAGGTATGCCGAAAAATCTTCATGGGTCAATCGGTGCAAGCGCTAATTTCTTTGCAGCTTACGCAGTTGCCATTGACATGACTGCCCGTAACGCCCAGAATGAGGCCAAGAAGAAGGGTCTACCTTGGGACATTGCCAAGGGTTTCGATACTTTCCTACCCATGAGCAACATCATACCCAAGACTGCTATTAAGGACCCCCAAGAGGTCGAGCTGTTCTTGAAGGTCAATGGCGAGACTAAGCAGCAAGGCTCAACGAACCTGATGATCTACCGGATCCCACGCATCCTGAGCGACATCTCCAAGGTCATGACTCTGAGGCCTGGTGACATTGTTCTTACAGGTACGCCTGCCGGTGTCGGTCCTGCGGTGCCAGGCGACGTTATTCAGGCTGGTGTGAAGGTTGATGGCAAGGAGCTTGAGGAGGGCTCTATTGAGATTCCTGTTGAGGAGTCGCCTAGCTCATATACCTTTGCTGAAACCTAGAGTACCAATTGGCCGAGACGGGGGCTGATCGCAACCTTGCAAAATTCAGGCGGAGGGTTACTTGTAATAGAGATGTATACGGACTCGTCAGCTATTCATTTAGCGAGGGGAAACGTGTGACAATGTACTATCAGCTCATGAACATACTATACTACTACTACTACTACTACTACTACTACAACCTACAACAAGCCTTTTACTCCTCGTATCTCATTCATATTTCTTGCTCCCTTACTCCAAATTAGGGTCCTTGATAGATCCCGGCTTAGGAGCCCAATCAGCCAAAGCACCACACTTCCCACAAGTCCTCTTGTCATGATCAGCCTTGAAGTCCTCCACAGCAGTCTTAATCTGGGTGCCGAGATCAGTGCAATGAAACGCAGCCTCATGAACAATCTCCTTGCACTCTGCACAATACCACCTCATGCGGTCAATAGACGCGACAGGACGCTTCTGCTCTAGGACAACCCCGACAGTGTTGGCGAAGCGGACGGGGTTATGAGGAGTGTTTCCGGGGAGTAGGAACATGTCGCCCTCGCGGATGATGATGTCGCGAAACTTTCCATCGTCAACAACCTTGAGCATCATGGCGCCCTTGTACTGGTAGAACCATTCCGGGGTTTGATTGATGTGATAGTCTGTCCGAGCGTTGGGGCCGCCGACGATCTATTATAGTGAGTCCAGTGAGTCAGTGAGCTCTTTTACAACCACCACCATCAATTGAGGGGCTATACCATGACGGTAAAGTCTTCATTATAGACGCAGTAGTTGTTGATGGGCGGTTGGAGGAGATGGGAGTTCTCTGCTAGCCTGTGAAGAGCTATGAGCACGATAGGAGGAGAGGTGAGGGCTGATTGACTCACCACTTGGGCAAGTTGATAGGCGGGCCAAGCATCTTGACTTCGCTTTCGATGAATAGAAGCAACTTGAATTGGGTCTCTCTGGAGCTACAATCTTGGAGTGAGGGTTATATCAAATGGTCGAGTTGAAACGTCCTTCAGCGGCTTCGTCCGAACGTTTGAATATGTCAGCCACGAAAGTTGCCGCGCTGAGTCAACTCCTAGTGGTCGGCAGTCTCGGGTGTTGAACTCTCGGATTGTGGAAAAAGCCTCCAATCGAGATTTACGTAGTATCGTAACGCCGCCGTCACAAATGACTATTAGGTTCGCTACAAGCTCGAGAGCTTCCGTCCACCCATTGGATGCAGCCATCCAATCCTACAGTGCCCCTCCTTCAGAAGCCACGCCCTATGATAGCTCAGCTATGCCAGCGATAGTGAGACGGCAGAGAGCCCGTGAACGTTCCAGGCACCCTAGGCGTCCCAGGCCCCGCTAACGATGGTGGGGCGCCTCGGATCCCGTGCACCAGCTCCGTCTCACAACACCACCAACGGGTCGATCGACAGCTCCTCGGTGATACGATCCAGGTACCCAAGCTTGCGCAGGTTTGAGCGCATTTCCATAGGTTTCTTATAGCCGACGTCCTCTTGCAACTCCAACCGTGAAACTCTCCAATCTCCACGTCTAGCCGCCATACATTCCCTCCAACACCTTCGAAGTAGAACGCATACGCAAGCCTCCGAAACGCGGAGCTCCGAACCACCAAACGATGGACCACTCCCACATGGATCACGGTGGCATGGACCACGGTGATATGGACCATGGTGACGGTGGCATGGACAACATGTGCAGGATGGACGTAAGCACTGCTGCTCCCCCCCCAAGCTGAGGCTTGGTAGTCAGACCAGCGCCCTAACCTTTCAATGCTGCAGATGCTCTTTACCTGGGAGACAAACAACCTATGCATCGTCTTCCGCCAATGGCACATCCGCTCCACCGCCTCCCTCATCGTCTCGCTCCTCGCCGTAATTCTCCTTGCCGTCGGCTACGAAGGCCTCCGCTCGCTCTCACGCCGATATGAAGATGCCCTGGCGAAGCGCGTCCAGGCCATGCCAAGTAAGCTTCAATCCGCCTTCTTCCCATACCGTACACCAATCCCAAGTGGGGAACCCGGAAAAGGGTAAACGAGTGTGCTGTTTGCATTTTCTGTCTCCTTGGTCTTCTTGTCAATTAGGACTTGCAAATGCTAAGGCTTCCCCTGAGGTGATGATGCTGTTACTGAGACGACTCCTTTCCTCTTGCCAGGGCAGAACCAAGGGCACGCAGGCCAGCGGGCGCATGTTATCAAGGCCGTCCTGTACGCGCTGCAGAACTTTTATGCTTTCATGCTGATGTAAGTGATTACCTTATATCTCACCCAAGACAGGGTATAAAGCTTAGACTTGTTTAGGCTCATCTTTATGACTTACAACGGCTGGGTTATGATTGCTGTATCCCTTGGCGCTTTTGTGGGCTACTTGGTCTTTGGGAAAAGGACATCGGCCACCAAAGACAATGCCTGCCACTGATTTAGCGAGGTGTCTGAACGTATGTTGCTGCCAATTATAGATCAAGAATCTATGGGTTTTATTGTGTAGTTTAGTCTAGGCTTTCCGAACAAAACGAGAGGTCAATACAACATGAATAAATACTCTATGAAAACAACCACTCCCCTGCCAACCACTTCCCTACCATCTATTGTGGAAACACTATCCCTCGAGCTCCTTACCTCACGAATAGACGGGTGGCTGCGATTGATAGCCCTACATCTTAGCCGCCTCCCCATCCTCCTCCTTCTTCTCCTTCCCAATCTCACTCAAATCCCCCTCCCTATCCGCGGTCTCAATGATAGCCTCATCTCCGAAGTTATCATTATGCTCCATCTCCGGCTCCTCCGCATACGCAATCCTCGCTGCGTCAACCAACACTCGCGCCGTCATACCCCACACCTTGAACCGGCCCAAGCGTTCATCCTCCTCCTCCAACTTCTCCGCCAAGTTCCCCTGCGCGCTGTTGCGTCGCGGCTTGGATACTGTCTGGTTGTTCACCGGCACGTAGAAATTGTGGACGCGCCAGGGGTGGTCTTTCCAGTGAAGCCATTCTCCGTCGTACCAGTGGCCGGGCGGAAGGGTTTCGTCGGCTGGTGGGGGGAGGTCCGTGATCTTGAGGAAGTTGTAGAAAGGTGCACTGAAGACAGCGGCGACTTCGCGAGCGTCAAGTTTGGGGATCATAGTTTCTTCGATAGATGGGGCGGGAGAGCCGGGGGCTCTCCGGTCGGCGTGAAGGAATGCCACGACAGGGCGGACGACGAGGTGTGTCCGGGCTAGAGAAGGAGGTAGACAGCAAAGGTGCTCGATCCGGAATGGCTTAGGAAGTCTATAGTCATCCATCGGCAGTCCGATCTCCTCCCAGGCCTCGCGCCTTGCAATTTGATCTGTATTCATCAGCACTTAGTTCATAAATGAACTATGACATCTTTCTGGTTTCATACAGGGTGTTTCCTCAGTATTATCGGCCTTTCCACCTGGAAACGCGGCATGACCCGAAAAACTTCTTAAGCTCGCTGCACGCATCGTGATGACTACGCGCAAGTCACCCCTGCGATCCGCGTACAGGAGGATCAAAACGGCCGCGCGCTTGCGGGCAGGGAGACGGTCCCATAGTGGGAACGCTGGGGGTTTGTATGTCCTAAACCGGGCGAGTGCAGCCTATGAGTTTGTTAGTGAGTTTCTTATTAAGGAATGAAGTTGATGTATGAGTATGAGAAGTAGTGATCGGGATGACTGGTAAGTGAGTCACTGAATAAGACTTCATCACTGTTAAGGAATCCAAGTAGATAACCATATGAGGAGAAGAAACACTAGCTACTAACCGCCGAAAATGCATTCAAAGGCGCCATGGTTGACGCTTCATAATACAATGAAGACTCTCCGTGATTCTCGCGTTGCGAAGCCGAGGCTTCTCTAATCCCGTTCTGAAGGGCAACGACGTCACTAGCCGAGACTATCTCGTCTACTGTCAGATTGTCTTCTAAGGGTGCAGCAGCGTCAGTCATTTTCAGCTCAGCTCCTCTGTGCCCCTGAAAGAACCCTTCCCGCGTATCTGAGGTTGGTCCGGGGTCGGTGAGGATGCAAGGTTGAAGTCTTGGACGGGCCTTTCGGATGCCGCTCCGGCTCCGGCTCGAGATGCGGGGGTGGGGCGGTTGACGGTTGCTATTTCGGGAGTGCTTCGGCAGGGCTTGGGGCCGAATCGGCATTTGCCCTGTTAGATCTACTATAAATATTGTTATCAAGCTAGATAGTCTATGAATACTTGCAAGGAAAAGGATGTAACTTTAAGTTTGGAGGTTCGGCGCTTCATGTGCGCTCTACGCTACTTCTATCACATCGGATATCAGGTTCATGGATGTGCATCACTGCAAACTTCATCGTCGTGAAAACATATTAAATTCATGACGGAGGGATCAGCCTATAAGCTGCTCAAACCTCAACTCGCTTTCGAAACGTATACCTATTGTACGATAAGAGCAATCATCAAGGGGGGGATCTTGTATAAGCAACCTCCCTACGCCTGCAAATGCAAATGCAACCCCAATACTCCCAGCATCCCAATAAAACAAATAACCCCTCCGTGTATATGTGTCTGCTTCAAATATAGTTATCCTCCGTGGTTCCCTCTGGTATCACTCGGATTCGGCTTCTTAGTTGGTTCCTCCGTTTCTCTGCCCTAGATGTATGCAGCATCTTGACCCCGTTTCTTGCGCCGCTGATGAGCTCCTTCACCTGACCTCCGGTTTTAGCGAATACCCCCGGAGAATCTGGCCTCTCAGATCGCGGCGATGATAGTGGGCGCTGCACGGTTGGCTCCGCAGAGACCAAGTCCTCACTCCGCTTAGCAAAATATCCTTTGATTGCCTCTCGAACATTGTGATCGTCACTCTCGTCATCGTCTTCATCGTCAGTGTCAAAGACGCTGTGTGGTGGCGACGCCATATTCGACTCTCTGGATAGCGGGTGAACACTAGGTGGATAGGGCGTCTTCTGAGGGTGATGTCCTGAGGCGAAAGATGCCCTGTGAGAATCGAGCGAGGTTGGTGCTTCTCGCCGCCGGGAGAAGAGCGTCTTGGCGGAAAAGCTGAGTCGGCTGGAAAATGAGGATTGTGTAGATGCAAGTTGTGGAGATTTATTATAGATAGAATCCCGCTCAGGAAGAGTAGCTAGATCGCTGGTGATCCTGTGATACTCATCCGCCGTCTCGTTGTCGCTGAAGTAAGAGTAAGACCTGCTCCCTCGCCAAAGAATATCTTCAGCAAGGGAAACATGGAGGCCCGGCGAGTGGTCCAAGGCGCCTGGGGCGCTGCTATAGTGGGTGAGAGTCGGTTTCCTGGCTGAGGGCGTATTGAACTGGACACATTGGGGTGATTTAGGAGCACCAGAACTTCGCTTGCTTGACATGCCGTCGCAGTCGGGATCTAATGGCGGCGGCGCGCTACTCTCAGAATACCTCGGCGTCTCCTCCTCAAAAATCGGACCATCGAAGGACTGACTATAGTTGCTCGATGAGTCTGTCGGTGATGCCGACGAAAATTGGATTCTGCGGAGTGATAGAAAGTCGTTAGAGGCTACATCGTGGCCGGTGAGTTGGTGAACCTTTTGAGATGAGCGACGTCCCGTGATCGACGTAATGGAAGGACTGGTGGGTAAGCTCATACGAGCGGCATGGTGCTGTGATGGTGGTAAGAGCAGAGGCAGCGGCCGTGCAGACATTTGATCACTACCCTTCCTGACGTGCGATGCCCTCGGTGCGGTAGAAAGACTCTGTGTCGACCTGGAGGCATCCTTGGGTGGTATCGGAGGCGGCGGAAGCGGCTTGGTGCGATACAGAACCTCGTTCTCTGGCGGCAGAGCCCTTTCTAGCCCGTTGAGTGAATGTGCGTAGCTTCTCATTATGAGGACAGTCGAGATGCAGATTTGATTGATGCAGGTTTGATGAAACGGGATGAGTCGAGGGTCTCGAGGTGATCAATCGCTTGGATATACGACAAACAAAACAGCCGCCCTGCCTTGCGCCACCATCTGACAAAGAAGGACAATAGAGACGACGATTGATTGACGGGCGCGCAAGGACGCGCCGTCCTTTGTCTGCGTGAACAAGAACCACTCAGAAATCCTCAGACGCAGCCACAAAGGGAAACACGGTGCTGTTCACTTTGTATTTTCGAGGGAATTAGTCTTCAGTGATCGATGGGGCATTCAGTCAATCACTTAGCCTGCCTGCCTGCCTGCCTGCCTGCCTGAAGTCTGTTGAAAGAAAGAAGAGAAATTACTGTGCATGATGCGCACGCGAGTCACCGCGGTTTCTTGAGTGTCTTTATGAGTGTACGCGTGTTGCTTAAAATGTGTCCCAATAACCGTAAACCTAGCAGAATCTTCGCCCCGTTTCTCGCCCGACACCATAGACGGGCACGGCAGATCGACGTCAGTCCCATGCTGGGTACGTCGCATTTTCAATATTCATCGTCTGCTCCGTGGTCAGCTGGGGCGGATGTGGCGGGAGGCTTGGGTCTAGGCTGGTCGAGTCGGGCAGGATTGGATCATGGCAGACGCACCGCATTCCAGTCGATGGTCCCCGAGGCTGAGATCCCCCGCAACACCGTCGGATTTGACTTCAAGGGGCCATCCCACGCAGCACACGGGAAGGGAATTTCTAAGCGA
Organism: Nectriaceae sp. PG4201; assembly: GCA_023628695.1. NCBI lineage: Eukaryota > Fungi > Ascomycota > Sordariomycetes > Hypocreales > Nectriaceae > Nectriaceae sp. PG4201. The sequence goes on from JAMAKE010000005.1 coordinate 821,473, forward strand.
GTCGCGAAGATGTGCGTTTCATGGGATGGCATTTTGAGGCTATCGTCGCTGGGGGACAAAACCCAGCGGCCACTTGTGGCAGGTCGGTTTGCATTGCCATGGGTTGCCGGCTCGTATTGCGAGTTAGAGACGCTCGTTCGACCCCAAATGACGTCCACCGGAGAATTTGCACTGTCAATCGCAGGCTAATTCTTAGTGTTTTCGTAGCATTTCCGCAATAGTCCACTGCCATCCCAAAGCATAAAGCCAACGAGAGAGCTTCGGGCGAACCGACTCGGAGAACAAAGCATGGAACATTGCCGGGCGGTTCAGATCAGGGTCCATCTGCACGACCGGGGTAGGAAAAGTTACCAGCGTGGCGGTACAAGATCTGAAGATCTGGAGAGAGAGGTATGCTCTTAGGGTCGATCATGGATCTCGAGCCCCACGGGAAGCCCCATACCTTGTCCTAGGGAAACTCTCGCAATTATGGCTACCGGGTCGTTGGGATAGAGGGCCAAATCCGCATTAATAAGCTGGAAACTCTCATTCAAATCCATAAATCCGTCTATACAGTACACCAGACGCCACCGTCAGCCGGATTACCGTTGAAAACCTCACCCTCCGGCCCGGCGATACCTTGACGCCACTATTCATCGTCGTCGTATTTGCCCTGATAGTCCCCCAATAGTATGTCGTCGATCCCAAGACCACTCGTTGGCGAACTTCTAATGCACTCCGTCTCAACTCGGAAAAAGATCCACACCCATCGACGAAAGACCTCGAGAAACTCGATGAGGAAGAGGCCGCTTTCGAAGTCGCTGAATTTGTCTAGATGGCGGTTGAGTTTTATTGACCAGGTGCATCTTAGCATCAGATCCATGATAATAACCACGTAATAGAGGTTGATCGGCCTGAACATCAGTTTATCTCGTAGCCCGAACGGGTGGTTCGGAGACTCTCGTTCCCGTTTTGAGGAGAAGAGCGTCATATCCCAATCCTTAGCAACGTCCCAGTAGAAAGAGTAGAGTGAATTGACCAAAACGGCAACCAGCCATGCCTTGTTGAGAGCCGCTTTAGTATCACCGTCCTCTACACCTCTTTGGAGCGCGCTTGTAATTAGTACCGGGAATGCGGTCGAGTACTTGAGGGCGTTGGCAAGGTGTTGGCCGCCCCACCCGACTGACTCCTTGTATGGTGCTCGTCGGACTCGGAAGTATTCGATCATGCACTGCCTGAACCGCATCATGCTCGGCGCCGCCATGATGAGCGGTACGATAATCGTTCCTCCACAATTTCGATCAGGTCGATTCGTAGACGAGCCTCGCGTGAAGAACATGCAAATCGTTACGAACAGATCCCCAAACACCTTGGCGTACGAGGTCAACACATCGGCAAGCAGGATGTCGCCGAACTTGCCATCTTGCGGCTCCGCCAACCCGCCAATGCTAACACGCCGCAGCGTAGCCAAGAATCGCCTTCTTCCACCGCTAGGTAGGTGTTGAAGGGGCACAACGAAGATAGCAGCCACTGCGACCAGGTAGGTCAGAGGTATCCAGTCGTACGCAACAACGCGCGACGGGACGCGCCATGTAACCAGCCAGAACAAGGTGATCGATACGGCGAACAGGCCTGACAGCACAGTTCCAAGTCGATATGTCGACAGATGGTGGGGGATGTGATGCGGTGAGGCTCGGCCGGGGTATCGAATCAAGGATGGTACATCGATCTTGGCGAGGTAAAGGTAATGCAGGTTGATGCCCCATCCCCAAACAGCTATGGCGAGTTAGCGCATTCTGTCCAATGCAAAGATAAAGGGAAGATCTTACCCAGCGTCGCAATGAAGCCGACGCGATAGGGGAGAGGAAAAGTTAAGCTGAAGGAGTCAAGCTCCGGCTCAACTGCCGGATCACCGTCCATTGAAGCGAACCGCCATCGGGCGGAGAAGATTGAAGGGGATGAGAGGAGCTTGCGAGCTAGGCGCCAGAGACGATGAAGGAGTGACTAGACGTATGAGCAAGGAAATGAGTGAAGATCAGCAGAATTGCTCCTAAAGATGTGAGATGAGGGTCTGATCAAGCTGTCCTCATTGCGATATGGGCGGGTCTTTTTTTCAGGGGTGCAGGGCTGACCTACGTCAGCCTTAACATTTTTCGAGTAGACGCTAGGATCAGCCACTCAGCGCCGACCGCTCCCGATCTCTTATTAATCTCACAACAACATGAAGTCGGCAAAAGTTGTAACTGTTACCATAAGCTGCTTCAAGCCCTCTATATCTTGGTCTGAAAACACTGCTCTTCTCGGTGCATAGTCCCTAACTATTGGGATACAATGAATCTTGCGCTGAAATTATTGATGGCGTCATGCTTGGGGAGAAGCCCTCACGCGACCTTTTATTCAGGTGCCAAAACAGTCCCTGCGGCCACGAACGGGGTGATATGGCCCTTCATTTGAGTATGGCGAACTGAGATGACATCATGGTGCGGAGGGAAATTACCACGACCATAATAATTCTTGTCGTAGCTTCGGGTTAGAAGCCCTACGTTTGCTATCCTAACAAGTCCCAACATTTCCGAAAAGAAGAACTTGGCAAGTTTCCTAATACCTACGGAAAAGTTCAAAAAGGGACCACTGCTCTTCTGCCTATACGATGTGCAAACTTCACTAACGGAACGTGGACGGTTTGGCATCAAGACACGACTCACTTGCTCTGAGCTCCAACAGCGGGTTCACTAAGAGAAGCGGGAACAATACTTCCGACTTCTCGAGAGGGTACCATAACATACCGCTAGAGTGTCTGTAGCAGACCGAAGGCATTCATCACTCTATTCCATTAACTGAAAGCTCATGCAGACTTGACTACGCTCACGCAGTTGGCTTAACACCCAATTTCCCGTGGGCACCTTGGTTCTTGTTTCGACCATTCAATCTTAATTTTGTCCGCTTATATTTGCCTGCCGCTCAGGTAGAAAGATAGGTTTCTTTCCTTCCATGCACTACTTTCCTTTGCGATACCATTTGCTTTGGCAAGACTGCGTGTGATCTCAACCACAAAGCCATGCGCAATTTTGCGGGCTGTCTTCCACACCGTCCGTCCTTTTCCCATCACCGCTCCCCAAGCCCAAAGTAGACCCTCTTAGATCAGCCCATAGATATTGCAACTCTGTCCTCAGAACGAGATTATAGGCACAAAGTTCCATTGCGTTACTGCACGGCAGACAGTTACAGTATCGTCTCGAGGTGATCGTCCTAAACCCCGTGTGTGTCATATGCAATGGATTATCCCAACCTCATTGAGATGGAGCAAGGGTATATATGTGTTGTGACAGCGAGGAGACAGTATATCACTTCTAGTTCAGGTTTGTGAAATAACACCGTCGTATAACCCGAAGCCCGGCCTCTCCCCGACCTCCCCTTGTGCATAAGAGTGAGAGGGGCTGAAAATGCCTCTCACAAAGGGCTGGAATATCCTTAGAGGATCTTTTGCTCCATCCAACCTCCTTTATATATCGTTAGCCAGGTCCCGATTGTTCTCCTCCAAATTTTTCACCACTTCAATAGGATTAGGCGGGCAGTCTCGGCAACAAGCTATCCTGAGACAGGCAACTCTTTGAATCCGGGTTTTCGTCTTCTCCCCTTGCTCATCTTCTCTCTTCTCTCAACTTCCCGACACGGGGCGATATGTAGATCCTATCACATCATTATCGAAGCAAGAAACATGCCTAGCCTAGCCCGTAACGGATGTCACCTCCGTCCATGCCCGTGACTCCATCCCCGAGCATTAGCCCCCCTCAACTCCATCATCTGATACTCGCCAATGCAAGTCATCCAACTAACATACTCTTTCACAGCCTCCCATATTCAGCCCCGAACGTGGTCCGACATACGCGGGGGCCTCCAGCTGCCGAATTGAGCGTGCTGAGAACCAACATGCATACTGCGGGCCGCCCGAGCCAACCACGGGCCATCTCACCCACCCGTATAAAATTAGAACTAGGTTCTTCGAGGCAACAACTCCATAACCGATGCTGCCTCTTCAAAACGTGAGAGAGGCTGGGGAATCTTGAAGGCTTAGGACCGAGGGATCTACAATCCTTCAGTGATGCGAGCCGGTCTTTCCGTCGATGTGGGACTTTGGGGAAGGCATGGCATAAAGCTAAGAGAGGCCCTAGCTGTAGTTCCCAATAGGACTTCTCTCGTGTACCTTCAGATCTTGTACGCTTATACGGAGGCTGTCCCACGCCTCTCTGAGATGCCCAGTATGGAGCCTCAACCCTCAGACTACGAAAAATCAAAAGCTTTCGTAGATGCTCTTATCAAACTTCTCGACCCAACTTGCTGCGCGACGGCGGATAGCACAAAAAGAGGTTGCATAAAGGGGGTCGGTACCAAAGATCGCGTCGAACATTTCCAAAATTCTCAGCGGCTTCTTCAACTTGTCCAAGGTCAACCACCTAGCTATGACAAGGAGCTTGATGATCTCATCTCCAAAACCCACTGTGGAAACCACATAAAGGAAGCACACGAGCTGATCAAGCACTGGTGTGGGACGACCAATTCTGATGGCGTCACATACGTCAAAGACAATGGAGACGATGAGAGCCAGGCTTCCGCCGCGCCTACTACTCCCAACCAAAGAAACATAGGACGACAGAGGGCCTTGCATCAAATATCTTATGACTCCCCTTCTCCTCTATCTCCTGTATCGAACGAGGGTCTGGAGACTCCGGGCTCGTTTCTGAGTCCCTCTCCCGGTAGTATATTTAGCAGAGGCGATGTCACTAGTCCCTTAACTCCCCCGACCGAACCTCCGACACCAGGACTATCGAACCCAAAAACGCAGAGGGTCTTGTTCGCAAATGGAAAGCAGCAGGAAACGCCAACGCGTCCGAAAGCAAGATTAGGGAACCTGTCAAGCTTGGAAAAAGATAAAGACGAGCACATCTTCTATCAAGGAGGCCGCGAATTCGATGACGATGGAGGCAGTAAAAATTACCACAGTGATACCAACGATAACCACACCGACAGTGTAGAATCGCCGGTTGAGCCAGATGATGTGGTCGAGAAAAGCGTAGCTCCCTCGACACCAACGCCGAAGAATAAGAGTCAGGAGGGGATCCAAGGGAAACTTCAGGAGAATGTCTGTCGTCTGTTGACGAAACCATATACGGCAGGAAAAAGGGATCCGCATACCAGATTTCATATCTGGCAAGAAATCAACAAGAAGTTGACAGGCGAAGAGCTAAAGGAAGGAATAGTCTATGTTCTTTGGTCCCATGAGCTTAATTGCTTCAAGGTTGGGTTTACTACCAAACCAGACACACCTTCTCGCTATAAGACCGATCAATGCGACATGGAATTCGACGTCGTCGCGGTAACCAGTGAACACTTTGTGGGAGCTAGGAGAGTTGAGAAACTGGTCCATATGGATTTGTTTGAACAGCGTCAGGTGGTTATAGCTTGTCCTGGTTCCAATTGCATCACAGAGCATAATGAGTGGTTTGCGGTAAACCGGGACGATTGGAAGGTTGTTGTTGGGTCAGTTGACAGATGGAGTCGGTTTATCCGATATCGACCCTATGGCCCAAATGGACAACTGACTGGCACAGCAAGGTCATCGCTGTATAACTTGTGGACTTCGGAAAACATCGTCACGGCAGTAGAGCAGGTCAATCAAGGCAGAGTTGGATGCAAAGTTGGAAGCAAAGAACTTAACTCGCTGGTATCCATGAACAATACGAGCGAGTTTAAGACAATGAAGTACAACCCAAAAGAGTATGAGGGAATGGAGATATTGGAAGGATTTATTGAGAACGTCAGAAAACCCCCAAGAAGTTCGGCGAAGAAACCAGCTATAACATCATCAACGAAAGCAGCAGCGAAACCAATAAGGATTCCAGCAAATCCAAAGATGCCAGTTCATATCAATACCAAGAAAGGAGCGGAGCCCAATGAGGATATCAAGATCGGCGTGGCTGTGAAGTTTAAAGATGATAAGAAGATGATAGAAATAGAGGGGTCTTACTTTGGGGGCGAGGACGAAGCAGACCTGACGATAATTGAGGAGAGGCGGAAGCAGGGTGAGAATGAGAAAGAAGACAACAGGGAACAGGGAAAGAAGGGGAAACAGAAGAAGAGCAAAGCGCAGCAGATGCGGAAGGAACTGGAAGAGGAGAGGAGACTGGAAGAGCAGAGGAGACTGGAAGAGCAGAGGAGATTGGAGAAACAGAGGAAACTGAGAGAGCAGAGTAAACTGGAAGAGCAAAGGAGACTCGAAGAGGAGAGGAACCGAGACAAAACTTCCAGGCAAGCGGGAATGACGACGGAAGTAGATGAGCAGCCCAAGAAGGAGACGGGGAAGGGGCGGAGTCTCAGAGTCGCGATCCGCGAGAGAGTGACCCAAATACCTTCAGGTCTGGGGAAGATGGTGCCTCGCGAGACAGCGAAGCCCAAGTCGAAGGGAAACACCCAAGATCCGGTGGTGGGACTTCAACGAAGATTCACAGACAAGGTTAAGAGCACTGCGTTTGGGATTTCAAGGAGGAAAACGGCGGGGCCCTAGCCATTGCCAACCTGGATGACGGATCTGAGCATGCGCGAATGATTTCGATGAACATGGTAGATGATTTTTGACTCTAAGTACTTAGTAGTATCTGTTTCCAATGCCATGAAAGTGTAAACGCTACTTTCTTTAATTCTGTGTGCTTTTAAGTAGCACGGCTTCCATGTAATATTTGTGAATAGAAGGGAGTTGAAGTAGGAACCACAGCTGTGGTCTCACGTGGCTTCGGGAACTCGGTCGACGAGCGAATCCTGGGGTCCTGCTGATAGCCGGCTGTGTTGGTCGTGATATGCAGTGAACCCCCTATTCATACATTTGGAAGCGCTCGCAACGCACCAAGTCCAAGCGGAGGTTTGATTGGCAAGCGGGTGAAATAAATACTTGGCAGGCACCAGCAAAGCTTCACCTGCTTTTGTACCAATTCAGTTTACTCAATACCTACTAAGTAATAAATGATACCAGTCTCAAAGAAAATTAGTTCGGTGTTACTTTGGAGCTTTTTTTCAGCCGGATATATCCCCGATGTGTAGGGATTGCTAGTACCTACGATGGCGCAGATAGGTGGAAGCAGGTAAGGGGCAAGGTAGATAGAAGTTAGCGGTGTTTCTGGCACCAGGATGAATATGTCCAAGCGGGTGGCTTCAAAACCCAGAAGTGTCTCTCAAGTGGTGCTTGGGTACTAAGAATAGCGCAGTGAACCAACAAAGCCCCCCTACCTTAAGATAGGGACTGACCAGACTGGGCCACAGGGTTGCACTGATCTTACCAGTCAAACCAGTGGGAGACACAGGAGGATCAGTCAGCTCGTGCGAGGAGTAACGGTTGCACATCTCTTACTCCGTTCAGCAGCCACTTATCAACAAAAGTTTGTTGGTGGCGATGGGACGAGGCGCGTCAATCGAGAGACAGATTCACAGAATGGGTTCAGAATGAGAATCCATGCCATCCTGAGCGAACAGCCAACGAATAGTGGATTGCTAGCGGCCTCCGCTTACATCATTTTCGTCCACCTCGCAACAGAGCAAGTTCAAGGTTCTTTGGCTGTTGTCCTTGGGTGCAAGTGACGCTTGGCACTAGAAACACCGTGAGTTTCACTCTCATCGCCGACCTGAACCACGTTTCGCCCCCTCAAAAACAACATTGAACCACCCATCACCACCACTCCTTTATTTTATACGATTCATTCCCTTTCGGCCTGTTCTTTGCCACGCCATGTCATCTCGGTTGTTCCTAGTTTGCTGCGGCCCGCGATACGAATGAACTGCCCCAGATCAGGTGGAGAGGACGCTCTCAGCTAGGAATAGCACGCGCAAGCTGCCACGAAAGGGGATCCGTAGACACCATTTCTGTGCCCAACGCCAGTCGAGAATACCCCCAGAACAGGCAGGTGAGCAACCAAGAGCTGAGCCTCAATTGCTCGTTTTTGCAACAATCGCGTTGTCTACTTGTTCTCGTCTTACATCCCTATTATCTTCTATTCCCGAAGGCGGACAAGACAGCGTCAGCCACACTTCCTTTCTCTCGGAACACTCATTCTCTCCATTTCAAGACACAAGCCTCATCTGCTTCCGCTCCGTCTGACATGCTCCGAAGTGTTTCGCTCTAGAGAGCGCCAGCGTCATGGACGCCCCTACGACCGACGCCCGTCGCTCCAGCATCGAGAAGACGCCGATTGCTCCTCCGCCTTTTGACCGGTTACCCGACGAGATCATTGAACAGTGAGTTGCACCAGCGACGATTTCGCTTCCGCGCGACGACGCGCCATTCACGATTGTCCTGACACTCCCCTTTAGGATCCTTACGGCCACCGACCCTAACGGCTTCGCGTCGCTTGTCCTCTTGAATCGCAAATGGAGAACCGTCTCCCAACGATCCTATCTCTACCGCCATCATCTTGCGCGTTGTCCTTCATATTCCGCGAGCCATCCAACAATACCCCCCGCCGATGACGATAACCTACCTCGGCTTCGACGCCTGTTCGCCCACGAAGTCAAGCGAAACCTCTTCGAAGCCTACCGACGACCTAGCGAAACTATCATAAAGCTAGTGTCCAACTCGATCAGCTCTTCATCATGTCCGGGAGGCGAGGGCATGCAATTCAGTACCTCGCCAAGGGGTCATCACATTCTGGCGTACAACTCCTCGAGAATTTACGTGATCGACGTGCGAAGCCCGACTTTGGAAGTGAAACGAGAACTCAAAATCCTTCGAAGGCCTATTTCGGCATGTATCAAGGATGATGGAACTCTCTTGGCTATTCTATCCACCGAGATGCAGGTGGACCTCTATGACTTGCAACAGTCTCCGCCACGTCGAACTCAATCAATGATTCTCGATAACACCCCGCGAACGATTGCTCTATCACCATGTGGCTCAGTTCTCGCTGCTGCGTATGAAGGCGGAATCGAAGTATCATCCATGAAGCCAGATGCCTTACCGACGGATCGAAGAGCAGTAAAGTGTGATGCGGTCGACACCCTCGCCTTCTCCTTTGATGGCACTCAGATCTTGGGTACCACCACCCAATCCTCCTCGCCGGCTACCGTCATTCTGACAGCCCCTTACTACGACCCCGGAAGCCACCTACCCGACGATAACATCAGTCCACTTTGGACGACCTCGATTCTATTTCCTAACACAAGCCGCGATTGCAGTCACGCGGTTCTACTCCAAGATGGTCATGAAGAGGAGGCCAGCTGGACATTTACATACGATCGTAGCTTTGAGACCTTCCGCGCCGTTCGAATCGACGACCTCAGGAACGGAACCACTTACTTCACAGGTCCAGTACCAAGCGCTAACTCCCAGGCCAAACTTCTTCCCTGTACGCTACCTGCTGCCACCTATCATGGAGAGTTAGTGTCGGCTGGGTTCCAAGGCAAGGAAATTTGGGTCTATGGAGTTCCCGAGGATCTAGATGCAGTTCCCGATACCGCGACGTCGTCTACTGATGGCAGTGCGACATCATCCGGATTAGGGAGAGAGAATAGTGGTCGGAGCGGCACTTCTCGTCGCCCGTCGACGAGGGCACAGGATGCCCATGGTGGTAGAGTTCCCCAATGGCAGCTCCTATGTGACAAATTGAGGAACACATTCGTCACCGGCTGCAAAATTTCGGAACTGGCTGGACTGAGCCACGTGAAATGGGTTTCAGGGTTTGGTGCTTCTTCTGCCCAAGAACGATTGGTAGTCGCCGCTCGGGGAGTCTTGCCCGACAGGCTCGTTACTGATGAGGAGGATATCGATTTCATCGATGGTGGGAGGCTTACGCTACTTGACTTTGACTACGGGTCGAGCAATGGTACGAAGACCGAGATCACCATCGAAGTCGGGACAGACGATGCCGAGGTATTGGAGGAGGAGCAACGTGACATGGCGACGGAAGTAGCTATTGTTCGACGGAGGACAGTAGCTCAGAGGCGAGGAGGTCGGACGGCTCTGCTTCGTGCTGCCACCACAGCGACTCGAGCTCCCACTGTCCCTGCTGTACCCCCATTACCGCAGAATAGCAACACGGATGACGACCCGCTGGTTCCCCGGAGGATCGGCCAGACTCCCACGAGCCGTCCGAGCAACGCTGAGAACACCACTGAGGAAGATGAAGGCGATGGCTTGTCCATCGATGAAATGGAGGCTTTAGATGCCCCATATGCGCACGCCAGCCCCAGATCAGGAACAACTTTACGTCGTGCTGCAACAGCCGCTGCCGTAAATCGAACGCTACATCCCCGAACCGCCGACGGCCGACGTATCGAATATCGTCGTGCTGATGGCCGTCCCGAACATCCTCACGAGAGTGATGCCGACAACTGGGTTCCTCCTCCACCGCCATATCAAAAGGATCCAGACCCGCAAGACTTGCCGGCGTTCATGCGTGGTACTCCCATTGCTCCGCCCATTTCTGTCATACCTCCCGTACCTCCTATGCCGTCGAGCTTCGCCACATCCAGTCAGCAGTCACAGCCGACAGACGATACGAAGGGGCAACGTTCGATTTCAGAGAGCGACACACAGCAACCACCCACCCAAAGGACCGTAAGCGATTCTACTACCATGAGCAGGCCACGTACTCGCGATACTTCAAGGCCAGGCTCAAATCCGTCTGAGCAGGTGGACAATGAAGACGACCAAGATCTCTATGATATCACGCCTCCTGACTCGCCTGAACGGGCCCGTATGTCGACAGAGCATTCTCGTCGTGAATATCGACGGGTTTCAGCTTTATCTGTATCTCCATCAGAATTGCCAAGGCCACTCACGGCTCCTTTGAACTCCGCTGCTCTAGTTCCGCCTCCGACATCCCGGTCTGGGCCTATGGGTGTATTCAACGAGAGGCCTCAAACGTCGACATCAGGCTCGCAGATGCTACCCTCGACTGGCGACACAGCCCACTCAAGCCCTGCTCCGGCGCCTAGAATGAGGTCGTTGTCAAATGCCCAAACTTGGCCGGCGGGTCTCCGGCCTGAGGCCGATCAGTCGGCCAGCGTTACCGCCGGCTTCCCGTTCTCAGCACCGGCCACGCAGATCACGGCCGATGATATGACATCCACCCTACCACCGCTCCCAAGTTCCAGCCAGCTAGCCAGCCTAAACAAGAGGGTCAGCCAAGGAAACCCCCGCCGTCTGTCTGGGGGCTTCCAGATGCATCATCGCCGACCTGTTGGAAGTTTGGACGGTCAGGGTTCAAGCTCTCGTCAGCAGTTCAACCCTCCCTCAGAGCCCGAGTTCGATCAGCCGCTGATCATCAGCACCCCCAAGGGTGTGTCGGGTGCATTTGACCCTCCCTCACGGCACATATCTGGTCGCCGAAATGAGACCCCGTTGTTAGCGCCTGTCCCTCGACACCCTCGCCCAACCCACAATTCTACTACGAGGCCAACAGTTGAGCGTCTCGAAACTATCTACAGTGTCGCCTCATCTCAGGGAGGCAACCAGGCACCTACAATGCCTCTTCCCGTGCAGCAACAATCTAGTATGGTGCCCAACTGGCTTCACGCACCACCAGTGCCCCCAAGCCGCACATCTCCCGGTGTCAACCGTCGGCCCAGCCGAGCAGAGAGAAGCGCAGCTAAGAACATACAAGACGCCAAAAAGCGAGGTTGGAAGGGCAAGAGTAAGAAGAAGAAGAAGAACACCGACGCCGCCAGCAGCGCCGGATGGACAGACGTCTCAGTCAACTCCACCAACAATAACAAGAACGATAAGGACAAAAAGTGCATTGTCATGTAGCCCTGGAATACAGATACATGGTATAATTGGCAATGGTTAGCATGGTAACGGACGTGGAAAGTATACAGCGCATCTCATTGGTACAAGGTCGCTACGCAGCCATCTTGTTGTATTTAATTGTTTTCTTCATACTATATTCTTTCGTTTTGGGTGTATGCTTACACGTACGTATGGAGCGGCATAGCGTGTTTGAGGATATCTCTTTTGTTTCTGGGTCAGCGACGGTGCCGGCTATTGGGAGTGGCGCTGATGAAATTGGATGCATGCTGCAGTTGGTGCTATCATTATGGCGGAAATACTCTCGTTGTCAAAAGAAGACTGTTTATATGTGTTGCTTTACTTGACCCTTCTACCTTAAATTAAATAGTAAGGTGTTGGAATGTAAAGTCATACTGATCAAGTTACGAAGTCAAAGCACACAGATTTAAAGCAATATTTGCATATCATTGAATATTATCTATGAAGTCAAACAGGAAAAGAAACAATAATGACACTGGATGTCTAGACCAGGGGTATAAATGACAATAACGCCTCGATACGCCTTCCTATGCCAGTGATTAATATGTATGTCCCCAACACCATTCCATGTCTTTATGTACGAAGCTTTGTGCGTATCTACATCTAAACAAGACTTGGGGGCCTGCCCTTTAGATCCTAGGCGTTGTCCCAGGAACGTACGGTCGTCCACGTTGCACCTCGCCTAGATCGGCTTCGTCCATTAGATCAGTGAAAGTGGTAGCATGTGTCAGCCGTCGCGTCTTAGGCTTGGGCTCAACTGTGCTAGGGTCCGCGAAGACATTGATGCTTTCGCTGCTAGGCTCGCGCTGTAGCTCTGGCGTGCCGGGTCGACGGCTCCAGTGTGAGGAGGCCTTCATGGCCCGGATAGGGGGTAGGCGCGCAGCGACGTTACCGGTGCGAGGGGGCCGCTCGTCGTGTGGGCTTGAGAGGGCGGAGGATGGAGGGTTGGGAGATGGGTTGGGCGAGTCGAAGGGGTTAGGAATAGAGATGCGGATGCGCGGCAGTTGAGGCTTGGGTGTGGTGCTGAAGCGCCGAGGTGCGGTGCTGGCGCGCGACGAAGGTGTCTTGAGGATGAAGTCGGTGCGGTATGAGTTGGGCTGCACGATGGGGTCGGAGATGATGTTGCCGAAGGAACCTGTGCTACTGGCTGGTCGTCCAGAGCTGTAGAAGTGCCCACTCTTCTCCCCTTTGAGTGCGTTGCGGCGGTTTTTGCGCCGGATGTAAAGGAAGATGATAATGGCAATGACGAGAAGTACCAGTGCGCTACCGACAACGCCGCCGATGATGGAGGTCGTCGCGGGACCGGAGTCAGAGCTCTGGTTAGAGTCGGGTTCTGAGTCGGTGGACTTTCCGGGGAGTGTGCTGGATGGTGTGGCCGTGGCAGATTCAGTCTCTGTGGTAGAAGGACTGGTCGATGTTGCGCTGGGTTCCGCGGTTGCGCTGGCACTAGTCTGGTGGCCGGCAGGAATATCAGACTGGTCATCGTCCATTATGCACTCATCTGAGTCGTTACATGAGTATCCAAAGGGACAGCAGCCGTTGCTACACTTCTCCAGCTCGACGTCGAAAACAGTCGTCTTGATAGGCCCGTCTGGGTGCTTACTGACATCCTGCGTTTCGATGTTGCAGGTAATAGGCTTAATCTTCTTGCAGTTGCTGTTCCTGGGGCAGCAGATCGCGGTAGTTCCACCGGCGAGGGCCATGCAAGATGCAGTCGAGGGGCAGCAGAAGTTGTCGGGTAAGCTAGACGGACAAGAGATCTGATCGGTAGGGCAGGTATCTTCGCGGGCAAAGAGGCGGCTCGCAGGCATGGCTGTTGTTGTAGTGGCCAGCGCTCCAAGAAGGAGGCGGAGAGGTATAGGAAGCCGGGACAACATGGTCGTGGCTGTTGAGGATTGATTCCGTACTTGTTTGGCTAAGTTAATCAATAAGGTTGTCTGTATGTTGATGTATGTCGGAAGCTCGTGTTGTGTTAGTGGAAGCGAGGATATAGCAATAGTCGCGGAATGTCGTCGATTCAGTCGGATTAACAGCAGGAAGATGTATGCAGCAATCAATCTATGATAGACAGTTCGGAAACAGAAATGTTGGAAAACCGAAAATCGAAGAGTCAGGAAAGATGCCAAGAAGCAAGCAGTATTCTTTTGAAGGTCAGAGGCCACAGCCAGTGTGTGCGTCAAGGGAAAACAGAGACGGTGAACAACAAGCACTTTGTTTGTTGAAGGACTGAACAGGTTGGATATTGAATAGTAGGACAAAAGAAACAACGCGAAGTTGGTGAGAACAGTAAGAGATGCAGTGTGGGGGATGACAGGGGAACAAAAGAGAAGGGGAACAAAGGAACTAGGAAGCGACGGCAATGCGAAAGGGTCTGATGAAACGGCCGGCTTGCCGCCATCGCCAAAACGCATCGTCGGCCATCCATCCGATTCCTACACAGTCATCGTCCGGTCTGTCCATGAGTCGACGGTCGCACGACGGACCATAGTTCTATTTCCTGGGCGCATAGCAGCGAACGACGGCCACCAGGACGGCCTCAGGGCCAGTCGCTGGACGGCGCGGGCAGCAGTCGAGACGCCGGGCGAGGCGATGCGTGTTGCGGCAGACGCTGGCTGGGGCCGGATGAGAGGCCACGGGGTGCGAAGCGCCAGGCCATCGTGAGAGCAGAATCTGGATATCCTGAAGGTCTGTGTAAGTCGGTTGAGATGAGTGGCGGTGGGCTGTGGTTGGCCAGGTCGCAGAAATAGACGCGCGGAGAGACGGGCGAGGCGCTGATTGGGTCTGTGGGATGGAGACGCTGGTTGGGCGCTTCAGGTGCTTGACGGTCTGGGCCAGTAGATGCTCCGGGCTAGGGACCACTGAAGAAACAACCGGCCACTAAGCACGGGAGTTTAACACTGAAGTTTAGTGAGCTTGTTTCAACGGCTGAAGATTGGGCATTGTGGTCGCCCATTGTTCAACCCGTTTAACACATCATAACCTGCCCATCCACCGTACCCTCTGACCTTGATTTCTCATCTCGATTCTCTCCTAGCTGCCTCCTGCCTTTTCAGGCGAGAACCGTCAGACCCGTGCACCAATTGGGTTGGTAGATGCCTTAGGTTCTGTCAGGCAGCCTCAATTCCTGGATTCTCGCCTCACCTCATTCAATCACCACGAAAACACCATCGCGGCCTCTCCCGAAGAACCTCGACAGCATCACCCGACAATGACGGCCCTTCAGCTCTCTCCCTGATCGCCACCGTTGCCCATACCACCTTTTTCCCCTGCCCTTGCCTGCCCTGGCCTGCCCTATCTCCAAGTATCCGCCTACCGCCATACCCAGCCCTTGCCTTTCCAGCGCATCCCTACCCTGCGACTATCCGCTCCGCTCCGCTCTCCCAACCCCAGTCTCTCTCTACAGTATTCTCCAGGATCAGATCCTCAATCCTACCGCCACCCCTCCCAGAGCGGAACGAGAAACCTCAGACCGACCCGTGCCCTATCCAGCCAGCCCTCTTTTCTCTTTTCAGCCCAAGGGCCAGGGTCAGGGTCAGGATCAGGATTGTGCACTCCACCATCGAACTCGGCATCTCCATCTCGTCCATCTCGGAGATCCTCCACGGCCGACGAAGTCCGTAGTTTACTCATGAGGACGCAATGCGGTGAGGCATTGAGCGCCCATCTTTGCCTCACGGCGTGCCACGCGTGCCAGCATACCAGCCTGCACTTTATTCGGAACTGCATTGCTCGCTGGCCACAGTTCGCGAGCACTGTTCCGCCAGCTCACTCGACAGAGGACGATCATCATCGCGCAGTAGCGAGCGTCAGGGGTGTTTCTCCCGCAGCCGCTTCCGGGCATCCCCAACTTGGCGAACCCTGGTCATGCCTCGGATGAAGCGACGCATACTGCTGCTGCTGCCGCGGGATCTGAAAAAAAGAGAACTTACCCATGAACAGCTTACGCATCGCGATGTAGATACGTAGCTGTCATCTGATCATGTCCATACCCATGCTCCCCTCCCTACCCAGAAGAAAACCCAATGCTCCCCTGGTTGTGATAGAGCATGCTTGAAATGTGATGCGATGCGATGCTTGCTTTGCTGGACGTGCTTCTGCATGTGGTGTGATGCTGACCCTACCTGCGTTTCCAGGGTCCAGTTTGAGCACTTACTAAGGATGGGATAGCACACTCTCTACCTGGGTAACTGTCCTCATACTGACCTGTGCCTTCGGAGCGTAGTCCCTCAATCATGATGCCGAGTCATTTATTGTAAAAGACACACAAGGATAACAGCTCAACAGTGAGTCAATTGATGATTCGTCTTAAACGTAGGGTATATTGGTTCTGTGTCTGTCTGCTATCACGTTTCCAATCCATCATCCATCGCACCATTTCCAGCAGACATGATGCCCTTCATCATTTGTGTTCTGGAGCTAGCCCATCCCAGCTCCCAGAGCTTCCCTTGCTCGATGCCACATCGAGTTTCACATGCAACCGCCCAAAATGCCAGAATCCTGTCTTGCGCCTTGTTTCCCTACCATGCACCGCCTGGTATATCGAGAACATGAACGAGTGATTACGAGTTGCTTTTCTGCACTCGACCAAGAAATGAAAGGGAATAAAGCATCATTCATCGACCACATTGGTCCTGCGTATTGGCCGTTGCTCCCCGTCGTTCATCATCCTTCAACGCCGCTTCAACCCCGTCCCCAATTGTATTCAAAAGTATCGAGAAGTGGTGGTGTCCAAGTGTCGCTTCTCTTTGAAATCCATTTGCTCTCAGTACGCCTCGCGGCATCCTCTAATAGTAATAAGTCCCATCCCAGTAGGTATCAAGTGTATATAATAAAAGGCTCTTGGTATAAGCAAAGAATAAGAATAAAAAGGAAATGTCGCAGACAGTATCTGCCGTCCACGGCGAATGGCAAATGCCTGCTTCGCCTTCAGAGGCGGTCCATGGCCGCTCCCATGCAGGAGGAAGAGAAGATGGAAGCCAATGCTTAGGGAGGACCCGACAGTCCACCCAAACGAGCTCATTACCCTTCAAAGACCAGCAAAGTCGGGAAGCAGGGTTTGGATGGGTTGGAGACTTTTAGATTAGGAGGAAGTCCCACCCTTTCATCTGCATGACATCCCGCCAGTGGATGTGAGGCTGGACCGTCTCTGACGCCGTAGAACCAGGGGAGCTGGCGGCCGAGAGGTTGTCGTTTTGCGGCCACACCTCGTGAAGGAGCGTCGCAACGCGTCCAAATGAGCCGAGGCTGGCTTGGTCACCCAGCTGCGCCAATCGATCCTCGAAGAAGGATCGGAAAGTGCTGCCGGGCAAGCTGATGGATCCACCGACGAGGTAGACCCAGACGAGGCTCCGATCGAACCCATTGGGGCCCGAAGGAATGTGCTGAAGCACGTTCGTCAACTTGTCAACCAGTCCCATGGGGGACGGTTGGCTAGAGCTGAAGCCGGGAACAAGGCTACAGAGGTAGATGCGGGCAGCAAGTCGGAAAGCAGAGGTAATATTCTTGGACAGCTGCTTTGGTGACAGGCTACCATTGGCATTAAAGGGCATCTTGGGGCCTTCGTCGCTCATCTCGGTGAGGCTGATCTGCTCGCCAAGGGCCGAGACGTGCTGGCAGAGAGTGAAGTCATCCATGCCGTCCTTCTTAAGGGACTCGAGACAGGCAATTTCCGAGATGAGGTACATGACACGGTCATCGCATCCCATCAACTCTCGAAGGCCGAGATTGGGGTTCACCTGGGACAAGTGCTTCTCCCGGTAGGTGTGGGCGAAGGTGGGTGACCGACCCTGCATGGTGGCACCAAGAATATCAATCCAAGCTGTCAACGTCATGTTGAAGGGGGCCTGAAGAGGAGACTGGGTGGGATCAGAGACAAGGCGGGGAAGGTCAAGCTTTTGGACCAGGCTGATGGCAGCTTGGAAGTGCTGGTGCCAGGGAATGTCCAGAAGGGCATCGTCGAAGCGACCGACGACACACTGGAAGAAGATGAGGCCCAGGGTAGCTTCCAGGATCTGTTGGTGGTTCTCATCCTTCTTCAGCGCATCGCACAGCGCCCAGATGGTTGCGTAACGGTGGCGCATGATGTCCTGATCCAGATCCTCGCCAACCACATTGGCATGCGACTTGCGGTGCTGTGCAGCGATGCTGAGGCAGCAGTGCAGGTAGGCGCTGTTGGATTGCAGCGCGGGGAGGATCATGTCGGAGCTGAACGACCCGTGCTGGTTGGAGTCGAGAATCGGGAAGATAGTTGGGAGGACAAACTGAATAAAATGGTCCAGCAGTTGCTGGTCATTCTCATCAAGCTCAATCTGCACTTGCCTGGCTTCCGTTGAGGGACCATGCGAGAAGTCAAAGAAGTTGCAGTTGAGAGTCTCTTCCGAGAGCGACTCCTTGCGCTCTTGGTAGATCTGCTCAGTCCACTCACCATCAAGGGGGCCAGATGGTAGGATGGTACCGGCGGGAGGAGGGGTCTGGTAGGTGCTGAATGTTGAGATATGGGACTCTCTTAAAGTCGGCACATCATTGACAAACATTTGTCGCTCAGTCTTGACGTCGATCTCATACGGCGAGTAGCTGCCGAACATGAGCTCGGGGTGCATGGAGGCATTGAATGCGCCGTACTCAGCTCCGCTAGGAGGGCTGTTGAAGTTGAAGGCAGACGAGAAGTGGGAGTCGATTGAGGCGGAACGATTGCGATCCAGAGGATCGGTGAAAGTTGCCGAGGTTGGCAACGAGTGCGAAAGCCCTGGAGGGGAGCTTGAGCATGAGGACTGGATGCTGTGTGACGACTTCTCTGAGAGCTTCTTGCGCTTGATGATCATCTTGATGTCTTCTTTGTGCTTTCGGCGCGCATCGTTGTTGCTCCACCACATTGGTCGCTTGTATTCGCACTGCAGACCAAGGTGTTTGCATGCTGTGCACATGGGGGAACCCTCATCGCACTTCTTCCGTCGTAATCTGCAGGTGTAGCAACCTATGCAAGGGAATTTGGGTCAGCAGCAGAAGAGAAAGTGGTGGTGGGCTCCGTGTAAGTGCGACACGGGCTACCGTCGGGAGCTTAGAGCCGACTAACCTGTTCTTGAGCGGCGATGCATCTGCGTCTTTGACTTGGAGTTGCCATTGTTGGCTTTGGAGGCCGACTTAGCCTTAGCTGACTGAGAGACAGTCATGTTGACTGTGTTTGCTCGCATCATGGCACTCCGGTGCTGGGGGGATAGCGTAGACATTTGTAGGCTGCGATGCTGGTCCAGAGGTATTGGCGTACGCTGGGGACTAGGAGGGGGTGGTGCGAGCCAGGGGGGCGTGTCACTGTGTGGGCTGTGAGCAGAACACACTGTGAACGTGGAGCCGATCAAAAGCGGGACGAGAGGAGGTTGTCTTGCGGGCTGGGGTCCAGGTCCAGGTCTGATAGACGAGGCAAGAAAGGCTGGCTTGGCTGTTGAGAGTCTTGAGTCGGAGAGAAGGGTTGGAGATCCTGGCTCAAGCTTATTAAATTAGATGCTCGTAGATCAGAATCGACCGGATCTTCGAATATCGTGTAAGTGGTCTTCAGGTCGTATCAAACGGTTACTGATTTCCGGGGTTTGTGGTTTTTTGTTTTTCGTTCGTTCGTTCGGTCTTCGCAAGATTGCGCAATGAATGACTGGATCGAAGCAAGTCCAGCTTGCCCTTCACTGGAAGTTGAAGTTGTCGGAAGTGAGGATAAGTTGAGGAGGGCGGAAAGAGAGAAAGAGGATAAAGAGAAGGGGAACCTTGGGCGACACTTGGATCTTCTCGCCTTGTACACAACGAAAGAAAGAGGGCAAAATTCAAGCGCCGACGATGGATGTCGAAGACTTATATTGTGGCCGCCCTTCTCGAGACCATCTTTGGCCGATTCGCTGGTGGTTTCCCTGATGTGTGTGTTGCTATTTTTGAACCACACACTACTGAGTGCCATGGCATGAGAGACAGCGACTGCGCTTAGAGAAGCCAATGGGGATGGGCCGGTAAAGCTGGCCGCTCTGTGAGCAGAAGTGCCCGCTGCATCTCCACTAGGAATAGATGTGCAGCAAGCAGAAGGAATTGGACCAGGGTTGTCGTCCAAAGAGGAAAGTCGCGCATGGTGTGGCCATCTGCCCGGGGATACCAAGCACCCACTCACCCTGCATGAGGAGCTGCCGGCTTCTTGTCCAGAGGGTGTTGGATCATCTGGATCTGGCCTTGATCTGAGGAATAAACGAAACCAAGAAGGCGTGAAGGCCGTGAGTTTCTTGCGGGAATATACAATATCCCAGCGCATCTTACCAATGATTGCCTCATGGACCTACCGTCTCATATTGCTCCCTGTGGAAGAGGATGATGATGACTGACGAGATGGCAACACTTGTGGAGGGCAAGGCTAGACATGACAAACGGAGTGACCAGGGTCCCTGCACCCGATCTGTACCTCGACGTTGTACTGCGAGGTTGGAGCGCCTACCGCACATAGTATGTCGTTAGACTTGGAGCTCTTGCATCCCCACGCTGTCGAGAAGAAAGCTCAACAGGCTAATGCACTGCAAAAGAGGAGGCACCATCGGAAAGCGACGAAAATGTCGAACAAGGGTTCGTCAGGCAGAGAACTCACTAGTCCATCCCACAACTAGTTGCCCAACGCAAGGACGCCCATGCGAGAGCGTACACTGTGTCAAGCACAACCAGCAATTCGACCGTCGTCCCAAATGGCCTCATCAAACGGAGGCTCTAGTGTGTTATGAATCGTCTGAGGTTGACCGTTCAGGCTTCGGTACCCAACAAAACGGACAGTGGCTAGAACCTTCTCGGGAGAAGTGCGGCAGTGGCGGACCTCGAATCTGGGACAAAGGATATTGTCAATTTGTTCAACAAGGCCTCGAGCGTCGTCGAGTCCGCGAATAGCGAAGCTTTGAAAGGCGGTCTGGAAGCAGATTGGTTGGCGGAATGGCCCAGTGAGGTGGCCGGCCATCCTGTAAGTAGGTAGTAGCTGCCCGCGGCCGACTCCCCAGTGGACTTCCGGATAATCGACGATGAGGGTACCTTGGAGGCTGGGGGCGGCCGCTGGCGTGATAGGTACCTTCCATGTATCGAGGAGGGTTGTCGCTGTCACGAGGCTGCATATTGACCCTGGATTGGAGCAGGACTACATGTTCACAGCGGGCGCGGACTTCACAGCTTTGCGAGCGTGAGTCCTTGAACGGTACGCGGCCGCTGCAGTAACGCTACACGACGAGAATGGGGGTCGGTACGCAGCATGCTACTGTGAAGCTGCGCTGTGGACGAGGTATCTCTCGCGGAGCGTGGCGGTAGGGTTGTGTAGGGTTGACGGTAGTGTAGAGGAGAAAACGCACCTGGCGCTGTTGATTCGACAGATGAAGTGTGACGAGACGTTGGCTCGTGCAGCAGCGCCGCAGAAGGCGGTAGGGGCCGCGGGACCAACCGATTGTAGCGCCTGCAGGAGCAGGGGTTAGGGATTTTAATTGAGAGCGCGGAAGTTGATCCAGATTGGCCCGTTTCTGCATGACGAGCCGCAGGGGCTGTTAGTGGGCTCTAGCCAATAGCAGCGGCCACGCTCCCCCAGACCTCTATTACTATACAAGCCCAACCTAGCATAGACCGGAGCGGACCCCTAGCGGCCAAGGGACGGGCTGGCTGCACTAAGGTAGCTCTTCAGGTCTTGGCGTCGATTACAGCGTTGACAGGCCAAGGTAGATGTCACTGGACTCTACTCCGTCAACCACCAAGGTCCATGGGCCCCGTCCATGGCCCAGCAGAAGGGCAGGAGTTATAGTCCACTATCGCCTTATTCTCGAGTCTCTTTCCTCTAGTCTCAGTCCCCCCCCCCAGAATGCCATAGATGAAGCTAGCGAGCCCTTCCCCCTTGTCCGGAACTCGAGCCCAGCCCTTCTCGTCCAAGTCTCCAAGTCTGACCTTGTCAAGGCAGTCCTTGTAGCTCGACCAATGCGAGTCATTACAAGGGCTCCGCTTTCAGGAAGGATTTCTGGCTGCCATCGTTCTGTTCAGGCGGATAGATCAAGACGCCCAGAGTAGTTTAGTCTATTATGGTGCTATCGCAGTCCTCCTCTCAACCGCCAAATCACAAATTAGTCCAAGTTGGGCCCGTCCTCCATGTCCAATATTGGGCTAAATTTGGCTCATTCCCCTCACTGTTGATCAATCTTATCAACCGGGCGCTTAAGCATGTTTGTCGGGACATGCATAACACCACCCGAGCGCTAACATCCTCCATCAGCATCCTATTTTTAAATTATCCCGCATTCTGAATCAATATTGACCTAATTTGGCTCAAACTTGTCTCTTCCATGGCCAAAATGTAACCATCTTGGGCTAATTATGGCCGGTCGGCTTCTGCGATCATCTGCCGTGCCGTTCTCTGTCGCCTTAGTTCAACTCCGATGCCCCTGTCCTCCTAGTGCCCTTTCAGCCGTGCCTTAGTCGAAGACTCGTCAACTCAACGGTGAACTTCCCTGGTCACTAGCATTCCGCAATCTTTCCCACTGATCTTGACATGTTCCGGTCTCCGAACTTTCCGCGACCTCGCTCATGTCTAGATCCCTTGAATATCATACTAACACCCCGCCTCTGCATCTCGTGCAGTGATCTGCGAACAGCCGTAGTGACAGAGTTTGAATGAAGTCACTGAATGAGACAGGGCTTGGAATCTCCCCCCCCGGAACGCTTTACATGTCTCTTGTTCCATTATTTCATGCTCAACAAACGCTAGTTTCCTATTTGGGATCCATCCAGTATCTAACTGTCTAGAACCGTCTTCTACCTAAACGCCATCTGATACTGAGCATGAGTCGTGAACGGTGGCCTTCGCAGCAATCGCTAACTACCTGTCCCATCAACACCGCGGAATCTCATATCAGACTACCTTCAGCAGGCGAGCTCTAGCAAAGTCAAGGGCCACCCTCCATGGCGAAGCGACGCGACTCATCTCTCGGGGTACCGGGATGTGCTTCTCCATGAATGTGATAATGAAATGAAGATTGCCCACCATCTCAGACAGCTAATTCACAGTGGCGTGGAGGGTTTGGTTGTGATATCCAAGCCATCCTCATTTCCATTCCGAGTGATTAGTATTCGAACCTGCACCATGGCGTAGTAGGCTGTCTCTATGTCTGAGAATTTCCGGTTCAGGTTCTTTACTAGAACTAGTTTTCTCTTCAGGGATCTCGGATATCTATCCTGGATAGAGTATTCGCTCCATCGACCCCTCCTACCGCGTGTCTGTTAGTCTCATACTGTTCAACTCCTCTTCGTGATAGCGCCAAAACGGTTCTGGGGACCCTAGAGCTTTCCCCCCACGAGCCCATGCAAGATCCGCACCAAAGTTTGCAATGGCGCATTGTGACATCCAGAATGACGAGCATTGCGCCGTCGCGGGAAGTCGGGTTAGCAAGAAATCGCATGATCCTCCGAGTCCGAAGAGCTGAAGGGTTTTAAGGCGATGGCTGACAGGGGGCCCTGTTACGCTCGCCATTGCAAAGCAACGAGAATGCAACCCTCCGAAGATTGCCAAGGTCTAGGTTATCTGATAAGCTTAGCAACCGTGACCAAGCGGGTGAAAGAATACACCGCTCACCTCGCCTAAAGACCCGATTTCATATCAAACCATGAGGTTAAGCATATGATCACGACTAAACCTTCCTACATCCATGAATTGAACCTAATATCATACCAAGGTAATATCATTATCTCAATAATAAGCATTAAGATTTTAGGCTCAAGGATCCGTTCAAGGAAGAGAATAGCTTGAAATAGGTCTATGTTCTGTGTATTCTTTCGCCCGCGTGTGACTCCTGCGGTGCAGTGGGGACTGAAGATCCGGATTGCCTTAGTCCCGTGAAAGTCGCTCAGCCGGATAAAGGCCCCCTCTTCTCTCCCAGCCTCTCCTTGCGATTTACCTAGATGGGTTTGTTTTCGTCGACTCGATGGGGAATTTCTCAGACATGACTCCGCCGATCAAGCATCGATGCTCCAGAAGGTTGTTTCTACTGCGGCCATGAATCAACCATCCACCAGGTAATACACAGCTCGCATTAGATGATAATCATGTGAGGTCGTGTATCAGAAAGGTCTGATTAAGCCATTGGCCGCCACATAGAGTTTCGTCGACGTCTACGAACTGTTGATATGGGAGGAGACTATGGTATTAGCCTCGAAGGACGGCCGGAATGGTGGCCATCCCAGAGCTTCAAGCGGGCCAAGAGTTCCGCACTGTGATGAGAGCGGGGATGAAGCGTACAATTCGAGTCCCCCTACTATCCCTCCCAGGGAATCCGCTCCTCCTAGTTCCGTATTCGGACTTTCCAAGTCGGCGATCTCTGCTCGGCTTACTTGGCCTGTCAACATTGGTGCAAGATCCTCTCAAGCTGTCACTTTTAATATCCTCGTCGACTGGTGGGTGGAGGGGTTGTCGGACAGGTCGGGTAAGTTCGGTCGCTTAGTTATCGACACTGATCATCTGCTATTCCTGTTGATGAACGCTTCTAGCAGTCGGTTGTGCCATGTGAGACTGTCTTAGTCTCCTTCCATTTGGTGGCTGTCCAACCTTGCAACACCGTTGACATCGAGCTAAGACACCATGGGAGGAGTTTTGAGACAGGGCTGTTTCTCCGATAACTCGTGCCAAATTCTCCTAAACTACAGTAGCAGCAGGATCGTCGAGACAGGGCGCCGTCGAAAGCCTCGCGCGGACGGAACAGTCGGTGAAGATCCGCGTAGACCGATCGCCCTGCGATTATCGATGGCCTGATGCTCGATGCAAAGCATTTCAACGGGGGGCTGGCCGGGCATGCAAAGCGGGAACGAGGCATTAGTTTGCAGCGCCGATGCCACTGTAAACTGCGGCCGTTTGTGTCCTGATGGCAAAAGTCCAGGGATCCATGGAGCAGAGCTTTGGCCAGTGGAGTTGCAAGGAGTCTGGACAGGGCCCTAGTCGGAACTCCCCGCAGCATTGCGATTGACGGGCATTAGACCAATCGACGGCTTGAGAACCAATATCGCAAGGTCATTGGGTCTAGGGTAAATTGAATTTCATTGTACTATGGCAGAATCGCATCCCTCATGACCCTATCGCAGTACGTTGACTCGTCAACTCGCTCAGAACAAGGCGATGCGGGGGGCTCCGGGAAAATGGCCAGAGTCGATCATGTGATGAAGGTCGAGTGATTCGAGACATTTTGCCTACGATCTGCCTCTGTTTCTTGATTTTGACGGGAAAGCAATGGACAGTTGACGAGGCATTGAGCATGATATTGGTCGAAGAAACTCGCACGGTCTTGCACATTCACCCCTCCCCGTGACGCGACCTTGCCCACACTATTTCTCAAAACGAAAGGCAGGGAAAAAAGCCCAGTGCGAACTGCCAAGTGTGGGGTAATCTAATAACTCCTGAAAGCAGATCTACTTGCCCAACGCTTGAAGGTGTCACGTCGCATCCTCATCTAAAGTGCCCCCGTACCTTACTTGGGTACCTACCATTCACCGTTCGCCAGCACCCTCCTCTACGTCCAAGTTCTCTCGAGAGCATCGAAATGTGCGTCTATCACGAATGCTGTGGCAGATTGCAACATGGCTTACTCAACTTGCCCACAGAGCTAGCTAAGCACAGCTACACCGATACGACCAAGCGTGCGCAAGCTCGAGATCCCAACACGCATCTGCTGCACCACCCTAGCCCCCCTTGTTAGTTGTTGTCACATTTCACCCTCTTTGACCGCTCTCTTTTTCTAGCTATCCATTCTGGGATCGCGTAGTCGTACTCGTCATGTGAACGCACTTGGCCGTCTTGTCACACTGGAGACTCCATCGGCCGAGACCGGCTCGGGAGCAGCTGGAAATCAGTATCATCATCGTCGATAGCATGTTGGGTCATGGACAAGGCCATCGATAGGTTGAGCGATGCGGGAGAAGAAAGACCCTGGGCCAACAGGGCCGTCCCGTTACTACCCGCTCGAACGTTGGTGACTGCGATGCTCTCCTTCGTCCGTTGGGTTCGCAGCGGGAAAGAGGTGGGAAGTCATGAGCCGGTCCGTCCCACTAGCTTGTCCAAAGGGTCTCCGTCTCGGTGGCCGTTACTGCGTCGACAAATCGTCTTTGCGATGCGATTGGCTTTCTCGACGGTGAGGGGTCGGCATCACGCCCACTCGCCTCCTCCAACACCTAACAAGAAGGAAGGAGGAAACTTTGTCATTGGGGTTGTGATGGGCTGAGGGTCCAGGGACTCACTGACGGTGGGGGCCGTCACAAGTTCACAGATCCAGGGACGCATATCGACATGGGGGAGCACACCACAGCAGAGGGAGGCCAGATGGAGGCGAGAAGAGACGAGGTGGAACGTACGATCTCCCTCACCCGCTGTCAACTACGACGCCTAGCTCGGCCAAGTGACGACCTGCGTCGTGACCGAAAGTCCAAGAAAAAGTCTGGCTTTTCACTTGACTCTGAAGACCCTGGATTGAGGCCCGACATGTGGCTGGGGTTGGGATGGCTCCGATGCTCCATCTGCAGTGAAGTGCCGTGAATCACGAGTTCTCATTCCTGCAGTCGGGTTTTGGGGATGTAACGGCTTTTCTGGTCCCACAACCGAGAATCCGGGCACGACACGTTTGCTCAGACTGCGAAAGCCTAGGAGATGGGGAATGAAGTAGAAAAGAGTCCATGGCGGTTTATGTATCAATCTCAGACACTAGATGCCGGCTATTGACAAACAATCCAGTGCAACACAAAACAAGCAGAGTAACACACATAGGCGCTCATGCACCCACATTCACAGACGCACATATCTTTTCAAACAACCATTCGCCCACACTGGTTGGACGCCCGCTAGGATCTGGGCAGGAAAAGTCATTCTTCTGCATATCGACAACGGAGGCTGCTCGGCATCGTACCCCCTGGCCCCTTGTTCCTCTGGTTGCCGAGACGGTCTGTGAGGACCCTGTCGATGCACAAGGGCTCGACTGGACTCGACATGGGATTCAAGGCATATCCACACTACCACCACTCGACTCGCGGACAGTCTAGACAGTCCACTGCAGATCAAGGCGCTTAGTCGCCGCTATATTTGGCGGGGTGCTAGTTCAGACTAGGGCTGCAATTCGTTGAGCGAATCACATCACACGGCTTGCCCAAGACATCGCGGCCGCACATCCCTTCATCCAAGCATCCAAGCATCCATCTTCTAGTGACAGACACTGCAGCTCTGCACGCGGATGGAGCCATGCTGCCTACACCCCATGGCCCAATTGCTCCCGCCATCTTCGCGCCACACTCTCCTGTGAGCGCCAATGAGGCACTGCACGTCCAGCCCCCGACCAACCAGCCCGGCCTACGACTTCTTCCACTGTCTATCAGTCCCTCGACGTTGAGTTGGTGCTGTGCGCTGGTACCGGTGTGATTCCCCTGCTACCCTTGACCTTCGGCGGAGGCATGGAGCTTGAACCTAGCAGTCTATTCTTGTCCTCCACAACTGCCCATGCTTGCTCGCTCGCTTGTCACAGACTCCCACTTTCGACTTATAGTGCATACATAACATCCCGTAGTCGCCCGCCGCTGCCCCAATCCCCTCCTCCCAATTTTTGCGACCTCTGTACTATCACCTCGCTGTTGCGAGGTTGTTTCCTTTTGCATCATTCTTGTTTCACGGCGTCGAATCTCTCCATCATAACCGTAGAAAACTAGTGTCGGCAACGGCCATAAGAAAAGGGCATCATTGCAACCCAGTCGAAAAGCGCTCTGCCGAGAGGATTTGTGCCCCATAGCAACCCACAAAATGGTGAGTCTGGACTCTAACGCTGTTTCTCTTACCATCTCTGACTCTGATTCAGGAATACACAAACTTTCAAGCCGGCGAGCGCCGGACGTACCAAGAAATGCGGCAGAAACCTGCTCCGCGGGACACTTTTTTCAGCTTAAGAAACGAGTCACAGCAATTTCAGCGACCAACTTCAGTAGCAACCGAGTTCGTCGATACCGACTGGGATGAGGATGATATTATCAGCGACGTTGAAGACAACTCACCAAGAATCAGTCTCCAATCGGTAAGTGTGGCGCACTTTTTAACCATACAAATGGCCAAACTCTAATCATCCCATCCAGTCGGGACAGCCTAGTATCACCACCATCTCCTCCTATGATGAGGCGCCCACACCAAGATCTAGCCAGAGTCCCGAAGGATACAACGTTGAATATTCTCCAAAACAAGTTGAAGGGCCACGGGGACCTCACTTGTTTCGGAGTTCAACAGACTCATCATTTGATGAGGATATCATCTTGACGCTATCGCCCATCACTCCAAAAGCCCCCAGAGGGATCGCAGATCTTCTCGCACAGCCCCAGATCCCACGAAGGAGTAGTCCCTTTCAATACACTCATGAAGAGCTCGATGCGTCGACTCTTGCATCATGGACCCCCGAAATGGTTGCGCAGTCTATGCTCAATGCTGGCATTGAGCTATCGATGGCGGACCGGTTTGTCGAGAATGATATTAATGGCGCTATCTTAATTACCTTGAAGTTTGAAGACCTCCGAGAACTTGACATTTCATCTTTTGGAATCCGAACCAAGGTTTGGCATCAAATACAGGCACTCCGGGATAGTCGGCCAGCGTCACCCAGACCAGAGACGCCAATTGAAGATGTGCCGAGCCGCGAGGCAAGGAGAGAATTGAGAAGAAAGGACTCACCGGGTCTCAAGCGCCGGCAAAGTAGCAGAAGAAGGCAGCGGAAGAAGCATTCAGGCGATGATATCACTCCAATGGAATCTGTCTCAATCATCGGCATCGAGCAGGTCATCCCGAAGCCGCACTACTGTTCTAAGGGAGAGAATTGTTCTAAGTGGAAGAAGCAGCAACAACTTATCCGGTCATTCAAGAAGGAAAATCCTAATGTCGACCTCAACACGATTGGTACCGTCTTGATAGCCGGCGATGCTGGTAACCCTGAAACTGCAAGGGCTATCGATCCCAACGAGACTCTCCGCCCCGTCTCTGACGCTGTTCCTTCAGTTGTCGCTTCTTCCGATGTCCTTGGACCTGGTGGACTACCACCTCTGCAGTACCTTCAGGAAGCAACTCTCCGTAATCTTCAACTCAGGGACCCCCAGGACAACGTTCGCCAGTTCCTGAGCTTCCAGCAACGGACTGCTTGCGATGAAGTTCCTCCCACGCCTCCATACGAGGTCAATCCTCCAGCTCAACCCCCCCACCAAGGCCTTCGCCGTCTTCCTAAGCTCTCCATCCCCGGGAATCTTCCAGTGCGCCCTATGGCCCCTTCACGCGCCTCCACAACCCCTCAGCCAGCACAGCAATTACCCGTACAACAGAATGCCTTCCAGCCCTACCGCATGGACAAGGCTGATCCGATTTCTCCTGACCTGGAGACTCCCAGGAACCCCTACCGCTTTGGTACTCCGTTCACTGAAGTTGATGTTCCGGTTACAGCGATACCTGTTGGGCCGGTGTCCCGCGATATCTCCCAGTCGGTACCTCCTGACATGAATTACCGGACATCACCTATCCATCACAATCCTCCTCCTCCTCGTTCTCAATCTCGAACTTCTGTTCGCCGCCCCTCCTTCCCAGTACTTCCCGCTCTAGACGAGAACAGGACAACATTCACAGGGGGCCATGTTACTTCTAAGTTACCTTCTCCCACCAAGTCTCCCAGGAACTCTGTTCTCCCGCAACTGCCCCTTCAACCACCTCCTCGTGTTAACTACCCCTGGTCTCCTGTCGAGCGCAAAGACTTTGAGAAGTCCCTCCCCGCTATGCCCTCCGTGGGCCAGACAACCCCCCCGTCGGCTGACCTTGCCAATGGTGTCTCCCATCAGGGACCGATGAAGAAGCGCAAGACTCGGTTGCTCCGCCACGAGTGGCAAGATGGGTACTTCACCCTCAAGGGCACCCGTCTCAATATGCATAAGGATGCTGCTAGGATTGACCGCACCCTTGAATACGTCGACATTGATGACTATGCTATTGCGTGTTCTAGCTTGGCTTCCACATCCAAGCTCAGTGCCGCTTTCAAGGCAGTTCACATTTCGCATAACCGCGAGAAAAGCGACCCCGTCGCCGCTTTCAGCTTCCAGCTGATCCCTCAAGATAAGAACACCGCGCGACTCCGCAAGCGCGAGAGCGCTCTTCACAACCTCAATGGCAATCCCACCGATGGTGTTAATGGAACGGGCAAGACACATCACTTTGCTGTCAAGAGCCGCGATGATCGCATTGATTGGATGCGGGAGCTGATGCTCGCCAAGGCGATGAAACAGAAGGGTGAGGGCTTTGAGATCAGTGTTAATGGCAACATGATCTAAAGCTCCGCGCTGTTCTCGGCACTGCTCGTACTCTTGGTATTTATTTGCCATTCAGTCATTTTATAGGAACCTCCTTCTGAGGTTACCACCTTCGCAACTCTCCTTATTTTTGATACGCTTCTAGGCTTTTGCCTGAAGCAGACGCGTTTATGATTTTCTATCCTTGCTTCACGCATAGCGGATGAGTTTTGCCTCAGATGGGCACATTGGTACGGATTACCGGTTTGTTCAGGGGCTTGGGTTTGGGTTCATATAAGATACGATACGCTCTCTCACGGGATGATGACTCGGATACCACTAGTTAGCACTGATTGAAAATTACAATAGCATGGCATTAATTATTATACTCTCAACCTTGTGCCTTTGTGATCTTACGCTTTCCATCCATCGAGAGATGTGTGAACCTGTTTGAAGTTAGTTACTCTAGGGTGGGTCGGGGTTCGTGGGATCTCATGTTCTTCGCATCCGTGGAAGAATCCTTGCGCCTGGTTCCAGGATAAATCGAAGGGGTCCAGGGCTCTCTGTCTCGAATGGTAGGAGCAACGGTGGTATTGATAACAACTAATTGTCTGATTAATACCTCGGGATTTCTTAAGATAGCTTCTTCCACTGTTGGTAGATCCTGGTAGATCCACCCCTTCTTAACCACGCGCTTCCCATACCAACTCTCGTAGTCTTGTATTGTCACCATTTTCCTCCATCGGTTGTCAACCGATGTCATCCTCCCTTGCTTACACTTGCTATACTTTAGAAACGGATATGCTCCACAGGTTTACAGCTTCAAAGCCCTCCGGGTTGCCTCTGTCACCCTTACATGCCTCCGTCGTAGTTCATTGAGTAGCGAGGTGGATGTACCCCGCTGAGATTACATCTCGAACAAAGTCCCCTTTTCCTTTGCAAAGTCTATAGACCTAAATCCCGGATGAAGGTAGAGGATTGAGTGCACGGAGAATAGAAGTGTTAGCATCAAGCCGCATGTGTGGATTCTTGAAACTGCTTTAGACGAATACAAACGGGCCGTCCAAAGGTGGCAAGGGCTGGTTAATCATACATTGCATAGATCTATATATGTCTTGGCGAAATCACCCGGATGTTTATGCAATATGGGTACGTTACCTGGTGCAAGGCGAGAATTAGCACCGGTTCGTTAGTCCAAACTTACAAAGCACCCAAATGTGAATAGA
Source organism: Nectriaceae sp. PG4201 (assembly GCA_023628695.1). Lineage (NCBI taxonomy): Eukaryota > Fungi > Ascomycota > Sordariomycetes > Hypocreales > Nectriaceae > Nectriaceae sp. PG4201. The sequence goes on from JAMAKE010000005.1 coordinate 852,784, forward strand.
ATTCATGCAATCCGGGTCTCATAGTCAACTCGGCACTGACATAAAGGGGTTGCTAGTTATTCATCGGGCAAATTGACACGAAGAGCTGTCTATTACGTGATAGCCCTATGTCTCTTTCACTAGCTGCATCTTACAACGACTTTTCCTAGCTGAGCTACTATCTTTTATACCCTTGGTCTAGGGTAGGCAATAGATTGAGGACCTAACATCAACTATCACATCACATAGTACATTTTCCACCTGTATATGCAGAGAGTACAAGTATCTTACAATGCCGCATCCGCCCGCCTCATCGCCCCAGATCGTATTCCTGCTAAGCCCTGGACATTTACTCAGCATCAGCCGACTTGAACTCCGGCTTCAAGACGCCTGACCTCTGAGCAACCTTCTCCCAGTCAATTAGGTTCCACCACGACTCAGCAAAGGCCATCTTGCCGCCCTTGCCGCCCACACCTACACCCCAATCCAGCATCCAGGCGTGCTCCCAGGTGTTTAGACACAGTAGGGGCTCCAGGTCGATACCACCAGGCGGCAAGTCACTGCCCCTCTTCTGTGCGCCCCTGTACTGGTTGCGGAAGTAATCCTTCGCCGAGCCATCCTGGCCAACGGTGTTCATGTCCGTCGACTGCGCACGCCAGTGTGCGCCCGGGTACGGGGAGCCAGCGAGGTAGGTAGGGAGGAGGCGGAAGTCGCCCGGGCCGGCCTTGACGAGCCAGAGGAAGCCGGGGCCGAACATGGCGGAGGCGGTGATGACGAACTCGCGGCGAAGGGTCTCAATGGAAGAGAAAGAGGCCTCGAGCTCACGGCGGAGGACATCGGGCATTGGGGTGCCAGTGGGGGAGATGCCCTGGAAGAAGAAGTGGTTGTTGTGTGCCATGGAGGCGTAGTTGAAGATAGGAGCTTGATTGGGTTCGCGGGCGGTCAGAAGGGCGATAGTCTTGGTATCTTTGTCTTCGAGCTCGGTGCCTGGGGAGGTGTTAGCAGGCGTGTTCTTAACCATGGCCGGTGGACAAGTCATGGAGGCAGCAAATGGACCTTCATTCTTTGGAGAACTCCCAATTGCTTCCCAACTAGACTTTCTAGAATTAACATACCCACTGTCAAAGCATTCAACTTCTCCACCATCAATTTCATATAATCCGTCCATGCAATCTGAAAACCTCCTGGGCTCATCAGATTCGGTACACCCTCAGAGTAATCATGCTGCAGCTGGGGAACCCGGTGCAACGACCGGCGAGCATTGGCAGTTGCCCGTAGCCCAAAGCCAAAGGCCAGGCGCGGAGATCTTAATCGGGGTCGTAGCATGGCGGGCTGTGGGCGGGTTGTGACGGGGCGGAGGTTCTCGTCGTCGTGGTCGCGCTGCGTTGAACTTTTTGCGAGACTGGAACAGAGAGGCTCTTCTCGGAGCATGGAGCTATGTTCGGCCGCGGATGAGCCACGCACCAGGCGGGCGAACAGGGGCTGTGGCTGTGGGCAGGTGGCGGTGCTAACGCGCCACTTTAAGCGTTAAGCTCGATGCAGTGTAAGCTAATTTATTAGTGGGCTTATTTTAGTGCAGAGGTCATCGTGCCTGCTCTGGTGACTTCTGACTGGTGATGTCGATCTGGCGCTGGTTCTCCGCGCTGGCGCCTCCAGGATGTCTCGTCTCGTTTCGTCTTCTACCTGGAAGCCTCCTCTTGCTGCCTTCTTTTTCCTCCTCCCATAAATCCAACGTCTTTTCAATATTGTCACTTTGCTTTGTTACTTTCCGGTTCTCTTTTGCAGCCGCTTTCGGGGTTGCTTTTGTCTCCCCTCCCACTGACTCTCTTCCATCTCCTAACCCCCGTCTGGAAGTTCGCCGCCCAAGCGACTTCTCCTTGAAACACAGTTTCAATCTTCTCCTCTTTCGACTTCCCCTATGCAACCCCCAGCCGGCCTCGTAACCATCGCAGGTCTTCTCGAAGATGCTCCATCGGTAACTGCAACCTCCTCTGCCCTCGAAATGCTCGCCTCCACAGCCACATCCGTCGCTGCTGCGGTTGCCTCCGCCTCCTCACCAGTATTACCATCTGCCTCGGCGTCGATATATGATGACTCTCCGGGCGAGTGCTCACTACTTGGCTCGTTCGCCTTGATAGTACAGGGTGCTTTGGGGGCTCTTGCACTGTTGTCACTGGTGTTTAAACGGTGGAGGGAACGGCCACAGCGGCCAGTCAAGATATGGTTCTTCGATGTGTCGAAACAGGTCTTTGGATCTGTGCTGGTGCATATCGCCAATATCTTCATGTCCATGTTGACCAGTGGGCGATTTTCTGTCCAAGTCGAGCCGACAGTAACGACCAGGTCCGATGATGATTACACTCCCAATCCATGCTCCTTCTACCTCCTCAACCTTGCGATAGATGTAAGTCAGCTCTTTGCCAAGCGGGTCCTTAGTCCTCCTTACTGACTCACCTTGTAGACTACGCTCGGCATTCCCATTCTCATCGTCCTCCTCCGTGTCACAACTGGCCTCGTTGGCTATACCCCCTTCGGCAAACCCCTCGAGTCAATTCAGTCAGGAAACTATGGCAATCCACCCAACGCCTGGTGGTGGCTCAAGCAATCCGTCATATACTTCTTCGGCCTTTTCGGCATGAAAATATGCGTCCTCATCATCTTCCTTATCATGCCGTGGATTTCGAAAGTCGGCGACTGGGCGCTTGGGTGGACTGAAGGCAACGAGAAGCTCCAGATCGCGTTTGTCATGATGATCTTCCCACTTATCATGAACGGACTGCAGTATTACATCATTGACTCGTTCATCAAGAAGAATGAGAGCGACCATGAGCGACTATCCTCAGAAGATCCTGACGAGGCGGGGAGGCGGAGGAGATATGACGATGGTGAAGTTGAGCGCCCCTTGAGAGAAGGGGACACCGACAGCGACCTACTAGATAGCGATGATGAAGAGGTTGCAAAACTACCACCCCGCCCACAAAGCAAAGACACGGAGTACGACCCTGATGTTGACGGCGACGACCGGACAATCATCGGCAGCAGTCAAAGCGGCCACAACGAACCGGGCAAGATTGTCCCTCGAGAGCTGTTTCCTAAAGAGTAGAGCAGCATACGGCGTTACTTGTTACAGCACTTCATTTTGTCACGGGTGGTAGTTGTCGCACATAGCGGACAGAACTTGTATATTGTATGGGTTGCAGGTGCTCGGTGTTTTCTTGGTACATGATAACCGCGGACAGGCTGATGAGGCCGCGCAAGTCGATATAGGTATACAGGGCGTTCTTGAGATAATACACAGGCTGAGGGAATCCCTAGCGTTTAAAATGGCTTTGTCGACCGGATCTGATGCTGTCTACCATTTGCGAAGTAAAAGTTTACGTGAAGTGTTTAGGCGGAAACGGGTATAATAGCTCAGCTATTCGATTCCCTCTTCCATATAGATGACGGATAAGCTGAAGGCTGGAAGGGGCGTCAAAACGTGGTAAAAGATTCTAACTGGATTATATGAATGAGCTACGTGATTGCGTGAGAGGTCGCTGCTTGACTGCGTTGAACCACAGAGCTGCATTTGCTTGGTCTGCGACCTCCAGGCATGACTACAGGGAGGCTGGCGAAGGCATACCCGAACAGAAATGATGGTCGAGGAAACATAGCTATCACTCTCCAGCCCCGGCTACAGTCCAACGAGAGGGAAGAGATCGCGCCTCTACTCTTGGTCTTAGTCTTGGTGATGGCTAACCACCTCGTCCTTCTCTCGGACATAAAGCCACAGTAGGAATGATTAGATCGGGAGTACGGTCACCATTTTAGAGATCATCACTTTCAATGTCTGCCTTTGCCTTTCCATGGATATATTGCAAGTGCCTCTATATGGCAGCTGATATCCTCCGCGCCTCCCACCACATATGCTATTTAAAAACACCCAGAGATCTACAGATGATTCTCGCCATAGAGACTAAAGAAAGAGAGAGACGTCAAAGTCCCCGAAGAAACGAAAAGTAAACCAATCATCGCCGTCTCGTAAGAACACCAGAAAACCTCCCGTTAAAAAAATGGAACAGCCGCTTAACATGCGCGCATGGTTTTCCCAAACCCAACGCCAGAACCAAGACTCCCAAAGTGATATAACAGAAGGTTACATGCGAATATACCGGTACATACATATCATCCCTAATGATGCGAAAACCAGGCACGTTTAGGATGATGGGTGATATGGCTTATATCCAGGATATGCTTCTTGAGTGGGCGAAGTGGGTGATTGTCCAGGCCGCGACTGAGGCCGCGCGTAGCCAGAGTTGAAGTCAAAGCCAGAGTTGTTGGTGATTGGTGACTGTGGGGGCTCATCACCGTAGTGTCTCTGGGGAACCGGCCTCGTCAAAGGGCGAGGAGATTGGGCACCGCCTGCACCGTACTGGCGATCGGGTGCTGGCGAGAACATTCGGTCCGTAGGAGCTGTTTGGTTGTAGGCGTAGTCATTCGGGGGAGCTGGTGACCTAGGAGGAGCGGGTGATCGTCTGGGATTTTGACCGTATCCGTACGAATCTTGATGTCCCGGTCCAGGAGTCCGTCTCGGTCCAGGAGACTGCTTCATGCGCGGATCGGCGCCGTATGCAGCAGCAGGCCCAGGCGAAGGACGTCTGTAGCCGTCGTAATTTCCGAAGTCATTCTGAGGGGTTCTAGTTCGGCCATATCCCTGGTCCGCAGGGAGTTCGGCGCCGTACCCTCCATCCGCTGGGTGTTGACCGTACGGATCTCGATCGTACCCGTTCGAATTGTAGTTCTGGACTGGGTAGTTCTGACCAGGAGAGCGTCTTCCGGGACCCATGGCTGCAGCACCGGCTGCAGCACCGGCGGCAGGAGTAGCATAGGACTGATCAAGTTCGTATGTATTCGCAGGCGGGTTAGAGTTGTAGCCGTATCCTTGATCAATGGGGGAATAGTGGTCCGGAGGCTGATTGCCAGCAATGTAGCCGCTACCGTTGCCCTGGGGCTGGCCGTATGGGCTCCGTCCAGGGCTCGACCTGCCTGAAGGAGTACCGTTCATGGCGCCCATTTGTTGATCCGGAACAGGTGACTTCTTTAGATCGTGTAGTTCGACTGCCTCCTCCTCAACCATTACCTTCTTGGATCCAGCTCCTTCCCAGCTTGGCATCTCAGGGAGGGAATCGTCACCTCCTCGCTTCTGTGTTTCGAACTCGGCATACTGCGGAGGCTCGGCGTGGTTAGGCTTAGGGGCGAACTGAGGAAGCGAAGCACCCATGGGAGCTTCTGATCGATATCCATGATGAGGAGCGGGAGCGTAGGGGTCGTCGAGGTGTTTATGCGGCTTTCCACCTGGGGGATCACAGCAACCGCAACAGTTACCGCAGCACTTGAGACACTGGAAACAGCTGCAACAGCAGGACAAGCCACAGCAGCAGCATCGGATAATGCACCAGACGATGGAAAAGATTATCAGGCCACCAATTACAATAATGGCAATAGCAGGCCATCTGAAGAAAGTGTTAGTAAGGAGACCAAAGCTGAGGATCACCAGGTGAACATACTTGCAGAAATCTGCTTTCATGCAATTGTCCCAGCTTGAGAGGGCCGTCTTGACGTCGGTGACTTTCCCCTGGGCGTCTTGGACGATGTCTCTCCGGGCCAAGTCTGCGGCGATACTCCTCGCCAGGCTATTCTTTAAAGTGTCCCAGACGCCTCCCCGGAGGCTCCGGGCCATGGCAACGTCGATGGAAGGCATTTTATTGCCGAATGTAGGTTGCACGCCCTCAAGGCTGTCGTGGGCTTCAAGTATCCAAAAAGTAGAACGATCGTATGGTAGATTGGTTGGGTGATTTGGGTGACGCGGCCGTTACTCGCGAGAGTTAAGGTTTCGAGAGATTGGACAGAGTGTTGAGTACTCTAATATCTGGTTCTTGAGTGTATGTTTGCTCAGTATGGAGACTTGTTTTCCGATTGCAAGTACGGTAATTGCGCTTGCGGTCTTGTGTTCGTCGAGATGTCGGGTTTGTGGTACCGTTTGGTGTTCAAGGAATGGAAATCGAAGCAAGTACAGCGAAAGTCGGTAAAGATAGACGAGAAGACACGGATAATAAACGAAACGAAAGAGACACAGCGACGCTCGCGCCGGCAACGATTGTATTGCTTGCTTGCTTGGTTCAAAAAGAAAGAAAGAAGTACGCCTAAGGGGCGGAGGCCGAGTCTATACGGCGTACAAGCTGGACTTGGCCCCTGGGTCTAAACACGGGTTGAGAGGGAGGGTGGGAAAAGGTCGAGTGACTGGCTGAAAGAGTGAAAGCCGAGGGGCTGGCCGCCACTGGAACGGGCCCTAAAGGGCGTCTCCGCAATGCTGAAACTGGTTGTGCATTAACCCGCAGCAGCGGGACGGAGGATCTTTGGCGTTAAAACGTCAATCAAGCCTTAATGAGGAATTAGTGTAGCGAAGGAGAGAAGAACTGATGCTATGAATCGCTCAAGTTGGAAAAGAATGAAATGAAGAAAACAGCTTCTCGAGGCACGGAGACCAAGTACCCAAAGAGTGACGTGATAAAAAATTGGGATACAAGCAGTAGGAGGGAGATGTAAAGGGTCAAAGGAGGTTTTGCTAAAAAGCCAAAAGCAAGGGACAGGAGTTCCTCGAGAAACAGAAAAAGGAACCACGAGAGTAGTTTGAGACAGTTTTTTCCCCAGCCTGCCACCTGCGCAAGGATCCTCTCGACTTCACAGAAAGGATGATGTCTCCCTACCTTAGTCTCCATCATGGAGATTGTGACAAGCGGCCCAGGAAGTAACCTCAACCTAGAGTAGAATTGCGATCTTGCGTTGCGATTGCCCTTGTCGACAGCGACCCCATTACGGAATGGTTCTTAGCTGTCAGGGGGCCGCGTTGCGAAATGACAGGGTCCTCCGATTGCCGGACGATCCTGGACCTGCAGCGTGATGGGGCGTTCTTGAGGGCGAGCCCTGAGTTAATTAATTGGATGTGACGACGGAGCTGGAACAGCCTCTATGTCTTTCAAGGCGCGAATTTGTTAGAGAGTTAAGCCACAGAAGGCTGTGAGCCACGACTATACCATACCACCGGCTGTTGATGAGGTGAGGTGTTAGTCGGAGGAGAAGGTGATACCTCGTCGAGGCTCGGGTCTGGCCATCAAGAGTCACCTGGATTGACAGGCCACCAGAAAGCGTCTGCCCAGTCATCAATAACGTGACGCTGAACTTGGCAGGACTTTAGCAACAACCAAAGGAAGCAAGCATTGCTCGCTGATCTGGAGCTCCAGTTACGATTCCTGTCTTTCAACAGCACTTCAATCAGAGACGACGGGGAATCATTTGAGGATATCTTCAATATTATAGGGAAGCATCATCGCCTCGTATATACTCATTTAAGCCATGTCTCAACTTCGCGTCGTCGATCAAATCCATCGTACACGAAACGCCTTGATATCTATATCCATCTCCGATCGCCATTCATTGATATCACCCTCTCACTTCCCTGGTGGCGGCCCTGAAGGCGGTGCGTAGACATCATCGCGCTGATACGTTCCCATCGGTGGCTGGATACCCGAGTTCTGGTTTCCATAATAACCATCATTCTGGTTGAACGTCGTACCCGTATACTGCGGTTGCTGTCCATACGCCGGCGGCGCATACTGTGCACCATAACCACTCTGCTGTCCGTAGTTGTTCATCTGGTGGTTGTTCTGCGGCGGCCCATTGAACTTGCCGCCCATCCAGCCAGTGCCGTACATGGGCTTTACACCCCGACGGCGACGACGGCGGGAGACGCATCTGATTGGATTAGCGACGCTGTACGCAGGATGGTGGCGGAGGAGAAGAAAACTTACAGGCATATGAATAGGGCGAGGAGGAAGAGACCGACCACGACGGCCGCAAGGACCCAGCGGCCCCAGTAGTGCCAGTTGCCATATCGTTGGCAGCGACCGCCGCTGTAGTAGTAGCCGTAGCCACAGCCCCAGTCGCGCGTCGCAAGCTCGACAATTGAGGACACTGTTGTTGGTGCCATCGCAATGGAGTTAGTAGAATTTGGTAGCTTTCGAGAAAGGTTGTTTTCCCGTTGATGGTGTTGAAAAGAGGAGGTTTAGGTAGCGTCGCAACGGACGATGGGAGGGTATTAGGTTGAGCGCAGGCAATGCTTATGCTTTATCGACGGCGCGGCTTGGCTTTCGTTGTCGCAGGTCGCAGAGACTGGGCAGGTTTTTGATGACGTGCACCAAGCTCGGTAATAAGTGACGTTGCGGACTGTAAAACCCCCCAAAAAATCGGGATCTCTGGTTTTTCTGGATGCAGTAAACTGAACTGGCTGCTGTGTCCGTCTTATGGGGAACGGGAATGAAATCTGGATATCGCCGGAACCGACGAAAGCAGGGAAACTCTGATGGTTTTATGTAGAAGGGGGGCTGACTGCGGCCAAGCAATGGTTGCGTGTGCTTCGTGTCTCGGCATTCGCACTATGACAATTATTTCCACCGCAACCTACAGGCTTGTACTGTAGAGCACCCCGAGCTCATGATTTGATATCGAGTGTGGCTGTGCGACGAGGTAAAGACCCGGGAGGTGGGGACGAGTGCTTCCTTAAGGTTCTGCCGGACCACGGGGACACCTGACATCACACTTTGGGTGCTTGGGTACTCGAAACTGGAAGTCTTGCAGCTGGTCATTGATCATGATGATGATGATACGTGATCGGCGTACTGTTACGATCGCGCACCTCGCCGAATCTTCATAGATCTACGTCGTAGGTCTCACAACGATGATGTTCCTGCACCTAATTAATCGTGCACGCTGCGATAAAACAATCATTGCAAGGTAACACCAATGATTCCAATCAAGTATTTCAAATAAATTGCTCCGCCTTCCTCGAAACCGAAAGACCATGTTGGTGCTGTTGAAGCTCTTCGTTAACGCCGCTGTGCCCCGTCTCCGTCACCCCACTTCGAGGTCCCTTGCTCCGCCCTGGGAGTGGGCACTGTGGGATCGTGAGTGTGGCGCTGGGAGGGCAGATGACAGGCCCCAGTCGCCCGAAACAAAGAGCCCAAGAGAGGGCAAAATCGACAACATGCAGCCTTCTAGAATGGCGCTGATCCATATAAGCCGTCTTGCCCTGGCGGTCCCTTGCATTTGGAATATCAAAATACGCCCATCAGTGTCAGCAGAGGTTCCAGCAGAACTGATTTCCCGAATGCGGTAGCATCTGCACACATAGGGTATCGCGACATGTTAAGGTGCCGCCGCCTCTGGAAAATTCCTGGGATCCCAGTAGGCCCGACACCAGACGTTCGGGTCACCGAAGGCAGCTGCCAAAAAGCCGGAGTCAAGCAGTAGTGTTGTCAATGGTGAGTAAATTAGGTTTAGTTACTACATCGTACCACAAGCCGTAGCCCTTCTCTTGAACTGGGATCGTGTGTACTTGTGCGAGGGTTTAGTCGTCGTAAGCTCCCTTCGCCTCCCTCCCAGCTTGTCAAAACCGTGACACCGCCTCCAAATCCACCGAATCACGGTGAAAGACCGCTCCCATGATGTATCCTTAGCGATTCATAATTCAAATACTGCCCATGTCCTCATCAATAATAAAGAGAGAAACAATTCATAATAACCCCTATGCACCGTCGCCCTACGTCATCGACAGTGCCTTATATCCCAAAATCCAAAGCTTGGACATTGTTGATTGTCGGTCATCGCCGATGAATAGGCGAGGCCACTGCTTTTGATGTCCATCGCTTTTGTTGTTCCCTTAAAACGCCTGCCATTCGAAATCCCCAAACGCCTTCCCTATAGTTCGATGTAGCTCATAAGATATCACTGATCATAAGGTTCGTCGGCCGAACATCATAGACCGGGTCTGGGGAAGGAATAGCGGTTGCGTCGAAGTTGGTCAGCGGCCTTCATGTTAGCTTCAGCGGCCTGGTGAGCCTGCTGCTTAGCGGCGAGGGCGTTGATCTTGGCACGTGCCTTCATGAGGCTGCTGTTGTCCTGCTGCTTGATCTTGGAACGTATATCGTAGAGGGCTATAAGGGTAGAGGCTCGGTCGACATCATCTTCAAACTGAAGCAAAAGTCTGTCAGCTAAGTTCTGACTGACAGAGGATAGAGTTTGGCTTACGTCGGAGTCGCCCCGTCGTGGGGTTCCAGGGATAGAATTGGCAGCAGAGCCGGAGCGAGAACCCGGCGTGTTGATGAGAATTCGGCGTCCGAACTTGTCGAACTTGCCTTCAGAAGACCAGTGACGCTGGAGGCCGGTTGGTCGTGGCGGGTTGGGAGCGTTAGTGGCAGTGATGGTAGGCGTGGCGACTTCAGTTCGTGTGTGATCTGGCCTGACGACGTTTGCGCCGACAATGGCAGCTGCGGCTTCAGGCTCCTAAGCACCAAGCAATGTCAGTGTCATCATCACTCAATGTAAGGACGCGTCCTGGGAAGAGAAGACATACGGCGGCACCGAGATTGCTGAGGTCGGCAAGCACTTGCGAAAGCTGGAGACTCTCCATGAAGGCGGGCGCGAAGTTTCTAATGTCGTTGGTATTTTCGGTGATGGATGAGCGTTCCTCGTAACAGGCTCATAAAAGGTTGGCTTGGTAGAGTGCGAGGTGCGGATTGACAAAATCGATGTGGTGGTTGTAGTGGTAGGGATGGGTTTGGGAAGCAGAGAGCTTTAACATAGGTTCGGGATGCGTGTGCCAGGAAGGGGGAGAGAGCCTGAGGTGAAGGAAGTGGATTTCCAGGTTTTTCACTGAAACCCGATGCGGTGGGGAGCGGGCTTTTGGCGCCTGGGTGCCCCCAAGACCCTTCACTGATCGACCCCTCCACCAGCTTGCTCAGCGTGCTGTAATGTCAAAGGCAACCAAAGACAACCTTGAGACTTTTAGTGGACCAGGTGCGCCACCCACACACCTCTTTCATCAATCAAATGGCATCAAATCGCGATTTCCCATTTGTGGAAGCGCTTTCATGAAACTCGATTGGAGCAATCCTCCTCCGCGTTCTCGCCTCCGCTTCCTACAGCGCCCGGATGGATGCCGGACCCATCCGGACATGGGCGGGCCCGATGGAAACCCTAGAGGGGCTGATGGAGTTGATGCAGTTGATGGAAAGGGCAGAGCCCCCCGGTTCCCCCGCAGTCCGCTAAATCGTCAGTGCACCATCGCGCTGGGCCTATCTTGGACCACTGGGCGATTGACCACTGAGACGCGTCTAATTTCCACCGGACCTGATGCTCTGCACCTTTCACCGAGACGCGTGAGTGGTTGCCTTGAACTACGCTTAACAGATGAAGCTCGGACGGCGGGAACAAATACAAGGCACCAACAGCGACACCGCCGTCATCACTTTGCGGGTAGAGGGAAACATTTCGCGATGCCAACCCTGACCCTGAAGAAAACGCCCGTCATCGTACAGGACATGCTGTACATTACCAACCCGTGCATCGCAGCAAACCGGTGGCACCAACTCTCCCATGCCTGGGAATGCTATATTTCGACAAGCCCTGTCCGAATTCATCCGATATATGTTGCAGATGACCAGCGCCGCAGGAATTTACCCCCCACAGACTTCCCCGCAGAATATGCACTCTGCAGGCTCGCGAGGCCTACCGACAGCTCCGGCCTGTCCGTTCTAACGGGAATGGCCGGCCGTTCTTGTCTTACAGGGCATGGGCATGCTGCACGCGAGAGCCTCGAATATTGCGAATGAGACAGTGACAAGTCGAGGCCTGCCCACGGTGGGAAGGCAAATTCCTTGAAGAAATTTGGGGCTGGAGGACCTAAACACGCGAAGCCCCCGATTAAGCTCCTGAATAATAGGTATAAGGGATGCCTAAGTAGTAGAACTACTACTAGCGGGACTAATTGTTTAATGCCTTAACTGACAGCCTTGAGCGACATTTGGATCTAAATAAATCAATTCCTTGTTTCACCTAGCACCCAGCGCATGCAGCTCAGCGGCAGAACGTGACCGTTCTGACCCCGCCCGAGATCGCAACGTCCGCCCTACCTCTCGAACCCACGTCTCGGGATATATCAACCGCGTCATATAACCTCGACACACGACGAATACTAATCCTTGAATACTCTCCAATAGCATTCCTGCCTCGTCAACCTGGCGTGCGATCTCGGGACGATCTCTCCGCTGTGGCTCCCCGATTGCCAACCACATGGTCTTCCCCACCCGACTGGACCCTCCGTGCCGGACCCACGATGCCGTTCTGACCCACACCGGCCCGGTCCCGTCGTGGCACCGATGTAATAAAATGTCTGATGTTAAGTATTCAAGGGAAGTATCCGCTTGAACCGTGTTTTACGCGTCACCGTTTCGACTCTGCCAGGCTTAACTCCTGCTGAAGAACGATGAAGTCAGCTAAATGGGTAGGAGAGTGTATGTTGTGAAAGCTTGAAGGAGAGTTTGTTGCAGCGCGATGCTGACGAGAAGTAAAGATGTTCACTTGCGTGTTCAGTGCCTTGAATAGTGTCCTGTCTGGCTCTCCCAAATGTCAAGCAGAAGTGCGAGATTCTTTAAGTTGTAGTACTGATCTGGACGATTATACCGCCTCGAGACGTGGATATTCTCCTAACTCCAAAGCAAAATAAACATGAACGGTTTCAAATTTTGATGAATGAGCCCGACCCAAGTTGGCGTAAATGTTGTGTCGCGATAGTCCAAGACTTGGGTAGTGTGGAGGCACCCTAGCACGTGGGTGACAGACGTACACCGCACATAGAAAAAGACATATATGACCCTGCAATCTTGAAATTCGAACTGAATCTTAGGCTAGAACCCTAACGTCATCATTGAGGTGAGGGTATTACTTTAGGGATGCTACTAGAGTTGATATACGGATCGCTTTAGGCTTTAGCTACTACATTATGGCCAGGTGAGTCGCGACCTTAGGGCAAGACGGTAGCTGCATATTACGCCCCTTAGTATCATGACCCACCAGGCCCCGTCCCATTTCCGAAGCATGTCTCTATAGTAGATCGACTAAGATCTAGAACGCATTAATTGATCTTCTTGTCAGTATGACGGATGCTTACTTCGTATTCGTCATGTTTCTCACTCATTAGCTGCTTAGGCTGATACTACTTACAACCATAGTGAGCAAAACTCCTCTAGATACTTCTCAATTCATGAAACTTGAAATCCAGCGTATTCGAACCATGTGCATGACATAGATTGCATGATATATATTCGAGTATAACTCGCCATTCGGAAATGTTTATATAGAACCAACGCCACACATTGAGCCACCTGCCAACAATATGTTACCCAGCTCTGAGAAACTAGTAGTAGTCAAACTCTGAACACTAAGTGAGCTACATTGTCGGCAATAAACATTTCATCTCCACATTTTGCAGATAGTTAGCCTTTAGAGCCAAGCTAGTATAATGTATTCTGGCGATTTTGAGCATGGACGATAAAGTCTGACGAAGAACACGAACAAACCTGATTAGCGTGCCGACTTGAGACAGAACATGAATACATCCTCAAAGATGGCGATGGCACCGTCTTCATAAAATAGCTGCCATGCGCTGCCTCCGTCCGTTGTCGATTTCCTTGGACAACCCTCCTAGCAACCACTCCAATAGTTCTAATAATTCCAACTCCTGACCTCGTTACATTCCTCGGGTAGAGATGTGCGTCGAAAGCAAAGAACGGTGCAAAGCCTGCCACGACACTGTCAAGATCATCACCTACCGCTGTGCACTCTTCCCACATCCCTCGACCCCGGACATGCTCCATCGTGAGAGGCTTTACGACAGGCTTTGTAACAAATGCCTATCCTTGAATTTCTTGTTTTCAACTCCATGTTCATGGTCAGCTTACGTGACCGTTTGTCTTTACAGGGCCACGCATCCGTTTACCTCGGCGCGTACTGTTAGACGGGAAGGAGACGTTATGCCATCGTTTGAGCAGTTTTTACCTAAATACAGGCGAGACAATGAGATTTATTTCGTATATCAGCAACGACAGGGGGTCGACGGGACACCGGTGAGTCACAGATGGCAAGCCGAGCGTGATTCCATATCTAGAAAGATGATAATCTCATAATAGGCAATATAAGGTACGTTTTAATCCATAGTCCTTTTCGCAATAGGAGTATTCATAGGACATCTCCTCCGCCGCGCCGTAACCAATGCTCTCTCCCATCAGCTTTCTCTGTGGAGTACAAAGCAGTTTATCCCAAACCGTAAAGAAATAAAGTCCAGCCTCTCCGTGAGTAATGCAACATAAAAACCCATGTCATTTAAAAGAACTTATTCAGCCTTCTCGATTCTGCAGACCAGGTCGGAACCGTCGACTGAGTCGCCCTCCCGAACATGGAGGCTGGCAACCTTACCACTGTGGGGGGCAGAGATCACCATTTCCTGTAAAATTATCAGTAACAGAGTATGAAAAGAGAGCAGTATCGTAACTTACCATCTTCATGGCGGAAAGAACAGCAAGAGGGTCACCCTTCTTGACTTCAGAGCCCTCGTGGACTCGGAGCTCAACCAACACACCAGACATAGGGGCACCGACTTGGCTGGAGTCACCAGCATCGGCCTTGGGTCGGCTGATGTTCTCAACAGCAGCGTGCTTGTCAACAACGGTAACCTGTCGGACCTCACCGTTCATCTCGAAGAAGACCTCACGTTGGCCGGTGTTTTCGCTGAGGGGACCAACAGCAAGAAGCTTCAGGATGAGAACCTTGCCCTTCTCAAGCTCGACGTGGAACTCCTCGCCGATCTCAGGTCGGGTCAGGAAGTAGCGAGTAGGGAGGACGGAAAGATCACCGTACAGAGCGACGAACTTCTTGTAGTCCTCGAAGACCTTGGGGTACATGGTGTACGAGGCAATGTCGCACTCGGTAACGGGGGCGCCGAACTTCTTAGCAAGGTCTCGCTTAACCTTGACAAAGTCGACAGGGTCAAGGAACAGACCAGGTCGCTTGTCCAGCTTGCGTCGGCCACGAAGGGCATCGGAGCGGAGGGGCTCGGGGAAACCGCCAAAGGGCTGGCCCATCATACCCTCAAGGAACTCAAGGACGGAGCCGGGGAAGTCCAGTTCACTAGCACGAGCCTTGACATCCTCGGGCGACAAACTGTTGGAGACCATGAACTGGGCAAGATCACCGACAACCTTGGAGGTAGGAGTGACCTTGACAATGTCGCCAAGAAGTTCGTTGGCGTGCTCGTAGGCCTTCTTGGTTTCAGCCCACTGGGATCCAAGACCCAGCTGGGAGGCCTGGAACATCATGTTCGTCAGCTGACCACCAGGGATCTCGTGCTCGTAGACCTCGGGGTCGGGACCAGCGAGGTGAGCCTCGAAAGGAGAGTAGAGGAGGCGGAGCTGCGACCAATAGCTGTCGAGGGCTCGAACCTGCTTGGAATCCAGACCAGGGTCGAGCTCGCTGCCATCGAGGGAGGCAATGATGGCGTTGATGCTGGGCTGCGAGGTCATGCCAGACAAGCTATCGGTAGCGGCATCAACGGCATCAGCACCAGCCTTGGCACAAGCAACCATGGAGGCCACACCGGTACCCGCGGAGTCGTGAGTGTGGACATGGATGGGAAGGTCGGGGTACTTCTTGCGAATGCCACCGATGAGGAGAGTGGCAGCATGGGGCTTCAGGACACCAGCCATGTCCTTGATGCCCAGGACGTGGATGTCAAGCTTGACCAGCTTGTCAACGAGGTCGAGGTAGTACTGGAGGTTGTACTTCTTCTCGGGGTTCAGCATGTCGCCCGAGTAGCACACAGTAGCTTCAACGACACCACCAGCCTTCTGGACGGCCTTGATACCGACCTCGAGCTGATCAACATCGTTCAGAGCATCGAAAACTCGGAAAATATCGACACCATTCTTCTTGGCCTGGTCGACGAAGTGGTCAATGGCGTTGTCAGGAAGCGAAGCATAGGCGACACCGTTGGCGCCTCGGAGCAACATCTGGAAGGGGATGTTGGGAATGAGCTTTCGCATCTTTCGGAGTCGGTCCCAAGGGTCCTCGTAGAGGAATCGCATGGCGACATCGAAGGTAGCGCCACCCCAGCACTCGAGGGAGTACAGATTGGAGAGGGCATGGCTAGTCTCTTTGGCAATGCCGAGAAGATCAACAGTACGAACACGGGTAGCCAGGAGAGACTGATGGGCGTCACGCCAGGTGGTGTCCATGAGAAGGCATCCGTTGTATTCACGGACAGCCTTAGCGAAGGCTTTGGGGCCCTGCTCAAGGATAATGTTTCGCCATCCCTTCTGGCAAGGCTTGCTGACATCAAGCTTCGTGCCGTTGGGGCCGGGGATCTCAGGGACGACGATCTCGCCCTTGAACTTGGGCTCACCGATCTGACCCTTGATGCTGCTGCCGTTGACGGCAACGTCAGCAAGGTAGGCAAGCAGCTTCTGGGCACGGTTCTGGCTGCCAATGAGGTCGAAGAGTGAAGGGGTATCGTCGATGAAAGTGGTCCAGCAGTTACCATCGATAAAGGTGGGGTGCGTCAAAAGAGATGCCAGGAAAGGAATGTTCGTCTTGACTCCGCGAATTCGGAATTCGATCAGGGCTCGCAGAATCTTGCGGCGAGCGATCTCATACGTGGAGCCATGAGCCGTGGCCTGTACAAACTGTTAGCACGATTCTCAATGAAATCTGGGCAGTAGGTTACCCCCCTTTACTAGCATACTGTCATAGTGAGCTACATTTTAGAGTCAGTAACGGTCCAGAGTAGTAGTAGTAGTCAAGGGGAGTGGTTGTGGTTGAGAAGGGGTGGTGGTGATGTTCCAGATTAGGCTTTAGTTTAGGATGGAAGTCAGGATAAGGTTAGGATTGAGGTTAGGATAAGATCATAGTAATAATGAAATAAAGAGAACAAAATACAATAGTAAGACTTACGGGTAATGACCGCACCGGCGAAACCGTTACCGCCATCAAGGCGGAGACCGTTACCGCCCGAGGAGCGGTAGACCTCAATCTTTCCAGTATCGGGCGAGAAGCCCTGGGCGGGATCCTCAGTGGTAATTCGGCACTGAATGGCGAAACCGCGGGTAGAAATGCGGTCCTGGGTCAGGCCAAGCTGAGCGAGAGTGGCACCGGCAGCGATCTGGATCTGGGCAGCGACGATGTCGATACCAGTGATCTCCTCAGTGATAGTGTGCTCGACCTGAATACGAGGGTTGATCTCAATGAAGTAGTAGCGGTTCTGCTGGTCAACCAAGAACTCCGCAGTGCCTGCATTGCGGTAGTTGGCCTGCTTGGCCAGGCGGACAGCATCGGCAAGAATGTTGTCTCTGACATCGGCAGGGAGGTCCTTGGCGGGGGCAATCTCAACGACCTTCTGGTGTCGTCGCTGGACAGAACAGTCACGCTCGTACAGATGAACAATGTTGCCGTGGTTGTCACCGAGAAGCTGGACCTCGATATGCTTGGGCTTGTCAAGGAATCGCTCGACGAAGACGGTGCCGTTACCGAAGGCGGTCTTGGCTTCGGAAGTGGCTCGCTCGAAGGCCTCCTGGAGTTCGCCCTGCTCACGGACTACTCGCATACCTCGGCCACCACCACCGAAGGCGGCCTTAATGATGATGGGGAAACCATACTCATCAGTGAAGGCCTTGACCTCCTCGTATTTCTCGACAGCTCCCTTGGTACCAGGGACGACGGGGACGTTGGCAGCAAGAGCAAGGGTTCGGGCGGAAACCTTGTCGCCAAGGGAGTCAATGACATCGGGAGAAGGACCGACAAACTATGGGCCAAGTCAGTGAAGGAGCTCGGCAAAGGTGAAAGACATGGGTGAACTTACGATGAGACCGGCCTTCTCAACGTTGCGAGCGAACTCGGCGTTCTCGGACAAGAAACCGTAACCTAGTCGCTTGAGTCAGATACCGAACACCGCAGCGAATTAGACCAGTCAACATACCAGGGTGGATCATCTGCACGCCGTGCTCGACGGCAATTCTGATGATCTCGTCGCCAGCCAGGTAGGCGCCGACAGGGGTGTATTGACCTCGCTTGCCAATGACGTAGGCTTCGTCGGCCTCTGCGATAACGGGTCAGCATAAGTCACCAAGACACGGCAGGGAGAAAGTCTCATACTCTGTCGGTGCATGCTCAGACGGTCCTCATAACTGAAAAATTAGCTTCATGGGATACCTCCATTGGGCGAATTCGTCGGATGGTTACCTGAAGACTGCGACGGTGTGCAGCGACAGCTCGTGAGCCTAGAACGGGACGTTAGCTTAGATCCTTCGCGTACAGGCGGGACCGTCTCCCCAGGAGAGTTACTCACGGTTCTGAAGATCTATTAGGAGCATAAAGGTCAGCTGTTTCCAATACGGCGGTCGGTCGGATGGGATGGGTCATCATACACGAATAGCTTTTCACATGTTAGCTGCGGGTCTGCTTCACCATGAGGGTCAGCTGGGAGACTTACGGATTTCACCACGGTTGGCAACTGTGATGAGGTAAAACAGATCTCAAGTCAGCGTGTGTCCTGAAGCTGGCGCCAGGGCCAATCAAAGGGAGCTGTATCGCCCAGATGCCGTCGACTACTCACCAAGAATCTTCTTGACATGCATGATGCTGGAGTTGGCTCGGATGTGGTGAACCGTGTTAGCCTCCTTGACCTCCTCGACATCTTCCTCCTCGAAGACATCATTGAAGGTGAGGGGCTGCGAAATGATTGAGTCGGTGGCCATTGCGGGCGATTGGCTGAACCAGCGACTGAAGAACGAAAGGATGGCGGAGATGAAGATGTTGAGATGAAGCTCTGGCGGGGGAGAGCTTCAAGTTCGGAGAGCTGGAGCTTTTTTTGGGGGAGGATGGCGGGGTCTTTCTGAGTTTGGTGGTGGGGTAACGAGACGCTTGTCGGTATGAAGATACCACGACAGCTCTTCCAGCACGCGAATGAACCACGATAACACCCAGTTGCACGGAGGAGCGGCGGGAGGACGTAGGATATACTCGGTAGCGATGGGTTGAGAGGGATGGAGAGGAGGGAGGAAGAGAGGGAGGGGGAAGAAATGCGGATGGGGGGGTTTTGTAGAGCGCTCCTCGCGTCTCCGCGAGCTCTGTGACTGACACCTGCCGAGCCTTGAATTGACAAAAGTAACTTCTTTGGCCGGCAATACACGCCCATTTTTCAACCTACACACCCTCAATGTCGTGGAGGGCACGCCTCCCCACGCAACGACGATGCAACAACAACCGCCGGACAGACACCGGGCGTCCCTCAGGGCTCCTCGGTCGGCTGCCCAGCGAGCGATAGCAATCCCGCTAGTCGGGTGCTCAAGCGCGCCACTCTTTGTCACGGTCAACAGCTAAGAACAGCCCGTGGATTGGACTTCTGATGCTCTTACAGCGGGGGCGGTAGCTGCAGGTACCTTGTCGACTACGCTACTTTTTTCTTTTTCTCCAGTCACTCTTGTCCGGGGGTTCAGGTTGTCGGTTTGGCATCCTGGCTACGATGGGGATGGATGAATGGATGCGTGTTGGGTGTTTTGCCCTCCACCACCTCCAGACCTCAAGAAGCAACGCCTCCTTGCCTGCAGGAGCTGGCAATCTGGAGCAGGAGACCGGCCCGGCCATGCATCGCAGCGCATCGCAGGTGTAATGCGGCGCAAACAGAGATGTAGACGTGGAGGAGAGACATGGAGAGAAGGGTGACACTGACCCTGGCCAGATGGAATTTGCCCTCGCGCCTGGCCCGGGATCTTCAAAATATCTGAACGGATAGGCTGGATGGGTCATCTATCCTGGCCTAGATGGCCCGCGTTCTAGCTTTGGATCCAAATGCGACGGGATGTGCGCCTTGGCCTCGCCTTGCTCCTCTCGCTTGCTCGGTGTGTTGTTGGCGACGAACGGAATTCCCTCGTCGCAACTCATGAGACACACATCATTTTGTCTTGACAACTGCCATTGACCAATCATCTACCACCGATAGTGGGGGGGAGCTTCCCAGCTTGGCTATGCCATTAGGATGATATTGGATTTCTGACCAATTTTGGTTGATTCCATTTTCTCTCGAGCTTTGCTGTTTAGGAACAATTTCGCTCTCAACTGACCGACGGTGTGCACATTTGTTTCCTCAACAATACTGGAATTCCCCCCCACCACGCCTGACCGGGCGGGCGTATCACCAGCCGACGGCCTTCCTCTGCCGTCGTCCTCTTGAGGTATAGATCATTATTATGTCTGGAGTCTATGGACAAAGGGAAGGCCACTCAAGGGTCCACGTTTTCGTTCGTCATGGGTCATCCCTTAATGCCGAGGATGTATCAGGTACCTCGTACCCTGCTCATATCCTGGGCGTCTGCGAGGTCAAACGCCAGCCTTCCCTCAAGAGTCTCTGGAGTCGTCTCGAGTCTCCTCTAGATCCCCGCTAGGCTCGACGGACAGAGCCTCAGGAGCGTGTCCTTCCGACAATGCATATGCGCCATCTCGGAACCTTCGTCTATCGGCCTTCGTCTGAGGGTAAGTCCTAACTATCCTGATATTCTCGCACACCTCCAGCTCCTCAGCTCCATCAATCTCCAGGCGCCCAGCAAGCCCAGTTCCAGCCCAGCTCCAGTAAGCTACAGGAAGCCATGAAGGATAGCAGCCTCGAAGATGCGGGGTGCGTCGACTATCGTACACCCTCGTACTCGCCAGTCGCCGTTCGCCGTCTCATCTCGTCCTACTCATCAACGAGCGCGTCAGCCCCAAGGAGCCGTGTGGGAGACACGGAGTTGTAGCCGGTCCACACTTTACCTCTTGAGGTTTTGATGGGGATAGATTATGGCAGCTGGCCTTGCCATAGCCGACGCTGGCGTGGAAAAAAAATTTAGCCATCAGTAGACCGTAGTAGATCATGGCAGATATTTCTGCCGTCTCCCACACTCGCCGTGGCGGCACGATATTGCTCTTGTGTTGCGAAAGTCTTTACGCCACTCATCTCCAGTTTCGGACGCTCGAGGAAGTCTTCAGTTAGCCTCTATCTAGATCCAGCATTTCATCATACCGCCATGAGAATGTTTATTCCCATTGATGCACTCCACCCCCACGGAGGCACGGCGACCGGGAGACGGCTGGCGGGCCTGTGCGGCTGTGCCTTGAAGCTTCGTGCTTGTCAGATGAAAACCTTGTCCATGTCTACATCCATCACCCACACAATCCACAGCGCTGGTGTTTCCAGCAGTCCTTCGCCCAATCGACCCCGGCGGCGTCCCGTCTTCGTTCAGCAATAGGCTGCTCACCTGGCCTGAAGAATTCTCACCTGGTGCAGACACTGCCGCACCTTGCGAATTGCAGCTAGTCAATTAGCTACATCGTCTTTTCCATTGGCGCGCATTCTTGGGTTGGAGTCGTCGATTCCCCCGCGCCGCCATCCACCCCGGAGATGTCACTATCCCGACCGACTCGTCGCCATGCTGCTCGGATCTCCGTCCACTTGGTAACTTTCCTGCTGCACAGGATTCTTATGCCCTGCCCCTGGTTTCGATCACCGATACGGATACGGCAGTTTATGCCGCCCTATTCTCCGTAAAGGCCATGATGCATGGAGCTCCGACCTCGGCTTCTAAGGATCCCCCCCCCCCCCCCCCCAAACCGAAAATCTTGGGGGACGTTAAAGTTAAAAGATTTATTTAGAGTAGGGCTGATGAAGGTTTCTGGATCTGAAATCCGTAACTGTAACCGTAACCGTTAATTGCCGTTGCCGTTAACCATAACTTTATTCAGCAACCCGGCGGTTACATCCAATGTCTCATCACGATTCTCTTCCTTCGGTCCATCTCTTCATGGATGCTGGCTTGCATCCCCGAGTGGGATCTCTTCTGAGCTGTTAGTGGACGTGGGACAGCCAACCAACCTGCGACATTTTCCTTATCTCTGTGTCTGTCCCTCTTTCTGCCTGCTCTGCCACGAAATCACCTCGTTCAATCTCCTCCGTCTCCTCCATTGCAGTTGAAGCTTTGCAGCTTGGGGAAGAGTGCCGTGACGTGCTGCAGATGGCGCGCATCATGTGGGATCGGGACATGGGAGCGACATGGGTGTCACCGAAGCCAGAGCCCATGATCCATGCCAAAACTGGCTTGCCATGTGCGTCTGCGGGCGGCTAACGGAGGGTAGACTCGGGCCCGGCAATGATTTGGTAATATCGACAAGCCATGTTGGTACTCACTGCGTACAGGGTACACGCTGCGATATGCTGCCTGTTAAGCAGACCTTCTGCGGTCTGCACACACCTTTAGTTGTAGAAGGGATCAAGATCGGGTGCTGCCAGCCGGGGACCCAAAGCCAGATTGCCCAGATCCCTTTCCCGAGATTCTCGCGCCTCGCAGCCACGGCACGTTGCTTCGCTCACTCGCTGTCCTTGTTGCCTGCAACCTGCTGGGGCCCTAGCTTTTGCATTCCCGGCCTGGCCTGCCCAAGGTCCCCATTTAGCCGCGCGCTCTGTGGACGGTGGCTCTGGGGGATCTACGACTACTCCGTGCTCCAGGCCCAGGCCAGGAACGTTCCCGGTACTCCTCCCGGGACTTTGCAAGAAAAGCCGGCCAACTCGGGTGCCCAACCCGAGGGCGTCAGCGTTGGTGCTGGTGGTGCTTTGCGGGGGATCAAAGCTGTGCTCTCACTCGTCACTCCGGCATGGGCCCAGCAGCCGTCTCGGTGTTTTTGTGACAAAGGTCCATTATCTAGAATCCAAAGCAACGTCGTTCCCTAGGCTGCCTACCGGTCTATGTAAGCACTGCAGGTAGGTCGTGGCACAATCTAGATGAGCAAGACTGGAGACTATCTCGCCCATTGCAGCTCGTGTGTTGGCACCAAACTCTCCGAACCCCGAGCTCAGGTCCAGAGGGCCTCCAATAAAGTCTACCCCCAATATCCCCCCAAAGATACACCGACCGACCAACCCTCCACTCCTATTGTGCGTCCCTTTCTTAGGAGCTGACCGCATTCGCAGCCTTTGCAACCTGCTCCTTTGCAGCCTCCACTGGTGCCTTCTCCTTTCCTCCCCAATAATGCCAGTTTAGGTATCGGTATCCTTGCGTGAGCTGGGCACCTCCGTTGATGAAATGGCAGGCGAAGAGAAGGTAGTTCGGGGGGCGGACGGCAAGAGAGTATCGCATGAAAGTTCCCGCGTAGACGATGAGAGCTCCGGTCATCTGTCCAGAGATCCTGTGGCACGGTGAGTCAGCGGTGAGTTGCACGGAAGCCGAGGGCCGACCAAGGAGCTCTTACAAGTCAGGGCTCTTTTGCGTGTCCAAAATGGCGGCAATGGGAATGCCAAAGTTGGAGGCAGGACCCCAGAAGTCTGATGGAGTTGCACGTCAGCCTGTGTTCTTTGTGAAGCTTTACCAGCATCTAGATAGGTCGTCCCCGCAAGAACCGAAACCCCCGTTCTCGGACCAATTGACGCCGAGGAGAAGTGATATCACTGTTGAATAGCATTCAAAAAGCATCGCAGCAGCATCGCAGCATCGCAGCCTCGACGCCTCTTTCCTGCACTGCATCTCCTCATTCAGGCATCGCATCGATCATCGAGAACGAATCGCAACTTTTCGCGGTCGGCGGACATATCGGAGTCTAGGGAAATGTCGTCACAACAGAGAAGACCTACGAGTAGAGCAGAAGTAGTCCGTCCAGGGGTTTGACCGAATCTTGGCATTCGCTGCCTTGATGAGAGCAGCCATCTTGAAGATCTTGAGCGGTCGCTGGGTCGCTTGCGGTGTCGTTGGGGATATTGTGAGGATGGCTGATAGCGAGATCGCTAATGCCAACTTCTTGCTGAAATTTGGCGGTCCGATGTTGAGAGTCACGTGCCGGCTCTTTGGTCGCTTGATAACCGCCCACTGCCGAACTATTCTTTAACCATGCCGGACATCATTTGTCCTCGCAAAAGAGACATACAAACATCTACAGGCCCTCAGTAATTCTTCTGCCATTCACATCGTATATCATTCCATCGCCTCCGATGCTTCCAGCCTCGGTCTAGAAACGCCCAATGCATCATCCCATCACTGTGATCTAGATGCGGTTTAGAGCGGCGCGGCCAGGTCAGGGACCGCCCAATACCCAGCTCTCTAATGAAATGGCTTCACGCCACCCCTACCTGTGACAGCATGAGCTCCTTGTGGGGCACTGAGCTTCTCTCGAGGTTCTGGCGAAGCCCTGGGGCAGTATGACACCCATGGATCTTCAAGAGCCGAATCTTTCCATGCAAGTACAGAGTACATGACCCTAGTAGTATTGGACGAAGTAACTTCTCCGAGATAAGGTACGGGAATCGTGCACTGAGCAACATGCGGCTGATGCTCGATTCCCAGATCTAGTTTCGGCTAATATCCGTACCCCAACCCAGTAGCTTTCGGTGTGCTATCCCCAGACCGCCTACACCCAGAGCTTCCCCAGGGAGATCCATCTAGAGGAAACGACTGGGTAACAAGAGAGAGCTAAGAACTCGGCGCCATGTACAGGGAGAGGCCACCGAAAACTTGACGGGGGTGTGCCCGAAAGCCCCATTTCGTACGGACTTCCGGAGCCGGGAAACCACTCCCGATCTCTCCCGAGGTGTGAGTATCAACGGCACCCAACGGCACTTCAACCCCCTTGAGCTGGCGCAAGCATTCCCCTTGGGGTCAAGATTCGCAGGAGCGTGCCGCTTCTTATGCCTTCATGAAATGGAACTTGACCGAGAGCGAGTTTCAATGTCGTAAGTCCGAGGATAGGCGGAGACCGATGTCACACGACACAAGTCCGGTCAATTTAGAGGACATAGCTTTATTTCGAGAGACTAACCATGGCAATTGGGTTGTCACGAACATCCCGACAGCCCTGGGAATAGGCCGCGGTTCATCTCGGCTTGCAAGCTGAAGGCCATTGCCGAACCAGATGGGCAGTTCGTCATTTCCTCCACCAGTTCGTGAGGCCTGTAGGTACACCTAGACTGGTTCTCGTTACTAAGAATACATCGGGCTGGCTATGTCAGTGGCTCGACTAGAGGGAGTTAGTCTGACCGCCGCACAGTTCATTATCTTGCCATTGATGTTAAGTTCAAAGCCCATTCAGTCTTTTACCTGAAAGAATGCCAAGGCTGCAGGGTAAGTCATTAAAAGTGCCTGGGAGGTGTGGTTTAGAACGTCGGTGGTTGTACCAATTGTGGTAGAAAGTGAATCTTCCTATTAGCTGTAGTAGCAGGTCTCCAAGGGATCTTAGCAGTGCCAGAGGTCTTCCCCTTGATGGTAAGGATTGCGCCTAACTAGACTGCTCGGGATAATACCTGGCTACATAAGACTGTTAAGGATATGATACTATTTGATCCGATCATGATAGTTAAATTCACACGCTATCATTTGCGCAACCCACCTCACGACAGCCACTACCTAGATGTTCCACGGGAGCCCAAATGAAAGCTACAAATAGGCATTGGTCATGACTTTCGCCTATGGGGGGTTTGCTGGTAAATCGTAGGCGAATTCATAAATATTCTCCCTGATCTTGCATCTCGTACGCTTATCCATTTGCTACCCTATAGACTGACCAGATCCAGGGGATAACATTTTTTTAACAACTCTCGCAAATCCCTTTGTTGACACCAATGGGTATTCAAGTTCTAGGCCTCGTAGAGCTATTTACTAGTGGCCAGTCCTTTGTTCATGCGTGATCAACCCAATACTCTCCAAAACCCCAAAAGCAGGAACAACCCTATCACGAACAAAGAACTGATACGATCCTGGTGGACATATATATGCATTTGGAGGTGTGGTGACTATAAACGTCCTGTTCTGACAGAATACAGCGGGAAAATGGTTGGCGCACCCATCGAGTTGCCGTACGTGCTCGATACTGAACCTAGAAGGGAGTCGGTGATGGCACCGTTGTGGGCTGTGGTGCTGAGAGTGAAGGGTTTAGACTGATTGAAGGCTCGATATTATTTTTTGTCTTGGGAATATTGAACTGGGTTGGCCGCTGAGCAAATAGAGAGGTGTAAATGTCTCGATGCGGTGTTCCTGAGGGTTGACACCATCTCTAGGATCAGAGCCAGAGACCAGTACACCGCCGTCCAGGAGGGTGATAGCTTCAGAGTGATACATCCACGCCACAGCAGTGTTGGTTACAACAGTTATACGTTTGATTAAGCGGCTTCGTTAGGTTGTACATGGGGCACTGAGATTCGGATCTGTGGCGAACACAGTTGAGTATGGTATATTCCATCAGGAAGCGGAACTATGCAGGGCATGACCCATGGTAAGACATGCGCTCAATCGTCCATTTTGGCTCTGCGGCGTACGAAATGATCTAAAATGTTCGAAACGCTTTCACTTGAACCGCCGCATATAATAACACTGAGAGTATTGTTACGAGGGCCATACTGAGGTAGAAGGGGCACAGTTTCTTCTAGGGATAGGTTCGCCCGCCGAGGGGGTTATTGACGACACCACAAATAGGAGACAGAGTCTTAATAGTGTTGAAGCTACGTTCATCTAGAATATGAGCACCATTCCCGTAGGCAACGAAGATACCATCACAAGGAAGAACGCATGCAAATGGGTATAAGCTTTTTGGGTACGCCCGCTCAAGCAATTCACGTAGCGAGGAGGACTCTCCGGTGTATGGAAAGATCTCCAGCGTTGGTACAGGCGCAGAATTGGACCCTTCTTCGCCCCCAATGATGAGTATAAAACCATTGGCCATGGTGATGTCAGAAGGATACCAACGGCCATCCTGAAGCTTGAGAACGTCGACGTCCTCTTCCAAATCGTTCTTCCTGTTGACGTTGGGTGACCTATGAAGGGTATAAAGACGGACACCATAGGTTGAGTTCGGTACACCTGTGCCTGGATACTCTAGGAATGCCACCTTCCCGGTGATGGCCTGCGAAACCTGCGAGGTATACAGACTCTACCAATCGTAGCATACAGCTTCTGGCGCTCTACGGGAGAGCCTCGGGACTAGTAGGGATCACCCTTCCAGAAACAAGTGCTTGTTAAGCTGCTGACAGAGCTCTTTCTAGTGCTAACGGTGGTACTGTATTTAGTAATGCTTGTCGAACTGCTCTGGAAACTGCTAATGCAAATGATCCTCTTAAGAAACCAGGTTTTAGTCTGCACTTAGGACGCATGCTTCCTGATGATTGATCATGAAACAGACACTAGCAGATACAGAACTTTTACCATTGCATTGTGTATCGCAGCCATCAACATCGGGCTGGCCGCTGTTGGCAATGGTGTTCCCACGCCCCTGAGTCTACTGGCTGGCGTCTTATTTCTGTAATTTGGTTCACTACACTTACAAGGTTCACACACTTACAACATTCACCTCCATAACAAACATCGGCCAATGTGTAGCCTCCAGCGTTGCAGGCCATCGTACACCTTGCCACAGTCGTATAAGAACTGGAAATAATATTCGTGCCGTGAGTAAGAACTCAGCCAGTGGTGCCCTCGTCGGGATGAGTAAGTTAGAGTAGGATTGAGTAGGGTATGGGTTACGATGTTAAGACTTTACTTGTCGCAGCCGATGAAAACCAGGCGTTGACTAAGATTCATCATAGTCCCTGTAAGAACATTGGCCTTGTACAACGCAAGTCGATCTGGTCCGCTGCAAGGTTATGTATCATTTCCTGCGCAAGGTGTGTTGCAGTCTGTATTCCTTGATTTCCACCCTCCCTCGGAGAGCTCTTCATCACATAAGCAGTCATTGTAGACTTATGTACCAGCAAAAGCGTAATCTCCATTATAACGGAACGATGTACATTGCTCGTTGGCCACCATCTAGTTTTGTGTGTCGGCTTCGTTGATAATCAAGTCAACATCACTAGATGGATATGATTTAATTAGTATGTAAAGTGTGGATAGGACGGATATATTTATGCTCTAGGCTATCCATCCGGGCTTCCCAATGGTGAACATTTAAATTCATGACAACCTTCATTTTAGATCAAATTAATCCGATGTTAACGTATACTAGCTTGAGTTTAACGGCAACAGCATGGGCCGACCTGTGCCTGCTATGATGCTATTAAGCAGACCTGCTGCTCCAGTTATTTCTGTGAGAAACATTCGTATCACCCTTCACGAAATTATGATGGCGTAAGGCCTGACAAAGGCTCACAATGGGAAGTTGCCACGACTAACTCCCTTAGGTCTTGTTGACGGTGGTTGCTGAGGTTCGTATTGGAAAGCAGGATCCTCTTTCAGGAAGTTGTTAGTAGCGAGCTGAGAGACTGGACGCTTCCCCGTGTCGAGGTTGAGAATTATGTGTTGTAATGTGGCTGAGGACTTGAAAATGCTCTAGACTGCGTTGAGGAGAGTATTTTATGAGTTGATTTAACGGTGTTAGCTGTTAAGAATCGCTCCTCGATTCATTGATAGAGAATACCCCTTGAGAACGTCTAAGCCCTTCGAAGGAAGTACTGGTAATATAGAGTTGAAAACACCCGCATAAGTTCGTCTACTTTCCTGAATACTGTAGTAGCTTCCACTTGGCCTTCTGATATCGCACACCATCGGTCACTTTTGACTTCAATTAGTGCCATTTGACACAGTAGACCACCAATGCCGGTTTCTTGTGGAAGCGTAGTTTGTAAAACCGTCCTTTGAACCTAATATGTTCTCTAAAGCAACCCTAGTAGTTGGACGTTAGAGTTCGATCGATAATGTATCAATCGGAGACGTCTGGTTGAGGGAGGTCGTGCTTCATAAGGGAACGCAGCAGACGATCGCCCTACCTGGTGTGACATTTGCGGAGCCTTTGTGATGACCTGCCGTTTAGTTCTGGGTTGATTCAGTTGTATTGAAGCCAGCGGGTGCTGTTCTCTGACGTGATATATTTGAGTCCTAATATGTCTCGGGTAGTGTGGAAGGCGTATTGTCGGGCTCCTACTTGATGCGCCTTAGTTGAGCGTGGAAAGTTGAGTCGGCGTGACTATAGAATGGAGAGGGTGTAGATAGATTCCTTAGTAATTGGGATGTGGCGATGGGAGATGGAATTGAGAGAGTTGAGGGTACTTGCGTGGAGGACTTTGGTGGTGATGTCCGCTGGTTGAGATTGAAATTCGAGAGTGATGGTGTTTACTGGAGCAAGTTGAGTCGCTAAATAAGGCAGTACGCTCATGGCATTGCTTGTCGAATTCGACGAGCAGGTAACTAAAGACCGTCTGTGTCACTCTCTAATCCCTAAAGCAATTTTTTCTTCTTCTGAAGCCATGCGGGATCTTGCTCTGGACGTAGCGTTGATCTTTCATGACAGAGGCTGGTTAGATTTCCCTCGCTGGATGTCGAGGTACTGCCTGGAAGCCTTCCCGTCAGCATCTCTTGATTCGAGTTGACTTCCGACGTGACCCTGAAATTCAGATTACATTGGATTGCTGGAAACTTTCGGAATATTCAACGCTGGCCGCATTCAAATAATGCAGGCGTCTCGTCGTTCGTATTAAGGGACTTAGTCTAACGATGGTGACTTTCTGTGTGGCCCCTAACGTCACTAACAAGACGATCGCGTCGACAGGCCCCGTTCAACCACCTAGATAAGGTGTGGAGGATACTTCATTTCCTGGCTGCAGATATGCATCTAGAATGGGCAAGGTATAAGCGTCTAGGACCCATATGATGATATGACTCTTTTCCTCGACTGTTTTCAGACCTGGTTGATGAG
This sequence comes from Nectriaceae sp. PG4201, assembly GCA_023628695.1. Classification (NCBI taxonomy): domain Eukaryota; kingdom Fungi; phylum Ascomycota; class Sordariomycetes; order Hypocreales; family Nectriaceae; species Nectriaceae sp. PG4201. Next base: position 882,370 of record JAMAKE010000005.1, read on the forward strand.
AATGGCAAGAGATTGGCCAATGCCTGCATACCTGTCATAGGTGACTCATTCTGAGTGTTTTGTCAGCCTCCCGCGCGCCCCTCTGAGGCTTCGGCTTTGCCACAGTCAAGCTCCACCAAGGCTTTCCCATTTATTCACAGCGGCGCAACGCCAAATCTACCAGTATCAAAAAGTTTAATAAATCCTCGGAGCCTTTCCAACCTCCATATCCTCCGTCCTCCTACGTATCCAGCTACCTTAGAAGGAGATCGTTTCTTTTCGGCATTATTTGTCTTTTTGTGAGCGACCCGTGCTTCTGTTATCGCGGTCCTCGCTATCTTTTCGTTTGTTCGAAGCCGCTATATTTTACACAGCGCAAACATTTCTACGACGTCACCAAGGTTTTTGGCCGTCACACTAACCATGCCTGAAGGAGAGGGAAATCAGCAGACACAGAGCCAAACTCAGCGATCTAATCGAGGAGGACCTCGAGGAGGTCACCGAAGAGGTCGTGGTGGAAGAGGGCGAGGAAATGGGGCTCGTGGGGGCAGAAATGTCCCCTCGCAGCGAGATGCTCTGGAGCTAACCCCAGCCGCCTCAGCTGAATCGGTGTCTACTCCTGGAAACTCAGATTCTCCTCGCGGTAGAAGGAATAGACGGGGCCAGCCCCGAGGTGTTCGCGGTTCTGAAGCTCGAGGTTCGATACAGACCGGACCTCAACGGCGGTTTGGTGGGCACTTAACCTCACACGCCGATGAGGCCACCTCATCACTTACTTCAGAGCCTCCAATTTTGAGTGCTCAAGCACCTGAGTTTGTTCCTGGCGAACCTGTTTCTTCAAGCAGGTAAGAGCTTATTCTCTTTCTCTCATTTTCTCCCCTGGCATCCTGGAAATATCAGATATGCAAATCAATGAACCACAAGCTGATTCGAAACTAGACCACATCATGCTTCCCAGACACAGCACACTCCTCAACCCGGAAGTAGCTCCCAAGTAGGACCCAATTCTCAAGCTCATCCTTCATCTCGTTCACGACCACGTCGGAGACAAAGGAAGCCCAGAACAGAAGTCCCGAAGTCCACCTTGCCAGAAATATGGCAGCGTATCCACGAGGATATGGCAAATTTCAACTACGAGTGCAGAATTTGCACCGAAGAAGTTACTCGCAAGTCAGAGATCTGGTCTTGCAGCATTTGCTGGAGCGTCGTCCATCTTGAATGCGCGAAGGAATGGTATGATGCCTCTCAGGCCAGGACCGAAGATGACTCTGTGGTTTGGCGTTGCCCAGCATGCAATTCTCAGATCGTCGAGGAACCTGATCTCTATACATGCTGGTGCAAGAAGGAGATTAGCCCAAGCCAGACGAGTTCTCTCTTGCCTCCGCATTCTTGTGGACAGACATGCTCGAAACCGCGATCAACCTGCCCCCATCCTTGTCCACTTCAGTGCCATGCTGGACCTTGCCCGCCCTGCAACGTAATGAACCCTTCTGAGTCCTGTTACTGCGGCAAGCAATCCAAAAACCTTCATTGCAAGGACACTGATATTTATAATGGTTGGAGTTGCCGGGAGACTTGCGGCGATCTTCTCGCTTGCGGAGATCATACGTGTGAGGAGCTGTGCCATCCAGGAGTTTGCAGCCCCTGCTCGGTCATTGTGAAGACCAAGTGCTATTGCGGCAAAGCCGAAAAGGAGATGTCATGTTTTGAACGATTTGAGGGACCAGAACCAGAACAATCATATTCTCTTGCCGACGAAGATTGGTTCACTGGCTACTTCAACTGCGGGACTACCTGCGACCGGCCTTACGACTGTGGAGTCCATCAATGTACAACAGCATGCCACCCTCAGGATGAGCTACCAGCCCACTGCCCATTTTCGCCTGATGCGGCGACTACTTGCCCCTGCGGAAAGACGCCCCTTGATCAACTTCTGGACCACCCTCGACAGTCTTGCGAGGATGCTATCCCCAACTGCACAAAGAAATGTGAGAAACTGCTGCCATGTGGCCACTCCTGTACTGCCGATTGCCATGCAGGTGACTGCCCCTCTTGCGAGCAGGTTATGAACATCGCTTGCCGCTGTGGTCGACAAAGCTTTGTATCTCTATGTTTCCAAGGCGACGTCGAGCGACCTTGGTGCACGAAGGTCTGCCAAGCGACTCTGAATTGTGGCCGCCATCGTTGTGGAGAGCGCTGCTGCCCTGGCGAGAAGAAGGCACAGCTGCGAGTTGCGCAGCAGAAGAAGCACCGCAAAGCACTCGACCAGCTTCCAGTCGAAGACGAGCATATCTGCAATCAAATCTGTGGACGACCTCTGACATGTGGAAACCACTTCTGTGACAAGATCTGTCATCGTGGACCCTGCTCGTCCTGTCCTGAGGCTGTCTGGACCGAGATCAGCTGTAACTGTGGCGATACTGTTCTCGAACCAGGCCAGCCTTGTGGTACTCGTCCACCGTATTGCACATCGAGGTGCCGCCGGCAGCCAGCCTGCGGCCATGCTATTGTCCCGCACAATTGCCATCCTGACGATGTCGAGTGCCCTCCATGCCCACATCTCACAGCAAAGCCATGCCATTGTGGAAAGGAGACTCTTCCTTGGGTTCCATGCCATGTCAGGCAACCTCATTGCGGCCAACTCTGTGGGAGAAAACTCAAGTGCGGGTATGTCCCCCTCGGCCCCTTACTGAATTACTTGATTCTTTGAGACTGACTAGATATCTAGAATACACACTTGCCGACAAACTTGCCATCGCCCAGATGAATGTCGCAATAGCGAGAAAGCCTGCATGCAAATTTGTGGAAGAAACAAGTCATACTGCGAGCATGCCTGTCAGAATATATGCCACAGTGGAACTCGTAAGTCGTGCCTATCTCGAGTCGCGAATTATCAATGCTAATGGCTCCCTAGCTTGTAACGAAACCACTGCTTGCCAGGCCAAGAAAATCGTCTCTTGTCCCTGTGGGAACGTTAAGAAGGAAATCAAATGCCTTGCTGCATCTTCCAACCCGTTCCCTCACCAGTCCCTCTCGTGCAACGATGAGTGCGCACGCCTTGAGCGCAACCGTCGCCTAGCCGAGGCCCTCAATATAAATCCTGAAACCCATACCGACGATCATATCCCATACTCAGACGGTACTCTGAAGCTCTATCAAGAGATGAAGGCCTTTGGGGATAACAGGGAGCGAGAGTTCCGCGTTTTGTGTCAAGACGACGAGCAGGTGAGGCAGAGGTACGAACCAATGCGCAACAGCACCCGCCAGTTCTTGCACCTACTCGCGGAGGACTTTGGCTTGAAGAGTCAGAGTGATGACTACGGTAACGACAGACATGTCGTGGTTTGGAAGCCTACTCCTAACGTAATCCCTCCACGCAAGACTCTGGCACAATGCATCGAGATCAAAGCCAAGAAGGCGACCGAGGCTGCTGCTATCGCCGCTATCGCACCACCTCGTGCTATTTCGCCTGGAATGGAACCCTTCAACGGCTTTGTTTTGAGTGCTCCCCGCTTTGGAATTACTATCGAGGAGATTACGGTGGCTTTGGATGCGGACTTTGCTACTTTGCCCTCATTCACTTTTAAGGCTGAGTACATGGCCGACTTGGATGAGGTCCTCATCACGGCCACAGCCCGATTCTCCGCCTTCCTGACACCAGCCCCGGTTGAGAAGTCTCTCATCAACCTCAAGCCCCGCCTTGAAACGACCATCCAGCGCGAGAAGATCGCTGATAGCGTCCTTCTCTGCCACGCCGACTCCTCCGGTGCTATCACACGCCGCGAGAATCTTCGACTACCCGGCGCCGGCGGCTGGAGTGCCGTGGCTGGCAAGGCCGCTCGAGCTTCTCCGCTTTCCGTGGAGGAGAAGCCTGTAGGACGGAAGCTCTTGGGGTTGAAGAAGAAGAAAGCACCCGAGCCTGGAAAGGTCTGGAATGCTTTGGAGGGGGACGTAGAATGCTAAGTGTCTTGATTTTCGAGAGTTGAAGGTCGACTGTATTAGACGACGATGTACGTATACGCTCATGCTATCCTGGATTCATAGATTGGATCCACCGGGCTAGGCATTGACTATCCTGGAAAGGCATTGCGGAAGACTTAGTTAGGTCAATCACAGACATCTATCATCGGAATCGTTCGTAACTGTGCGTGGTGATGAAAGCGTAGCCTGGTACCTTTTAGGACACTGGCTATTATTTACTAGTTGATGCTTCATTGATACCAGTGAGGCTTGTTATCTCATGCAGATAGGCGCTATAATGAACGCAAACTTGGGATTTGACTATTGTCGACCTCAATGATCAACGATTATCTAATGCCCAAGACTGATTAAAACATGTACATAGAACAATAACCGCAACTGAAGGCGAGTCGATGAGCCCTTCATCCAAGACAGGACAACCTTCTCAAGTGTATCCCAGCATCACGAGACCACACCTCGTAATGAATAGCCGATCACACGACACCCCCAACGCAAGACAAGTCCCCACGACCCTAACGCCTAAAGTCATAAATGTTCGTTATTCCACTTTTCAAACCCCGTAGACGATGCAACCAAGCGTGTGCGTTTCAAGACATTATACCAAAAAGGGGGTATCAAATCAATCATCGGGTCACAGTACCGTCCCAAGTTCAACTCCGCGCCGATCTAATTCTATAAGCGGATTTTCTCCCGGGGTGTTTCACTTGTGACTTCGGCGATGAAGTCAGCCATCGCCTCGAAGTAGCCTTCCTCGAGGACGCTGGAATTATGGTCGCCGCCGGGGAGGGGCTTCCAGCGCTTGTTGGGTGCTGTGGAGATTTCGTAGAGTTGGCGCATGTGACGGGGTCTGCTGAGACATTAGCATGCAGCTTGACTAGGGAGGTTGCAATCAAAGTAGAGGTTGATAGCGATAATCAGGAGAGATTTGCTTTCAATTCAAAACCACGAGGGTTCATCTTTTGTGGGTGATGCAAGTTTAATCATCATAAAATCAAGAGAGACGTCGTGTCGGCTGAGAATAGGGGAGTACTTACGGTACAATCTCATCTTGAAGACCGCTCAAGAATAGGGTTGGCACCTTTGTGATAGACGGCAAGACCGATTCACTTGGCCATACTTGGTGACATAGCAACGTGAGGTATTTGGCCGGAGGGATGACGGAGGGGATGAGCTTCCGCATTGACAAGAACGTATTTTCGAGGATCAAGCCAGCGATATCACCAGCATCCTGGTTCTTAGACACAAGCTTGATACTGACGGCGCCGCCAAGGCTCTGTCCGTAGATGATCACCTTGTGGTCTCGGGTCTCCGCCCGCTGACGGAGATAGTTCAGGCCAGTCTGGGCATCGACGTTGAGCCCGGACTCGTCTGGGTCGCCCGTAGAGGCACCATAGCCCCTGTATTCCAACATGAAGACATTGCAGCCAATGTAGTTGATGATCATGCGAGCAATAGGTAACCGGTGGCCGATATTGCCTGCATTGCCGTGGAACATCAAGATGGTAACATTGGAATTCTTGTGCCCGCGAGGGCCGCGAATGTAGTAGGCCGAGAGCTTCTCGCCATCGTCGGTTGGAATGACCAGCTCTTCGAAATTTTTAATGCCAAAGTCGGAAGGTTTGGGGACATCGAGGCGTGAATTGGCGGGAATGTGGCTCGGATAAATTAGGGCCCTAGTGGAACAGAGGCGTGTTAGCGGAGTCGTGATGGAGCCGTGATGGGGTAACACAGGGTGGTGTTGATGAAGGAGGAGACGTACTTTTGCTTGAAGTAGAGAAGGGAGGTAAGGACGGCGGCGAAGCCCTGCGATCGCATCATATTGTCAGCTGGTGGGTTCCTGTACCTGCATTCGTTCACAGCCTGTACGTAGGCACGGGGTATAGGATAGCAGGATATGCGGATAATAGAACCCGTGCAGCGCCGAACCACCTCAGAGCTCACGTACCGTTGAAGCCAAAGCGGGCAGACGCATGTAGCCGGCGACGGAGCTGAGCAGCGAGGCGGTCTGCTCAAGGTAGGTCGTGAGGGAAGACGAGGGGGGAGAGTTGGAGTCGGACATGGCTGAGCGGTCTGTCTTATTCGACGTGGATCTGGTCTTGTGTTTAGTCCTGGACATGGACGTCTTGGACTTCCCGGTACCTGAGCCTGAGGTAGAGGCAGGCCTCAACCTGAACAAAGGTCCGGAAAATACGGTGACCCAGTCCCGCCTGGCCACGATGGAAAAAGATGGGGTTAGGTCGAAGCCCAGCCAAAGGAGAGGATGCAGGTAGTTGCAGCTGAAGTCGGGGGAAGAGCCAACGAGGATTGAAAGAAAGTAGAAAAAGCTTTGGCCGTCGCGGAAATAGACGGGGTGGTCGGACTGACGGACGAGGCTGAAGCTGTTTCGAGCTTGGAGCTTGGAGCCTGGAGCTTGGAGCCTGGAGCTTGGAGCCTGGAGCTGGGAGGCTTTGGAAGCTTGCTGGCCCTTTTCACGATGCCAAAAGAGGAAATAAAGGTGACGAAAGGGTTGATATCATTGATGATATTAGGTTCTTGCTTGTATTGTGACCGTGACCAATGCCAAACAACAAAAGAAAAGAGTGACTGTAGTTGGAGTCGAGAAGTCCCCCCTTTGACTCTTGCGACGATTACCTGGGGAGCGAAGGCATTTACGACGGCAGCATCATGCAGGAGGAGGGAGAGATTCGGAGATGCAGCCGAGGCTGGACTGGACCGGACTGCAAACTGCAAAGCGGATGTTGGTCGTGGGTTTCCAGAGGTCAAATCGAAGCACGGAATGGCGCGTGGGATGGCGGAGGAGGCTTGTTTAGGGACATGTCGTAAGAGGCAGAGGAGACTTTGGAGACCCCAATTTGGTGACCGCCTCCAACCCGAACCATAGTGGGGACGCCTCTCCCTCTTTGGGGGGCCCCTCACTGTAAGTCCCCACTAACCGGACAAAGGCAGCAGTCACCACTATCACTGAGCTGACAGGAAAAGCAAAGTACAGTAACTTTAATCTTGTGCTTTCTTTGTCGCGTCTTGAAGGCCAGCTCTTTAAGACAAGAGAGAGTAGTAATATCAAAATATGGAATCTCAAGCAAAGTTGCACGTGTTCAATTGGCTCCAAGAGTCAATCGCCACCTCATCCGTTCTAGCGCTCATAGCAGCTTTCAGGGCAAGACAACCTAGAGGGGGAGCTTAATCAGTCAGCATGTGAACGGGCGTGATGGATGATGTCGGTGGAAATGAAGCAACCACCACTGCCCTTCCGTCAACCCCTGGATGTCCTCTCTTGGGAAGCTCTGAAGAGGGGGAGGGGAGGGGCTACTATCGATTTGAATCCATGACCATGACCATGACCAGCCGTTCCTCCCGGGGGAGAGGGGGGAGGGGGTCTGCTGGCTCTTTTATCTCTCATTGTTCCCTCCATAGTCTGGAGATGCCTTCAATGAAACAGTGCTTAGCTTTGGGAGTCTGATATCCTCCCAAGGTTATGGAGCTGGCCGTAAGTTCGTAGCCATGCCGCTTACCTAGTAGCCTTCTGGAAAGCGACCGTCCGCATCTGGGACCTGCATATCCCAAGAAGTCGGGAGCCGACTAGCCAGTTGCGAGACCTCCCGCTGTGCCCGAGGCTGCCGGGCTTCTAGTGCGGAGACTGTTATGACTTACACTTAGTTGACTCCTGCTTCGATAATCCATTGCAGTAGTGATTATATAGCTCTGATTCTTGAGCAGATGATCCCCAATCCCCCCAAAAATGCCGCAGGGCACGTTCCTGTCTGGTCTCTTCTCTCTATGTATGGAAATTGGATGGCACTTGACTTTACACCTCCATTCCTCGGCCTGGCGCGTCGTGACGAGCCGCAGAACAAGTTCCAGGGGTGGCCCCTGAAACACGCCTCACCTTGCTCCGGAACACCGCTAGCCTGTCAATCTTTAGGTTGCCTACAAGGGACGGAGGGCGCTCGTGATCATGGCTATTAACGCTTATTTGATACTATCGTCCGAGAGCGGGGAATGTTAGGAAATCAGGCGAGCAAAGATTGTCCACCCGTTGTGACGCCAGAGGGTAGAAGCCGTTGTGAGATTGCGCCTATCGCCTTGGTGGGGTTGATGGTGGGATAGAAAGGGAAAGGAAGGGAAGGGGTTTCGTCCAGACTCGCAAGAGAACCCAGGGCCGAGGACTATTTCCAGTGTGCCGGGCGGGATGGATGCAAGGGCGAGCTTCCTCGCCAGGAGGTTTATGCATCCTCTAAACGCGCGTTAGCATGGCCGCAAGCATTGGATTGCGATCCCTGGTCTAAGGAGCTGACGATCTCTGTTGGCGGTTGCAGGTTTGCTGTTACAGGATTCGGGGGCCATCGGTCCGCAAGAGGCTGGAGAATGGCCAGTGGCCTTTGCATCCCTCCAGCTCATCAAGCAGCTAAATAAGGTAAGCTTTTTCAACGGGCATGACGGACATGGAACGGTTACGGTTAAGCCCGCCCTGAGCTTTTGATTCGTTCTGCAGACATCGTTTGATTCCCCATCGACAAGAGGAGAACCCACTGTTGACCGCCAGCTTGGCAAAAAAAAAAAGGCGAGGAAAAAAGTTGGGAAACATTCGCTATCTGCTTCCGGAATGCGAGTCGAGATGATGAACTGGTTCCCGAGCTCCCCCGCTGTCCAGTGTTCAGCCAGCCATTCAGGTATTTAGGTGTGAAACATATGCCGCGTCTTTGTGACGCCCAATGTCCAATCCATCCGTTGATATTGGATCCTGGAAGTGCATCAGACGGGAGCTGGGCGCGCCACTAGCAGTGCTACATCCACCCTCCATTGATGCTCCTGGACGCCCCAAACATGGAACACTCCAATCGTCAGCTCTCGTCAGCCCATGTCCTTATTGCTTCACAATGGCCCCCCTCGATGCTCGTCTCGTTGTGCCTCTTATGCGACTACGGGCATTGAGTTTCGTCCTTCCCTGATTTGGTACCATCCAACCAATGGTGACGTTGCCTCAGCTGAGTTTGGGATTGCTGATTGACTGCAGCAGCTTAATATAGCACCCTTTATTGTCTGTGTGAAGTAGAGTAGCGCCAGCTTGTTGTTGACTTGTCCTTGGTCGTTGCTGGGTGGGCTTGAGGGGTGTTAATTCAAGGGTTCTGGGCATTGGCGTCACTGTAGCAGCCCCGCCAAAACCCGCCTGACACGCTGCGAGAGTACCCAACTTACATCTGGACTTGCACTACGCAGCACTACTCGCCTTGCATTTTTTTGCACATCGTTTTTTAATCGCCTTTTTTATCGTCTATTTTCCTTGTTGTCCCTGGCTCAAAAGCCAAGCTCCATCCACACACCCACATCAACAAGCCCACCCACCTTGTCCCATCTCGCCCACACACAAAGCGTCGCAATTTGACGGCTTCGGCGCGTGCCTCAATCTCATTTTCAACATCTTGTCCTCCTGCATCCCTCCTTCCTTCGTTTGATTACCCGTCACACGCTCTCGCCTCCAAAGACGCTATCGCTCCTCATCACGCTACGCTGCCGCCCAGATCAGCCATCCTGGACCATCTCCCCTCCGCCTGACGCTGTCACTGGCTCACTGGCCCCTCATCTTCTCGCCCCTCCATCTCCATCGGCTCGTCTATCGACAAAACTGTTTTTTCCTTCCGTCTTGAGACGCATTCCTCCCAAACGGAACCCCTTGCTGCTGCGTACCTCTGAGCCGTGCCCAAGGGAACGCCCAACCTTGGCTCAGAACGCAGCCTGCTTTCACATCTGGCAAACCCGTTCAGCAATCGTTCAATCGGAACTACAGAAGCCTCTGCACTGCCCCATCTCCATCTCCATCTCCATCTCCATCTCCATCTACCAACGCACCTCGGCCGAATCGCATTGTCGTTCTGGTTCCTGTATCGTCCACTCACGAATTGGCGTATCTGCAGACATCTCCAACTTACAAAGGCGTCACTAAAGCCTTCTCCGTTTAAAATACGGTTGTTCACCATTCAGATCGAGACTCTGCCCAACCCTACGCCCAATCATCGAGACCCCAGTGTCAGTGTCACTCGGCAATCATGGTCTCGTTCTCGTGCGAGGCAAGTAACGTCCACTTCTCTTTTGGCCTCCCTCGTTACCCGTCACCTTATTTTCATTTTGCCCATTCCTGTCATGGCTGCCCTCTCCCCCCATATTAAGCGTCCCATGCTCCGTGCTCCAATGCTCCAGCTGCCCATATCCATCCCACCACCCTCAGCTTAGAGCCTGACATCACTCCCTCCACACCCACTCCCGTCACGAACCTCGTCTTTCAAGGAACCCCCTTCTTCTACTGCCGATCTACTGGCCCACACGCTTGTTTCTGCTTTCGCCTCCTGTCGCCTCACCCTTCAAATACCCCAGCGCCTACCCCCCCCGCCGCATTGGGCCATTCCCCATTGTCTTGCATCACATCATCTACCTATCTCGACCACTTCGACTCTCTAACCTCTCTCGACTCACAGGCTTGCGGCGACGTCCTCACTAAGAAGAAGCTTGATCCTCATCGCAATCGTTGTCACGGAGCCACCTTCACCTGCATTGACTGTATGGTGCACTTTCCCGGCGTTCAATATCGACAACATACCGTATGTCACACATTGCTCTGGGGGAACCCATCTCCCGTCATGGCCCGCCTTCGTACAACCTTCTGACATCATCTAGAGTTGTATGACCGAGGACCAGAAGTATCAAGGTGCCCTGTATAAGGACAAGTCGAAGAAACAGAACAACCAGCCTTCAAACAACCAACAGACCTGGAACTCCGATTACAATAACAGCAACAAGAACTACAATAGTCACAACTACTACAATAACCACCAGAAAACCCAAAACACTGACGCCATGATCATGCCTCACCATGCGTATGTTGAAGAGGTCAACGATCAGGAGTATGATTGGGCTGAGTACGAGGAAGACTCCTCCGATGATGAGTCGCCCATGGGTCCTCCCCCAGAGGCTCCCACGCCGCCCTCCGCTGCACACGATGACCATATCGACGTCTTCGACTTCTTGGTCGCAACCGGCCAGACCCCTAACGCCTCTACCTTGAGCCTCCCGCAGCCTGAGCCAATGCCCGAGGCTGGAACCAGTACCTCTTTGGTACGGTATGAACGCAAGGAGGAGGAGGAGGAGTTCCTCGACCCAGCCGCATTCATGGACGATGATGCCTTGGTGGAATATGGAAGTGGACCTGTGCCCGCCGCCGAATTCGTTACCCCGGCCCCAAAACAAGAGCGACGGAGGAGCAAGGAGAGAGACGGGAAGAAGGACAAGAAGCGGAAGCGATTACATGTGGATGTCCCGGGCGACCAGGTCATGACTGACGCACCCCCAGTCTTGCACTCTGGTCTCACCGGTGGTCTTAATCGTATGATGCGTCCCGTTTTCCCCCCTTCCCCCGACTATTCCGGTGGTGATGTTCCTGAGGTTTCTCCAGCAAGCCCATTGAAGAAGTCGAAGCACTCAAAACATTCGAAGCACTCGAAACATCAGCCCCAAGTTAGCCACAGCATCTTCGGTATGCTTGCTGCGAATTCCAAGACCAAGTCCAAGAAACGCAAGACGTCCAAGAAGCATTCGACCCACCGTCACAAGGAGGAGAAAGAGCCAAAGCTCATCGAATACCGTCCTCGTAGCAAGGACGGGAAGGGCGAGCCCAACGGCAACCAGGTTGTTGTCTTTAAGCCTCGTGCAGACGTATTCTTGAGCTTCGTCAACAAGGGGCCCGAGAGTGAGCGAGGCTGCAGCATGAACAAGGTCTTGAAGCGCTTCCACCGGGAACGCCAGGCTAGCAGCGAGCATGCAGCCAAGGGCGTTGAAGAGAAGGAGCTTTGGAAGTCACTGCGATTACGCCAGAACGAAAGGGGTGAAATTGTCTTGTTCACTGTCTAGGAATTTTATACGGTACACGGAACATCAACATTGGAAACTATAACGGATCGGATTTGCAAAAGCGGATAAGGGAGTTTCAGGCCAACAATACTTGGGAGCAACATTTCACGATACCATGATGGACATGTCGCCATCCTGTATACAAACCTCTTGGGTGGGGAAGGATTAGACGCGGTTAAGTCTCCTGGCGGATGCTGGTGGTTGCGAGGTTGACCGAAGCTGGGGGCTTGGACGGGCATGGCATGTATGAGGGGACTTTCTCGACTGTTCGATATAACGATGGATTCTCTTCTGATATCCGGATTATCATTTATCTTTAAGATTATGTTTGGGGAAACGGTTCGGGTTATGTATGGTTCAGGCGATTTTGAGCGAGGTTGTAATCTCGGGGACTGTCGAAACCATTGACTGGTCGACAATACATAGCATTGCGAAAATGCTCATTTGAATGTCATCAATTGCGTTTATTCGGTACATCTTTGAAGAGTGATTAAAACTAGTTGCTTGTATCATGTTTGTAGCTTTTCACATAATCCTACATCACCCGCAACGGCAAGATGTGTTGCACCATGGCCTCTCGTCGACATAGAGGACATTCGGGTTTCTCCCTCACCCAATCACCAATGCACTCCCAGCAGAACACATGCCCACACTGCGTCGCAGAGGGATCCTTTAGCTCCTCCAAACAGAGGGTGCACTTTCTCTGCTGGCTCCCCTTGATGAAACCCATGACCTTCTCATCCGTCAGTTGAAACCGGGGTATCGTCGCCACGGGCGTGTGCATTGTCGTCGCAATATCCACCCGCGCCTGCTGCCCCTGCCCATTGTTTGCCAGCAACAAGTCGTTATTCTCATAATACGACCCGTCGTGGTTCAGTGACACCTCGTCGCTCTGGTACATCGGTCGTTCCCGCGGCGCAACCGCCGACGTCAACGTCGTCCGCACATGTAGATATGCTTGCACGGAGAGTTGCACCACTAGCAACACGCCGAGTAATTCGTAGCCTGCGCGATCGGGTGTGTCGGGGACGGTGCGCGTGAAGACGTAGCGGAAGCTGAGCAGGCGCTTTGCAAGGTCATAGTATGTTCCGCTGAAGTAGAAGAGCGCGAGGATGACGGCTTGGAAGGGCGCGGCGGAGGTGAGGGGGGTTAGGTGGCGGGTGATGTATTCCCATATGCGCGCTTCGCGGCCAGAGGTCTTTTCTTGTCGGCGGAGAGTTTCGAGTCTTCGCTCTAGCAACCGGCGTAATCGCGCTCGCAGGCCGGGGAGGATGCGGCTGGCGAGGTAGGGAAGTAGTATACTCCCGCCGATATACGCGGCGCGGCGCTCAACGCTGGGTAGCTTGCCATCGCGTCCATCGATCTGCACGAGATCGCAGTACTCCTCGCCCAGCGTCCGATTCCCAGGGAAGGTCGTCAGCGCAAAGTATAGTAGGCTGGCAAAGGTTCGGAGCTCGGGCCCAAGGGCATGGGTGGAGCGCGCGCCGCGGAGGCGACGATGTAGGTCGCTGAGGGTCTGGGTGAGGCGGCCGGTGAAGTAGGCGTCCTTTTGGTGGGCGCGGATGATGTCTGGGGCCGAGGCGAAGGGGTAGGGGGAGGAGGAGGAGGAGGAGGTGGTGGTGGTTGACATTTTGGGGAGGCGCGGCTCGCCTCGTTGTGATAGAGAGGGTCGCGGCGCTGGGGAGAATTGGAGGAGAGTATCGAGGTGGTGAGTTGGAGGCCGTGATGTCGATGGTGAAGATGGACGTTGATGACGGTTACTGAAGTGCGGTTGATTGAACCTCGGGACGATTTCCGGGGTACTGGTGGGGCCCCACTTGCTTGTGACCTCCACTTCGGCCGCGGCCACTTGATGTTGGTCGAACTTAGACAGAATGAGGCTTCATGTTGTAGTATCCTCGCACTTATAATTATAGGAATAGTAGCTTTGAATTTCCTAGCAAACGGTCATTTCTTACGCTAGTCTCTCCATTAAACCTCGCTCTCTCGGATCTGCACTTGACTGTCTTATCCTTTTTGTTACCAAAGTGCACCCTGTCTCTCATTGGAGACGATATTGACAATGACTTCCCTACAGTATGTATACAGATATTTTCGCCTATGACAAGTTCTAGCAGTTCTTCGACTCCTAGCAGTCCGTTCATAGTGAGACTGTCACCGACTTCCCATCTCCTGCAACCCAAGACCTCATTCGGTTTTTGGTGGGAGGAATGCTACCAGAACCTCGGCGATTGCTATGAGCTTGTTCCTCTACGCGAATCGAGGGCTCCTGAAGCTTCCTCATTATACGAAACGGAAAGCTTCCCCGTTAGAGTAGAGCAATGGTGTCGTAGCCTAGTTGAGAGTCTCGTTACCGTTAGAGTACGAAATCAACTTCGTAGATCAAGGCTGACACATTCATTGAAAGAATGCCGCGACTTGGTTGTCTGGGCTTAAGTGAGATATTCTGGGAAACCCTGCTGGGAAACCGGCATGGTGTTGTTACCCCTTACTTTCATTCAAGTCCAAGGTCCGGCGCATGATTGAAGTCAAAGGGTTGGATAATTCCCTGACTTGGGTCTTGGAGTTGTACGCTGAGAAACTCGTCCGTGACCAACGTTCCGAGATCACCGGCCCATTGGGCCATAAAGTTTGCCGTATCCTGACTGAGCTCTAGCCCATTCATCAAGTCTGGGACGTTCAATGGATCTTCAGGTGGCATAGCCACCTGCGCATTCCGCGCGCTCATAACACAGCTCTTGATCTCGGCCATGCACGGCCAGGTCTGTTCTACTTCCTCCATAGCTTCGAAGAGTAGGGACAAGGAGCGAGCAATATCCGGGTCGTCCCAGGAAGCTTTTTGGAAGAACCGTTTCATCATGACGGTACCTGCGGCGGTTGATAACGTTTGGACAAAGTCTAACGGTAGAGCTCTGTAGCGATAGTGCCGGGAGAAGGTTCGCATTAGTCGCAGAATGGCTTGTAAAGACTCGTAGCAAATCTCGACGTCTTCGCTTTCAGCAATGCCTTCTTTCTCGAACATATGTGAGGGCGGTCGGTGGAGGATAATCATGACTGTGTGAAAGAGCATGCTGAACATGGTTAGTAAAAGGTACGCTTATGTTGGGGCCATCTTACTGAAGATGAAGAACCGTAGGAGGCACCTGGCCGACCGTCCATTGATTCCAATGTAAAGTTCCAGGGAGGCTGGACAACCATTTGGTTAATGAGACATGAATCTGCCTCGACCTCGCTGCAGCTACGGCAGCGTCTACGTTGCCGCGTCGATTCTCGAATAGCTCGGTGATCATGACATGGATAATCTTGCCAAGCTCGGCTTGGTAGATTAAGGACCCTACGAGAGCTACTCCGTCCTCAATTTCTGTCGCGGAGGCACCCTTGCATATATACGTGTCAAGAAGATTCTCCCAATCCGGTGGGTATTGGAGTCTGATGGTGTTTCGGACGTCAGACTCGTTTGGGTGCAGGGCTGGAGGCCGACCAAAGTAGAGACTCAGTTGCTTGTCCGCAACGAAAATAGCCCAGTATACTCGTCTTAAAACTTCTTTGTCGCGGTTTATTTCACTAGCTGGATCGCGATGCTCAGCAGAGCCATCCCAGTTTATGGGATCAAGATGAAGACCCATCTCATGGGCCAGACGGAAGCTCATGCCGCAAAAAAGCCAGCCTTTGGATGTATGTCCAATGCCGATTTCTCGATATCCCAAAATTGCTAGAGCTTGTAAAGTCGTGAGATCTGGAGTGTCTAATGTCGAGTAGATCAACGTTTGGGCTTGGTTGGCGAAAACGTCAGAGATATGTCGAGAGTCGTCTAGTTGCATGGCCCCTAGGGAGCAAATGGCGAACAGGAGAGCATCGGAATAGTACCTGCCAGAACCAACATCGTAATCTCTCAGAAAGTATTCCCTGTAAACGAGACAATGATACTGGTACTGCTCCTTGAAATAGGCTGCCATGCACGCTTGCGAGGTCTCATCGTGTGGCGCATACATAAAGCTGGGATCTGAAGAGCCGCCGGTAACCTCAAGTTCATGTGACGGATTCATCAAGGACGGATCAGAGGGACTAAGTTTCTCCAGTTGTTGCGGGCTACCATCGCTCGGAGGAAGGGATACATCCCTAGAGAGGTGGATGTGAAATAGGCTCGTTCCACCGAAGAACTGAGTAACATGGTTTGACTGGGGACGTCTTAGTTGTCCTGACCGGACTTGCGCTGCAACAAGCTTTGGATCCGAGTTCCCTTTCGTTTCGGACGGATTTTCCGATCCGGCAGCTTCTGCTAGGGCGGACGGCGACAGAGCCAGTTCTGAGAGGATGTCATCTCTCTCGGCATTGTCGGCGATGGTGAGTTTTCGAATTAATAGCTCAAGAGAGGCCACTTGGCCCTCCAGAGCCTGGACATAAGCCTTAGAGATTGGCCTACACTCGCAAGTTAAAATTTCGCGATTATGATGGCGAGAGATAGGCGCCATACCGTTGTTTCTCCCCACTGCCATTGAGAATACACTCGGTCCCTGCCTTGACGCATCGCGAACAAGGGCGTTTCCGATCGCACTTGATCTGAAGTAAGATGTTAGCGATCCATGCCCGCTAATGAAATGAGGGGAAGATGAATGAACGGACCTTGCGGCGACGACATCTCTCACAGCTAAAGATGATCAGCGCAAGTCTCAGAAGCGGAGGCGCAAGGTGGAGACTCACGATATCCTGATGCTCTCACCCAGCGGCGTCTCCTCCATGATGGCGGCTCGTACGGTACGAGTCAGCTGCAGTCATATAATAATCCAGCAGGTTTTTCTCTATCTCGCTTGAAGGCCAGATGCAGGGATTCGGGAGAGGCATGACAGTTGATGGGGAATGCCAGGGTGTTTGGCCGAGAAAAAGATGGGGTAAAGGAAGCTGAAGGCCGCTAACTTATACAATTCGGCATGGACCACATCCGCACCACTTGACAACTACACCATCCTAGGCAATGGCGCATTGAACCACGAGTCAGCATCAATTATCAAGTATTTGGTATTGAAGTATCAGATATCGTTAATAGTAACGTCCAGGCTATTCCTGGCACGACTCGCTTCGATTACTCGAGCTTCGGAACAGTGCCATACCGCAAACACTCTCGTGAGTCTTCCTTGCTATTACTTATCCTTGATGTCTTTGTCGGTTGCATCCAAAACAAGCATATGGCCCGGCGCATGTGCCATGACTGTGCCCTTCAGCCCAGCTTTCATTACTGCCTCCTGAGGTGTTATACCACAACCCCAAAATAGAGGTACTTCCCCAGAGTCATCTCGCCGAAGCTCGCCGAACGATCGTCCATCTGCTGTCAGCGGAGGATCTCCCCATTCAGGAGTATCGATATCATTTATTCCTAGAGTTTGCAAAGCCTCCCATCCCCAAGCAACCGGCTCGCCATGCGAGTATCCGTGCTTGCTTGTAATTTTCCGCACAATGTCGATATCCTGTTTCTTATACGGCCGCATGGATACAACCATGGTGCCTCCAGCGAAGACACCGGAGGGACACAACGGCACTCTAGTCCTGTACATCGGAACAGTTCTGTCCAGAATAGAATGCCGAGGTGGTAGGCCCGAAATTGACAGCTCATGTTCGAAACTGAACGAGCAACCGACGAGGAAGGCAATGTGATCCTCCGTCCACTCTGCAGTGATGTCGCTGCAGTGAGCTTTTTCAAGCCTCGAGTCTTTGTATACCATGAACCGGGGAGCATCCCTTCTCATATCGCAACCATCAGCAAGGAGCTCGTTGCCACGGAGGCCTTCAACCCAAGACTTAACGGCATCATAGCTGCCAACAGCGACCGACTCGGCGAGTAGGGGACAAGGAACCGGGTTTCTTGCGCAAAGGTTTCGGAAGTCCTTCGCATAACGAGAGGGGAGGACGATAAGATTCGCCTGCAGATGGCCGGGAGCGAGCCCCGAAGTCGAGGTTGTATGCCGATTCTGTCGTGCCGCGACTCGGACAGCTCTTCCGGTGAGGATACTCGAGTTCATCGTGGTTTGGGTGGTCTCGTTGGGTCTTCTGGCACAGTACAAAGAAGAGCTGCCATGCTTGGTACGTGATAGTTGGACATCGCAACTAAATACATGCTTCCCACAACCTGTATCATATCTTGATACTCTTGCTATCACATCTATGTCGCCCACAGCGCCAATCTTTAGCAACTTTCGGCCATTCAAAGTGATTCAGAGTCGGACATCCGCCTCCGCTTTCCCTTCGCTGAGCCGGCCCCACAGTGCGATTATCTCCAAGCTCGCAACCTCACTTGTTAAACACGCATGTGACCTCCCTAGAGCTTGAAGTAGTCTCTAATATAGCCTCAGTATATCAATCCCTAATGCAATTTCCTTTCTTCATGACGTAAGGGTTAGGCCAATCATTCCAAGTAAGACGGTGATTCGAAATTCACGATGCACTCTTCCACCCGCTTCGTAAGCAACTCTCTCTGCAAAATGGAGATGCGCCTCCACTTCGGTGATCATGGCCGAGCATCTTGACAACATCTGTGACGAATGACAGCCATACTCTCACTTAATACGCTACGCACATTCATTCAGTTTACAGAAGTTGCCGGGCCGATACAATATACGGTGCGATTTGAAGGTGGCTCTTGAAGTCTTTGTTGAGGCTATTTGTCGTTCGTAGCCGCAACTTCTTGAGCGCCCTCAACCACCAATAATCATGGCTGTCGAAATTCCTGCCCCGTCTGCAGCATCAGCGGCCAACATTCGAATATCTATCGACCGTGACGGCACTTTCACTGATGTTCACGCCTCGGTAATGGGCCGCGAAGACATTATTCTCAAGCTTCTATCTGAGGACCCGTCGAACTACAAAGATGCGCCGACTGAAGGGATTCGACGTATCCTAGAACAAGTCACAGGGGAATCACACCCTAGAGGTGCTCCTTTGGACCTGACTCGCATCGAGCACATCCGAATGGGCACAACTGTCGGTACAAATGCCCTCTTGGAACGGAAAGGTGCCCGCTCGGCGCTATTAGTTACCAAGGGATTCAGAGACTTGCTCAAGATTGGAAACCAAACACGCCCAAACATCTTTGACTTGACAGCCAAGAGACCTAGTCTTTTGCATGAGGTGACTATTGAAGTTGACGAGAGGGTGACTCTTGAGGCATATACCGAAAACGCAACCCCCCAAGATATTGATATTGCGAGCGACCCGGAGCTCTACGTTGGTGTCACTGGGGAGGTTGTTCGAGTATTGCGAAAACCGGATATGGCTGCGGTGGAGGCATCACTGCAAAAGGTCTGGGCTTCAGGAATTCGCTCACTGTCTGTTGTATTCCTTCACTCTTATCTCTACCCCGACCATGAACGGCTCGTAGGTGAGGCTGCCCGCAAGATTGGATTCTCAGTTGTCGAGTCTTCCGCTTTGCAACCTATGATTAAAGTTGTCCCACGTGGCATGTCTGGTACTGCTGATGCATACTTGACTCCGACTATTAAGAAGTACATCGACTCTGTGTCGAGTAACTTCACTGGTGGTCTGGGATCCGCGAGTTCTCGCTGTGAGTTCATGCAGTCAGATGGAGGTCTAGTGGACTTCCGCAAATTCAGTGGTCTCAAGAGTATTCTGTCAGGACCCGCTGGGGGAGTTGTGGGATATGCGCAGACAACTTGGGATAGGGAGGAGAGAAAACCCGTAATTGGATTCGATATGGGTGGCACTTCGACGGATTGTTCACGGTTCTCTGGCACCTATGAACATGTGTTCGAAACAACCACCGCTGGAATCTCGATCCAATCCCCACAACTAGACATCAATACGTGAGCAGCCTATTTCTTCATACCAGCGTATCCATTGCTAATGACCTTCTAGAGTCGCAGCAGGAGGTGGCTCCATGCTGTTCTGGAGAGGTGGACTCTTCGTCGTTGGCCCCGAGTCTGCTGGCGCGCACCCTGGCCCTGCGTGTTATCGTAAAGGAGGCCCCTCACTGTCACCGATGCGAACTTGTTCCTTGGCCGTATCAAGCCCGAGTACTTCCCCAAGATCTTTGGTCCTAACGAGGACGAGCCTCTGGGTCTCGAGATTTCGACACGAAAGTTTGAAGAACTGACGGCTAAGATTAACTCGGATAATCGAGCTGAGGGCAAGTCAGAGCTCACTCCCGAGGCAGTTGCTCTTGGATTCCTCCGCGTTGCCGATGAAGTCATGGCTCGTCCGATCCGAGTCCTGACTGAGGCCCGGGGCTATGACACCTCAGACCATCTTCTGGCATGCTTTGGAGGTGCGGGTGGGCAACATGCCTGCTCTCTCGCCAAGGCATTGTCAATTTCACGAGTTGTCGTTCATAAATTCTCCTCCATTCTTTCAGCATATGGTCTCTCCCTGGCTGATGTCGTGCATGAGGCCCAGCGCCCCGGTGCCATTGAGTATGGAGCGTCGACCAAGAGGGAAATCGAAGCTGCTCTTAAAGAGCTTTCCGAGGAGGCCACTAGGCAACTAAAGAGCCAAGGCATCCCTGAAGATCAAATACACCACGAACAGTATCTCAATCTACGATATGAAGGCTCGGCGACTTCGTTTATGATTCTCAAAGAAGGAGAGGAGGGAGAGGAGAGTGACTTCCAGAGGCTGTTTGAGAAACGCCACATGCGAGAATTCGGCTTTAAATCTCCTGGAAAAAAGATTTTGATTGATGACTTCCGCGTTAGAGGTGTTGGCTCTGCAGCTTCACATCAAGGCGAGAGCCCTTACCAGCAGCTGAAGAAGATCACTAAGCTATCGCCCCCTGCTCGTAAGGAGATTACGAAGGTCTGCTTCGACGCATCGGCCGGTCGAGTTGACACTCCCGTCTACATTCTTAGCGGATTGGCACCTGGAGTGGAAATTCCTGGCCCGGCTTTGATCCTGGATAAGACACTCACCATCTTGATTGTACCAGGCAGCACTGCGACCATCACTGAAAGCTGTGTTGTTATTGACTTAGAAAACACTACCCCTCCTTCTATTGTAATTTCCTCGTCTTCACAGGAGAAATCTCAGACGAATGCTTCCGCTGTGAAGGAAGTCTCTCCTATTCAACTCTCCATCTTCGGACACCGCTTCATGTCCATTGCTGAGCAGATGGGCCGCACCCTGCAAAAGACAGCAGTTTCTACCAACATTAAGGAGCGACTTGATTTCTCATGCGCTCTCTTCTCGCCTGACGGTGGCTTGGTTGCTAATGCGCCGCATGTGCCCGTCCATCTGGGGTCCATGCAGTTTGCAGTCAAGTATCAGCACAATCGGTGGAAGGGTCAACTTCAAGACGGTGATGTCTTAGTTTCCAACCACCCCTCTTGTGGTGGTACTCATCTGCCTGACATCACCGTTATCACTCCTGTCTTCGACGACCGGGGCGAGATTGTGTTTTACGTGGCATCCCGTGGCCACCATGCTGATATCGGGGGCCTCCTTCCTGGATCCATGCCTCCTTCATCAAAAACACTAGCTGAAGAGGGTGCTGCGATCGAAGCAGAGAAGTTGGTTACCCAAGGAGTCTTCAATGAAGAACGAATTACAGAGCTGTTACTGGAAGAACCAGCAAAGCATCCCGGTTGCTCTGGAACAAGATGTCTTGCCGATAACCTCTTCGACTTGAAAGCGCAAGTGGCAGCGAATAACAAAGGAGTACACCTTGTACGTGCTTTGATTCAAGAGCATAGCCTTGAAACCGTGCAAACATACATGTATGCCATCCAATACACGGCTGAGCGATCTGTGAGGGACCTTCTTCGCTCCGTCCGAAAAAGAGCAGGGGCTGCACCACTCAAGGCGGTCGATTATATGGACGACGGGTCACGTATTGCTTTGTCAGTTTCCATCTCCGAGGATGGGTCCGCAACCTTTGACTTTGACGGCACTGGCCCTGAGGTTTACGGAAATACCAATGCTCCCGTAGCAATCACGCACTCTGCGATCATCTATTCTCTCCGATGCCTCATCCACTCCGACATCCCCCTCAACCAAGGATGTCTATCCCCAATCACTATTCACATCCCTCCATCCTCTTTGCTCGCGCCTTCCAAGTTCTCCAGCGTTGTTGGCGGTAACGTGCTTACGTCCCAGCGCATCACAGACGTCATTCTCAAGGCCTTCAACGCATGTGCGAATAGCCAAGGATGCATGAACAACCTCACCTTTGGAAAGGGGGGTAAGGATACTCATGGCAACCACATCCCTGGTTTCGGCTACTATGAGACCATCGGCGGAGGTTCAGGCGCTGGTCCAACTTGGGAGGGCGAGAGCGGCGTGCATACGCACATGACCAACACTCGCATCACTGACCCCGAGGTGTTTGAGAAGAGATATCCGTGCCTTCTGCACACTTTCGGCATTCGGAAAGGATCGGGGGGTAAGGGTAAGCACACCGGTGGCGACGGGATCATCAGAGACATTGAGTTCCGCGAGGAAGGTATCAAGGTAAGCCTCTTGACAGAGAGACGATCCAGAGCCCCCCAGGGAGGTGATGGTGGAGAGGATGGAAGTATGGGGAAGAACATCTGGGTGACGAAGGATGAAGAAGGCGTAGAAAGGACCATTAGCTTGGGCGGAAAGGCAACGGTCGAGGTTGCCAAAGGTGACAGAGTTGTAATACAAACTCCTGGAGGTGGCGGTTGGGGAGAGGCATTATAGTGAGGACTGTCACCTAGAAGTATGGGTTGGAGTAGAAAGCACTTGCCTGAGTTGTATGGTAGAGATTGAGAGTCCCAATAATCATTCGAGCGCCCAACACCTCTCGTTTGAAGTAAAAGATGTCAACATCATCTTACAGCTTTGTTCTATTGTGGGTACGCATAGATCAATTTACCTGAACTCAATTAAATATTTCAAGAATGCAACCAGGAGCCAACCAGAGTAGTCAAAGCACAGCCAGATACAGGCATCTTTTGTAGTCAAAGCTTACTGGTCGCCGTCCTCCCCTCAGATATATCGGCTTGGGATTGGGGCTGTCTTCACCACATGTCTGGGATACCATTACAATCCAACTTTGGTTCACAGGTTTGCACTCCATTCTCATACGGCCTCTCGTTGCATCCAGTCTCTTCTTGGCTCAGACATTCAACAAGCCATCTGGGGATCGTGACAAAACTTCTAAAAACGCAGTCTAGTACCATAGTATAGATAATATCGGTTTGGCAGCGCATCCTTTAATTACTATTATTGGTATGTTCCTGGGTGGATCGACGACGTTGGTTTCTATTTTCGACACAGCCAGGGATGCCGCTTAAGCGGCCACAGCGACATAAACAGTGGAGTTCGTAACACGAATCCTGGACAATCCATACCATTTCAAGCATCCGTCCCGGCCTTCTCAACCTATTCTTCCAGCGAGGAGCTTTTTAATTAGCGGTCTCAGGAGTCCAAGACATGCGCCCATTCTATCGCACGTGACGCGCGTTCCTAGACACCCCCCGTATGTCACACTTGTTCTCTTTGCGACGGCAGCCATTTGACGCTCGATCTTCTCGGGTATAGGTACTTGGATTCGGCGATCTTGGGCATGTATCATGAGGCTTGTATACGCGCTTGTTCCGGATGAGATGGCGATGGCCCTAGGGAAGCTTCCGGGGCTGCGGTGGCTGCAGCGGATCTATCGACCCGCCCCTACGACGGATTGCTCAGATTACTCGAATTCCGGGTTGAAACACATGCAATTTTTCAAGACAAAGCGGTGGAAACGGCTTTTGCTTCTGGTAGTTATGCTTGGTTTGATTATTGCTATTGCGCTGGGACTGGGGTTGGATCTTGGGTTGGATGATGTGAGTTGGGTTGTATCAGGGCGAGAAGAGGCTATGAAGTGAGGCTGACTTATAACGTAGGATGACGATGGCCATGGCCCGGTAGTTGACCTGGGCTACACAAAATACCGAGGGAACTACCTCAATAATGGAATCAATGAGTTCCTGAAGATGAGGTTTGCGCAGCCTCCAACTGGTGACTTGCGATGGCGAGCGCCAGTTAAGCCGAAGCATACGAGGGGTATTAAGAAGGCCAAAGAGGTAAGGTACTACATTGCCTACAACAATTCATTTCACTGATAGGTACTCAGTTTGGACCCATCTGTCTTGGAGTCGACGAAAAAATCAGCGATGAGATAGACGAGGACTGCCTCTTCGTCAACGTCTGGGCGCCGACCAACGCCACGGCGGCCTCAAAACTCCCTGTGATGCTCTTCATCCAAGGTGGCGGTAAGGCTGAATTATACCGCACCTTCGAACCGCGGACCTAACTAGGTTATTATAGGGTATACTAAGAATGCCAATGCTAACTGGAACGGCTCTCAAATCGTGGAAACCTCAGACCGAAACATCGTGTTCGTCAACTTCAACTACCGCGTCGGCCTATGGGGCTTCCTTGCGGGAGAAGAGGTAAAGAATGACGGTGATCTGAATGTTGGTTTGCTGGACCAGCGGCTCATGATGCACTGGGTACAGGAGTACATCCATCTGGTAAAACCACCCTCCTCTGAACTCTCCTGTGCTGTAACTGATCCCATTAGTTCGGAGGCGACCCAAACCACGTCGTCATCCAAGGTATCTCGGCCGGCGCCGGAGCTGTAGCTCTCCAACTCGCTGCTTATGGAGGTCGTGACGAGGGTCTATTCATAGGCGCCATCGCAGAGTCAACCTTCTTCCCCGCACAACCCAAGCTTCCGGATCTCGAATACCAATTCGAGAAGACTCTGACCTGGGCGAGCTGCGAAGATGCTGACAATAAGATGAAGTGTCTTCGAGACAAGAGCAAGGAGGAGCTGCAGGATATCAACCACTCTGCTCCATTCCCCGGCCAGCAGGAAGAGCCTCACTTCTACTGGACGCCGTGTACAGACGGGGACTTCATCCCAGACTATCCATATAAGTTATACGAAAACGGGAGTTTCGTCAAAGTACCGATCTTATTCGGAGCTTGCACAAATGGTAAGCCGTTACCTTCTTCCGGCCCGGAAACGAAACCCAGCTGACACGTACACAGAGGGCTCGGCGTTTGCCGCTAACGCAACTACAAAGGAGGAGTTTGTCTCCTATATCCAATCCAACTACCCCAACCTTACAACGACACAAACATCCTCTATGCTCGACCTCTATCCCCGTGAACCTCCTCTTCCGAGGCGCGCGGCCTGGTTCCCCTCCGCCTCCCGCGCCTACGGCGAAACCACCTTCACCTGCCCCACCAACAACATCCTGAACGCCTTTATCAGAGAGCTTAACACCACAAATTCCTCTTCCGCGGCTCTGAATACTGCCCCGATCTGGTCTTACCGGTACAACGTCACGGACGACCACTACACCTCCCTCGGCCTTGGTACGCCGCACGTCTTCGAAGCCCCTGCTGTGATGGGGCCTTATATGCTCCCGCCGTCAGCAGTACCGTCGAGCTACTACGCCCAAACCGGGGCTATGGTACCCATCATGATGAATTATTGGATTAGCTTCGCGCGGGCTTTGGACCCGAATGTGTATCGACATCCTTCAACCCCACGGTGGGGAACATGGGGTACTAGGCAGGAGAGGATGGTGTTTGAGTTGGAGGATTCGTTTATGGAGAGCGTGGATGAGGATCAGAGGGAGAGGTGCGAGTTTTGGCAGAGGAGTGTAGAAGCTACACATCAGTAGTAGTGGACCTTATATAGTAGAGATTTTTGTTGAGATTATCACCGATGATACCCAATAGATGTAGACTGTCGACGAAGAAATATAGTTGATACTATACCTGAATGATGAAGCGGTTTATGTAAGTCATGGAAACAAAATGTGTAGGCTAAGCTTTATTATGTCTTGACTCGCTCTAAGAATTATAAGCGATGAGTTTAGGAATCACCATCCATTACACTTCGTAGGATGTAGGCAACATGAACCAATCCTGCCTCATAATCTCCGCCTTGAATCAAAAGATGTGTTTTCAAAACACAACGTCTCCGAACCAAGTAAACACATCCAGTTGGGGCCCAAAATGGCCCAGTCTGACTAAAATTAGCTAATCGCCAGAACTTGAAGATCGATCCAATGTTCTTCTCACGCACGAGCGTACTGCCCGCTTCGCCTCAACAGCCCACCGACGAACCCGACCCCCCCTCTTCTCCGACCGAGTAGAGATTCTACGGCGGTCCTTGCGGATTCTAACCCCACAGTTGCTAACAGGGTCATCAAAAATCATGTAAGATGCTTCGGGTATTCGATGACTCCCAAAAGGGGATGAAGCCCCACGATGCCTCCTGGACTTTGGTACCGACGTACTAGAGCCAGCCGAACGCAGTCGAAGCAATGAAAGTTTCTGCCGCAGGCCACCTCGGTACCCATTGAGAGACACTCTAGGAACCAAGCTATGAGTACCATTCAACGGAGCGTTGACAGTGGAATGGCTGGCCTCAATACCTGCTTCAACTTCGGTGTTAGGCGGCGGGTATGGGATAACAAACTGGTCAAGTATTGGTGGTGAGAGATCAGGCCCGATATCCCGTTCGTCAATCACCTTCAAGCCACTGCGTAGAAAATCCGATCCAGTGGCTTGCCCATTGATCGCCTCTTCCAGGCTACGAGTGGTGGTCTGGATCTCAATCCTTGGACACTGATCCATTTTTGCCATAAAATCGCAAGGCTTGAGGCCAGTGTTCCGTGTGGCTGGCCCATTTTGAATATGCCCCCGATGTAGCCTAGGTCTAGACACCTTTAACTTGAGTTTCGGTGTATTACTTGAGGTCCTTTCGGGGATGTCCTTGTCTTGTAGCAGGGGAGAGTACGATGACTTGGTTCGAAGCTTGAGCCGTGAAGGGCTTGCTCGAGATATTGCTTTCAGAGTTTCGGAGCGTTCATCATCAGGACATACCTTTGTTTCTGAGATGAAGCCGTTAGCATCACAGGTAAAAGTTGCTGAAGGCTTGGATGGACTAGTAAAAAGCAACTGTGTCGGAATGTCTGTCTCCGAAGAGTCATCTTCGTGTAGAGAATCGTAAAGGTTATCTACCGCATCTGGCAAAGGAGGCAAACTTTTCATGAGATGAGGGATGCTGTTGCTGATTTTAAGCTGGCTCGTTGGAGACACTGGGTTTGGTGATAGAATGTGAGTGTTCTCGTCCCCCTCTGCCAAATTTGAGTTCGACACTTGGGGATCAGAGGAGTCTATAGTGCCTATGCATGTAGCTGCCGGGTTTCGACGATGGCGTCTTCTAAATGGCCTACTCTCAGGCTCTGCGTCATGTTCGCCCGTCTGTACCACGAAAGCTTGGTTGCACCGTGGCGAATGGGCTGCTGACTTTTGGCACTCCACCTCTTGACTATCCTGCGTCTTTGGTTCCGCCGGACTTGTAGAGTTAGCATCTTCTTTCTTCTGGAAAGAGGATCTTGTAAACCTCTCGAAGGAAAGCTTGATGGAATTAAACTCAGAGAACGTTGGATCTAATGTCCATCGAAGCTTGGCCAAGCTAGATTGAGCAGCTCCTTTATTCGCAGGGTTAATAAATTCGGGTTCTGCCCGCACAGTCATCGATCTCCGCTAGATATGATGACAAGAAGGGCTTCTCAAGCTTTGAGAGGTAGGTATTGGCTTCTGAACCAGATCAAACTCGAAATGATCATCGCCCATATGCTCCTGAATTGGTGGGGCCGAACTCGAACTCCCACGTCTAATTCGCAATACAGTATCGTCGACATCATTGTCAATAAAGCTTCCGATTGGGGTTCTGGGTTGAGCTGGATCCGAGTCGAAGTTTGATGATTCAGACTCGACTCTAGCAATTGGATGCTTCGTAACGTCCGAGTCTTTGTAGAGTGGAGGCTCCTCCTCGATCTCTTCGACTGATAAAGGGGACATTTCTTCTATGAACTGGTCAGTGCTGAGTAGTAGACATCCTCAATATCATACCTTCAATATAGTCCTGCTCCTTAGGTATCTCCTCTGGCTCCTCCTGACTTTCCGCAGCATCCAAGTGAACCTCACTGTCATCTCGCAACACCATCGGCCGACGAATGCTCCCAGCCCTCTGAGGAATTGGACACAGAGGGGCAGCGATATCCACATCTTGTGGGGTTTCTGTCTCGAATTCCTCGGTGTAGTCATAGTAGAACGAACCTGTGGAACGCAGAGGTGGCCCGGTTCTACTCGGATGGGCGGGCCTCTGGTACATCTCTACAATCGACGTCAGACTAGCTGATCGAGTACTTTGATCAGCCGAGCGTCTTTGCTCTTGGCTTTCCGGTGGCTTCAGTGTCCAGGGAAGTGAAGAATTGGGTGTGTGGACACGTTTCGGCCCAGAATCAAAATAGTGAGGGCCCGGGGATGCCTGAGAAGGTAGAGAGGTAGTTGACCGGTTGAACTCTGGCCGAAGGGAGAGCGGCGGAGGCCTTCGGTGACTCTGGGAGTAGGTCGGCCTATACGACCCATGAACTGTGCGCTAAAAGAGCCATTGGCATTAGTTAAGTGTTCCAAAACTTGACAACGACAACACTCACGTAGGAGACGCGGTCAAGCTCAACCATCTTACTGTAATCAATGCCGCCGTTTTCTGTCACAGCTGGAGAGGCAGATCGGACTCCAGGGCGCTTCAACCGAGTCGGATACGGGAATGGGGATCGAGGACGCTGAAGACCAAGAGAGCTCGATTGGCTCTGTAGGGTGCAAGACGACTTATGGGAAGGGATTTGCCTGGAGCTACATGTTGTCATGGAGTAAGATCGCCGACCATCATCCAAAGATGGAGAAAAGGATCTCGAATAGGATTTCTGCGTTGAGGAGCCATATAGCGAGATGATCTCAGAAGTGGTATCTCGATACGATGGAAGCCTCCTGCGGTCATCCTGGAAGTGACCATCATTGATTGCCCTAGAGTGGGGTCGTAGGAGGCTTTCATCTCCAAAGGAAGGCCGTAGCCGAGGTGGATGATGGTACGTGACTGATGGAGCAGCTGGCTTTATGGAGAAAATGCCAATGTCGCCGGTTTCTGTGGTTGTCTTCAACATGCTTTCCAGCGGCCCTGGCAAGCGAAGCATGGTCATAGTTTCGTTAACACTGCGTAGAGGGCGCCGCTGTAGAGGCGGCCGTGGATGGGTGTAATGATGGGGTCTGTCATGGGCTCGATAAATGCTGTAGAGGGAGCCTTGGCTGGCCGATCTTTGTCGGGATTGCTCGAGGTCCATGAAGACCAACGGACGTCCCTGACTGGGGACAACAGAATAAAGAGTAAGATAGAGAATAAATTGATACAGCAGCACTTTTATGCAGCGACCAAAGCCAACAAGAAGACGAAGATGGTTGGGGCAGGCGATCTGAAGTCAACTGGATGCCGTCTCAACCAGAGTCCGATACGCATCGTAACGGGCGAAGATGGGTTGGTGAAAATTGAATTCAGCAGGGGATGAAACATTTCGCAATGACGAGGAGCGGGCAGTTATTGCTTGAGAATTATTATTTTCCTTGGAAGGAGGTCGTGATGGCTGAACTTCCAACATGCGACTGCTATTTTTGGTTGAAGCGGCTGTTGAGGGAAGGTGGCAAGCATTGCACCTGGTGCAAATACTTGAGGATTTGCAACCCCAACCGGCACCCCGTTTGCCCCCGTTCTATTATGACGAACAGCACTTGCAGCTATCATTGTTGATGGTAAGGTACGAAGAAGGAGGAAATTACCCCAAGGAACGTTCAGCGACGGAAAGCAGCGGTGCAAGACGACCCGCTGCAACATTTACTTCGGCAGCCTGGATCATTAACGTCGCTACTTCTACCTTACGTGTATCGCTCTCTCAATCTCGATCCCTCCAGGTTCCCTCAAGGTAAGGTAGATCGGTCATTGGTCATCGCTTCTTCCTCAGGTCCGTGACTCACGTGCTGAAGATAACTTGGAAAAGTTGGTCTCAAGGACAACGGCACGGGGTTCCTGCGAGTCATAATATTGATTTCCCTTTTGAGAATCTCATGATCCGTGTCGGGACATGCGAGCGGGACTCAAACAAGGATGAATGGACGCATTGGCACCAAATCGAGACCCCTCTAATGCAGGTAGACCGGCTCAACATCAATTGCTCGTCCATCAGCAGGGCAGCAGCATGGATTGCATGGGGCACACAGTGGGCATATGCGGAACCCCTCTTGTGGCCCCTCAACGTCGCGGGCAACAAGGTTTAATTAAAGAAAGTGGTTCTTCTGGGCCCTTTCTGCAGGACGTTGTCACAGTGCCGTCGCTGCTGGCGAGAGGGCCACCGATGTGGCTTTGCGCCGTCGATTCCATTGAAGATGGTGTCTAGAGATTTTCCGTCCTTGTGGTCGGCCGAAGACCATTCTGTTGATTTCCACTGGTCACCGTCGAGTAACCCTCCCCCACACTCCACCCACTTGGCTTTTGGCTTCGACTAGCTCTGGCTCACGCGAGCTTCTAGTCAGGGGTTTTGGGCGGACGCTTGTTCCGCCATCTCCTGTCGAACTACTGCGAAGCACATGTCCCAACCAGTTTAATTGATAAGGGTCCTCTTCCCCGGCTTGTTCCAGAGTTACCACACTCTCCCGAGGTTTGGGTATATTGAGCTTCTTGGTTCTCCATCCTATCTTCTCTACCTCTGTCTGAGACTTGTATCTCTCTTTTGCCCCTCATCCCGTGTCTGCCTCCCCACCATCGCCAGGCATCGCTGTCGCTCCTATCCGCTGGAATTCTGCTGTCTCTCTCGCGGCCATGGCCTCCCGAAAACCTGATCTCAAGCTCCCCATCCCCGCAAGGGATGCAGGAAAATTCCAACGACAGCCCAGCTCCTTGCGCAGCCCGCGGTTTATAGAAGACTTCAACGCCCCGTTCTCAGAGACCATCATGAACGCTTCAGTCACCACACTCGCTACAACAGAAACCAGTTCTCCTTCAACCTCGCCAGCCAGCCGCACCAGTTTCGAAGGGGAGAGCGGTCGTCCATCAGTCAACTTCAAAAGATCGTCCAACATGCAACCAAGATCCCCCTTGTCCTGGCAGGATGTCGCCAATGGTATCGAATCCAAGCGTCGTTCAAACGTCAATGACAGGATACGAGAGTGGGCCAGAAGATCCTGGAGTGCCGTTCGAAAAGGCTCCGATGAGGGCGATGGCTATTTCGATAGTGTCAAGGGCCGCAGAAAGGACAGCGTCGTCACATGCTGCTCGCCAGACGATGTGACCCCCAACGAAATCGACGACCGCGAAGGATCCGATGCTTACACCCAAGCAGTCGTCACCATTACCGAGCTGCCAAAGTAATGAACGTATGAGATTTGGCAATAAAACCATAGTGCACTGGTGCACAGCTTAATGTTGGAAGGTTAATTGGCGCCATTGCGTCCAAATGAGGCGTTGGGGAATCTTGATTCAGGGAAAAGCAGACATTATGATCAAATGATAGGATGAATTGGCTCAAAATACACCGCCACCAATGATGAAGAGGCGTTCTTCCTCTCTTTTGGCCCATTGAATAATCTTGTTTGCCCCTTGTGTCATCGTGCTTCTTGATAAGTTGGGTCCAGCCACACAGTAGAATTCAAAGACCGGAGTAATCCAAGCCAAGGAAGTCGCGTCCTCGCTCACACAGTGCAGAACCTTAAGATGCAAGTGTTTTGTGTGGATTGATGCATGAAGTTCATGATAGACCGACATCAGCCTCCGCCGGTCAACAAGTTGCTTGAAGGCAGGATCAAGGGATGCCATGCAGAACTGTACGTTGGCCCGCGACTTGTACAAGAAATGGCTGACTTGACTTCCCGGCGCAATCTCGGCTGCCTTTGGCCGTCCTAATCGTGCGGCGTTGCGAATGATGGCGAGACTTCCACTTTTGGCAAGCTGCTGAGCAACATTATCTCGCATCTGTTTGAGTTCGAAGAAATGCTCCCGGTCTGCACTGATCAGAACCATGGCAATCTCTTCGTCTGTAGAACGCCCATCGGCAGCTGCAGATGACGCAGCTTGTTCTCCAGAGACACCATCAAAAAAGCTGACATACATGTAAAGATAGCCTTTGTTGTTAAACGCGGGTAGGCATAGAGGAATCCAGTTCTCGCCACCTCCAGCCTTAATTCCATCAGCTTCAAACAGCATGTTGAAGATGAGTTGGAGGTCACTGGGATGGAGGGAATGTCGACGGGGTCGGATGACGCTAACAAGTTTCCCGCCAGCCACGATAAGCCCATACAAGAGTTTCTCGGCCCTTAACTTTAGGAATGCGTTATTTATAGTGTGCCGTTGAGACTTTCTGAGCTTTAGGCACTCCAATGACCCTAGTAAAGCCGAGGCCGATCCTTTTGTGAAGTTATCTGCGAGTGATGACAGTAACATCTCTGTACCCTGTAGAGGTTTCCGCAAGTCAGATGACGGCCGGTGGACGAATATGTTGGTAAGAGTCGGGAGAGTGAGGGTTGATAAAATCTGCATGTAGAGAGCTTCTAGCTGCGCCCGTAGCTGCGAGTCACTCTCACCGAGTTTGCTGATAGCCACGAAATAGAGCGGGCCCTGAATTGAGATGACGAATCTAGTGTTTCCCGCTGAGAAGGCCTGAAGAGGGTTCTTCGCCCCTTCGTAAAACGAGATGATGGTTTGAACGACACCCATCGAAGAATTGATGAGACTAAGATCCCCGTGCCGGCTCCAGATGGGCTTCCCCGCAGAAGATAAGATCATATAGTGTTTCAACTTTGACTTCCAGATGTTCAGCCTGTCGTCGTCTCTAAACTGTTCGTCATCCTTCTCAGGCAGAGAATCGAACTCCTGGTCAAAGTACGCAAGGTGATCCTCTCCACCGCTTCGGGACCTCTCAAACGGCTGAACGGTGGCTGATTGTGCGCGCAGTAGATTCCATGCTGGACTTCGCTTGTGTAACTCTCCTGCAAGCAAACTAGCAATGTCACCGGCGGGCCGCATCGTCGGCGCAAAGCTCATGATGCTTGCTGTCTCATCCGCCTCGCCGTTTATGCTCATAGAATGGTGGTTAGGGGAAGCATGGCCGCTGTCGTTTTCGCTCAGGACCGTGTCGGGACCGGGGGTTGGGAATGTCCCTCGAGATCCATCAGGGAAGGAGAGCGTCTGGATTTCCACAGGAGTGATAGCTGTTGTAGCCTGCGCCTGGAGACTCTTTTGGTCGACCGAGGCAGTTGTAGACGGTCGTGGGGGTAGAGGAGGACGGATGTCGTCGTCGGGAGATGCTGTGTCTTGTCGCATCTTCAATGATCGCGTGGCTGTCGCATTTCCAGCTCAGCCAGTTCGTGGAGGAAGCGGATCGCTTCTCGAAAGATCCAAGACCAAGCGATCCTTTGAAGTTGCGCGCGCGTTGGGGGAGGCCATTATAACATCTTTGAGGATGCCATTGGCAATGGTGCCGCCGCTGTAGGAGCGAACCTGGACAACCATGACGCAGACCCATTGTCTCGGAGGGGCTGCTACTGTAGCCTTGCACAGGAGGCTCGAGCTTCCAAGTTTGGCGAGCTGCCACCAATCAGCGGCCCACTTGCTCCCTGTATTCCAGGCACCTCCACAACTTCCAGGGGAGCTGCGCTACATGGGCAACGTAGCCTTCTAGATGGCCTCGTAATTCTTGGCGAAGACTCCAACCTGCTGACGACCCGACTCCTCTGCGCCCGGCCAGCTATGCAACTCGGCAAATTCTACAACCAACAGAGATCCCTATGTTCTCCATCCGAACCTCGCATCGAATAGTTCACAACTATGGCCCTTGAGCCGGGATCTGGCCGGCGATCTGTCTCCCCCGAGAGCTCTGGGAGAGAGTCGCCTGTGCCACGACAATGGAGGAACCAGCTCGGAAGAGGTGCGCATACTCCCATGTGCTCACAGCATTTCTACCTCAGTCGCTCACGATCATGAACAGAAGAGCTACCGATTAAAGACAAATCCTACCGAAAATATGCCCACGGCGTCGACAGGGCACTCTTACTATTTGAGACGGCGTTGGAAGAGTGGGCGGACTACATATCTTTCTTGAACAAGCTCCTGAAGGTTGGAATAGCAATCCTTGCTTCTTGAATGCAAACCAGGGTGTGCTGATGACATGGATCTAGGCTCTTCAGGCTCGCCCCAAATCAGTAACAACGATACCCGCCAAAGCGACCGTCGCGAAACGATTATCACAATGCCTTAACCCTTCATTGCCTTCAGGAGTTCACCAAAAAGCCCTAGAAGTATACAATTATGTCTTCTCAGCCATTGGGAATGAAGGATTAACTAGGGATCTACCTTTGTACCTCCCAGGATTAGCGCCTACCCTTTCCTTCGCCTCTCTCTCTGTCCGATCCCCATTCCTTGATCTGCTAGAGCACCACTTCCTCAGTTTGGATCCTAGGTCTTTGCGACCGGCACTAAAGTCTCTGATTCTTGCACTGTTACCCGGCCTTGAGGACGAAACAAGTGAAGACTTCGATAGAACGTTGCGTCTAGTTGAGAGCTTCAAACATGTCATAAGACCGGCACATAGCAAGGAACTGACCGAACGGCATTCATCTGGGGATGGTTTCTTCTGGCAATGCTTTTTTCTTGCTTCCATCACCAGCCACAGCCGCCGATCGGGGGCTCTCGCCTATCTAGTACGATATCTACCTTCACTGCGGCCAGTTTCAGGCACTTCAAAAAACAAGAGCGACGATAACGTGCAAGATGAACTAGCAGCTATCGTGACATCCCCTGAGCCTGGCCTCCTACTTCGGTGTTTCGCCAGTGGTCTTTCCGATGAGCAGCTACTTATCCAACGAGGATTTTTGGATCTTCTTGTTTCCCACCTCCCGCTGGATGCCAAGGTGATTCAGAATAGAGTGAAGCCAGGGGACCTAGAATTACTCTTGAGAGCGGCTGTCGGTGTAGTTACGCGCCGAGAAATGAGCTTGAATAGAAGACTATGGGCTTGGCTTCTTGGTCCAGACCCAACCCATACAGAAGGGGACAATGCCTCTGAGGAACCTCCGAGTCCTACCGAGCATCAGCAGGCAGATTTCGCCTCAAGAACGAGCTATTTCGAGGAGCATGGGCTACAGCCGCTTACTCGAGCTCTCCTTCATATGATCAAAGGCAATTCCAAAAGCAGCGCGGCTGAGAAGGCGCGACCATTTAGAATCTGTCTCTCTCTGATGGATAGATGGGAAATTGGCGGGCTGGTTGTCCCCGAAGTGTTTCTTCCTATCGTTGAAAGTGTTCGACAGTTCAAGGACCGAGCATCAACGAAATCAGAATTTACAGAGGTATTACGCAGTGCAAGTGTCTTCTTCGACGGCATTGAAAGCGGTCTCATATATGGAGAAATCGTTGGTCTTCTAGCCCAAGCAATCGGACCTGGGAGTCTCACTGCTCACGAACGGAGCGATCGGCTATCACTAATTTCCTTTATTCTAGCGAACTTCAACGTTCGTGAAGAAGAGATGATAACCATCCACGCTCCCCTCTGCTCCTTAGCCGCCTTGTCAATGTTAGAGGACTTAAGAGAGCGCCAAGGAGCCAACAGCAATCCAGCCACCTCCGCTGCATCACTCGCAGACCAGGTTCTTAATGTTGCCATCTCACTCCTCGACCTTGTTCCAGAAAGAGCGTTCCCGGAAAAGCTACCTGCCAACAGCAAGCGGATGCCAGAGGCTCTGGAATCTATTGCAAACATAGAACTTCTTAAAGGGATACGATCTTTCTATGTTAATGAGCAAGGGAATATTGACGCCTCACCTCCACCTTTTAACGCTCTAGAAATTGGACTTCTTCTTTTGCAGAAGACGGTCAATTTTATCTGCGATGACCGAGCTGCTTCACAGCCCACGGCTGATCTAGGAGTCCGTATACGCATCTTGATCATTGCCCTACAAAAGACACCTAAAAGCTACAGGCTGGATGCACATCGGCTCTTGTCGTTCATGCATGGACAACTTGAACAACCCCCGCCATTGTCTTTTCTCGACTTCTCTTCTATGATGCAATTATCAACTCAGCTATACACTATCGAGAGGATTCAAACAAGCCAACTCTCTGGCTTAGTTATTCCTCTAGTCCGGCACGCGTGGTCCTACTTGTCTGCATCTGAGCCAAAATACCACGTGGAAGCCGTTAGGGGTCTCTGGCAAGTGCAGACAGCGTTGACTCCAACTAACCGGGAGATTGAGGCAGCATTGTCGGCGCTCATTGTCTTACCAGACTCAAATCAGCAGAATGGGCTAGAACCTGTTGATAAGGGGCGAACGTTCAGTGTGCTTTGGTCTCATACACTACAAGACAATGCATCCGGCTCTGACCGTCGAGGTTCCAAAACTCCAATGCTTGAATATCGCAATCTTCCTAGGCTTGCGGGGATGGATAACTACGAGGTCATGTTGACACAGCCATTGTTCCTAATCCTAGATGCGTTGCACGATGACACAACGCAGTTGTTCATGAATGTGAAGTCATGGCTCAATAGTATGGTTGGTATTGATAGGTATAGTTCCCACTCTATATCATCGACACTCAATATTGACAGTTTGCAGGCTTTTCTTGGTCTTTGTCTCCAAGCTGGCGGACATCCCTTTCATGCGTGGTCTTGTCAACAGTGTTAACAGCAGTGAGGAGACCGAGCAAACCCCAACGACATTCTCCGAAGATGAAGACTTAGATCTTTGCCTGTATTACCTTCGGTCGTTGGCAAATATTCTTCTCTATGCCGGGGACATTTCCTGGTCAATCTTAGCCTCGAAGCATATAGCATTTCAGGGTCACCAAATGCAAATTAGCAGTAAGAATGCCACCTGATCCACCCTTCGACCTCTTACTGATAAATTTAGCTGGTGGGGATGACCAGGAGAAGACTCTGCAAGAGTTCTTCGTTCATGTCTGCATGAGGTGTATTACGGGCAACCCAGTTCCGTCTGCCGACAAGGAACTTAGCGACCGAGTCAACCAAGTTCACAGATATGCCCTGACCATTCTTCACAAATTTCTCCTGAGCCGGTTTGCCGCACCTCTAGCAAATCTTCACCTTGAACACATTCTCATCGAACGCCTTTCGAAATCGTTGACCTGCTCCGACCCATATGTGCAGGTCCTTCTGCTTGACGTTGTATATGATACCCTCAAGCTCCGCGACGTTGCTCCTGTTGAGCCCCTACCATCACCTGGCATTGAGAAACGAGTACTCACCTTTGATGCTGCTCGTTCCAGTAGACTTTCCATTGCGACAACCGAACCCCGCCCGACGGTCTCCCCTCCACCCCCGCAACTCCTGAAGTGTTTACAAGAGGGTCTGAGTTCTATGAAGAGCAGATCGGTTCTTGACAGTTGGGTAGCTTTTCTTGCTGAATGCTTGCCATTCTATTCCGAATCCATCTTCCAGGTCTTGATTCCGCTGGTCGAAACACTCTGCAAAGAGATCGGTACTACATTCTCAAACCTTCGTGCTACATTTCAATCCACATCCCTTTCAGCAGGTCCCGAAGTATCTACGCCAGAGTCTACGCTGATCTACCTACTCAATGGGCTTGAGCAAGTATT
This sequence comes from Nectriaceae sp. PG4201, assembly GCA_023628695.1. Classification (NCBI taxonomy): domain Eukaryota; kingdom Fungi; phylum Ascomycota; class Sordariomycetes; order Hypocreales; family Nectriaceae; species Nectriaceae sp. PG4201. Next base: position 919,697 of record JAMAKE010000005.1, read on the forward strand.
AGCCCGGGCCCACGACCAGCTACTTACGGAGGAAAGCCGAGCTCAAATGCTCAAGACCCCGGATCAACCTCAGTCATTATTCGGAAGCATGATCCCTGGTGTCTTTCAATCAGACGCTCCACAGTCTCGGAGTGCTACCGCGAATGATAGGTTAACGGTACACTTGGCGTTCCAAGATGCCGTCCGAATTTGTTATACCATCTGGTCATGGGGCCAAGGTGAAGACTCGAAGAAGCAAGACCAATCTTCATCTGCATCATTTAGCTACACTTCTCTCCGCATGAGGAATCGTGCGCGACGTTTGCTTGAGCATCTCTTCAACGCTGAAAACTTAGAATGTCTGGAGACGGTCATAGACATTTGGAAGAACGGGTACGCTGAGAATCAGTCATTTCAGGTGTTTAACCTGCTATCAGCTCTGGATGCATGTCGGCCAAGACATGCCATCCCTGCGTTGTTCAACGCAATCTACAGTCGAACGAATCCTGGGGCACTTGATCCCTCTCGAAAATCTACCATGACGATATCAATGCAAGACACTGACTTGGTAGTTTTCCTGGTGGAATACACACGGTCATTAGATGATGATGCTATGGATGAGATCTGGCAGGATTGCATGATCTTTTTAAAAGACTTGCTTACGAACCCGTTCCCTCACAGGCAGACATTACCTAATTTACTTGAATTCGCAGCTATGCTAGGAGAGAAGGTCGATAATACCAACTTTGGGGAGCAGAGGAGGATGCGAAGAGAGTTGGGAGCAAGTCCCCTTAGTATACTGAACTGTGGTAATACTGCTAACGTAAATGTAGGATACCTTCCTTCGACTCTTAACCGCCCTCTTCACCACAAGACCAATGACCTTTTCCGAGCCGGCGGCTTCCAGTGGGTCAACAGAAAAGCCATCCAAGTTTGAGTCTCCTCGTCGGAGTACTCTCAACGGAACGACTGATGGGTCTGATGATGTCGTGGCCATCCTAGCATCTGTTGTGCCAAACCTGTCCAAGATTTTACTTGAACCAGACCGCGTCTTATCTGCTGCCAGCACAATTTCGACCAGTGTCATCGGGCCTACGTTCCGGTCGAAGGGGTTCCCAGATACAGTCTCAAAGAACACCTTGCGCCTTCTTCACGAACTCTCGAGGCTGCAGGGAAATCAAAAGACTTGGAAGAAGGACGTTAGTGATGCTTTCCACGATTCTAAGTTCTTCGGAATGAACCTAGCTCTAGCAAGGGACGACTGGATTCCCCTACTGAGGCAATGGACGTTAGCAGATAAGGAGAGGATCTTGGAGAATGTCACCCGCATCAATGCACCAACTACGGCTGGCATCGTGTTTGGTGTCGGCGCGACTTCAGCCCGTCTTGAGGCTGACCGCAAGACGCAGCTAAATCTCCGAAGAATCGCTACACTAATACTTGCTGCCGCTGATGATGCTTTCGTCGCCGATCTTCCCACTATTTTCGACAAGCTGGTCGAACTGCTATCTGCATCGTCGACTTCATCTCCATCTTCGACCACTCGCGCAGACGTCTACATGGTCGTCCGCGCGTTAGCCCTCAAGACTAGCGCAATCCACCTTGGCATGCTCTGGCCTGTTGTCAACGCCGAGGTCCACGCCGCCATATCCTCCGTGGTAGCACCGGATAACAGCTCCGCTTCAGACACTTACACTAACGCAGGCATTCTGCAAGCGTGCAAGCTTCTCGACCTCCTCATCTGCGTAGCTCCAGACGATTTCCAGTTACATGAGTGGCTCTTCATCACCGACACCATCGAAGCTGTCTATCGATCCTCCAACTATCAACCTGTTGCTCTCGTCGATGAGCTATCTGAAGAGCTTGGTGCTGTAGCGGCTAATTCACCCCATCAGATCGAGTCGGTTGCAAATCTGGTAGCCAGCGGCTCATACAGACGACCACTTCTGGGCGCAGGGGGTATCAATGATGAAGTCAGCCTAGAGAGGAAAGACGAACTAGTCGCCAAAGTTCTCCGACCATTTTTCGGACAGCTCAGTATCTTTGCTTTTGAGACAACGTATGCGATGGGGCAATTAGATCGGGATGCTTGTGTGCAGGGATTGCTAAAGGATCTCTTTGACGAGCGAAGCATTGTCAAGGCACTCTAAGGATTTTATAGACGCATAGCGCGGCAGCGGAGGGATATCGGAAAGGATTTATGGTGAAGGCTATGTACTAATTAAGGATTGGTCTGAAAGAAAGGGGTTAAGATCCTAAGATATGTCTAATGTTCACGGCCGTTCTATACATCCCCGACTCCCGGACTTCGTCGTTCACTTAGCCCAAATAGCCAGACCCGTCCAAGCAGCTCGGTTGCCGATCGCACTCAGGTCAAGAGTCTGGACCACTGAAGGAACCTTTCGGCCACGTTGGCTGCCCTCCAGATCGAACACCGCGATCGCAGGGGTAGCCTGCAGGGCGTACAACCAGCTCCGATCAACAACACCATCGAAGTTACCCTTAGTGTCCTGTGCGCCGGGGATCACGAACTTCTTCTCACCCGAGATGGGGTCCAATGTCACGATACTCGAGTTCCCGCCGTCGAGGAGATAAGCCGCGTTGAAGTTCCGCGAAGCACTCACCCAGCACGTGGCCGCCTGGTTCGCAACAGTGACCTTGTGGGACACTCTAACGGTGAAGTCTCTCGCAACAGTCACGTATGCAGCGCCGTAGGTGGGGTCCGTGATTATGAGAGTCGTTTCGGAGGTGAAGGTCGCGCCGAAGCCGAGGAGGATCTCAGGGGGGCGGGAGACGATGGGCGTCGTACTGACTTGGCCAGAGTGAATAGGATACACAAATACATACCCAGGGGTCTTCCCATCACCCTTGACGATCACGAATAGCGCTGTCTGGCTTGGGTTAAACAAGACATCCGAAACTGTCCCTGGCGGACCCAACGGCGTGGCAGTCTGGTCAACGGGTAGCGGTCTCAAGGCGCCTTGAGGCTCGAGGTTTCCGCAGTTGGAGACGTGGAAGCACTGGACACCGGCCTTAGGGCCTGTGTTGGCGACGCAGACGATGTTATGCTTCGAGGAGTAGGCGAGGGTGTTGGGAACGTCGCCACCGGTCGGGACGGGATTGCCCACGAGGATAGGGTGGAGAGGGTCTCGAGCCGAGATGTGGAAGTGAGCCAATGTGTTGGAGCCGGCGTTGACGGTGAAGAGGTTGGAGCCGTGAACGACGACAGCGTCTTGGGAGAAAAGGGGGTCTGCATCAATACACCACGACGATTAGCCATACACCTCTCGAACGTCATATGCAGGATCAGAAGAGGGAGGATGGACATACCAACGGTCACGGATCCCATGGCATTGTTGCTGATCAACCCAAGCCCCCCCGTGGAAGTCTTTACGGGCTGGCCCAGTTGACCAGTCCTCCGATCAACAGGGAGGGCGACGATCGAGGCACCCGCAGGGTCATTGTCGAGGAAGTACAGCGCGCGGCTGGTTTTGGGTACGCCATGAGATTGTACTAGCTGGGCAGCCCCAAGGGCGAGGAGGGTGAGCAACTTCATCGTCAGAGTTTAAGGTTCAGCCTTTGTAGAGGGATCTGAGTTGTCTTGTTCTTGTGGTGTTGTGTCTTGTATTGTCTACGTAACGGTTCCTGACGATCTTATATACTACTTTGCCCCCTATCCTCATCTCAACCTGTCCATACCAACAAGCTCATCTCAGGCCGATTACCCGAGTGCGATACCAACAACAGGCGTACTCACGCAGCCTCAACGACTTCGTCACGGCCATGACGGCACACCCAGGACGCCTTACAGATCCCCCTAGACGGTGCTCGGCATGTTTCAAGATCGACAGACGTCAGCACCGCCGCGATGATTCCAGGGCGGGAGGGGAAACTTGTGCGAGATATAGATGGGGCTTTGATTACCTTATTCCGGGGTGGTGATTCCATACTTTGATCGAGGGTGGTTGCTGAGCTAAGACTAGGGTGGGAGGTGGGGAGGTGAAAGCGTTGATTCCAAATGGTACAGGGATTAATGGACCAATCAGGCTTCGTCAGTATTCGACCCTTAAAGAATGAAATCATCAGGTTCTGAAACGCAGAAGATTGACTGTGGCTTCTGTAGGTGTAATTGAGTCTTTATGAATATTCACTTTTATCCAGAGTGATAGAGCGTTGTTCCGTTATCTTGTTTTGGTTGACTGTATAGATCCATCGTAAAGTAAATACAAAAAATTGAAACACACACAGGGAAACCCTGAGTTAAACCTCGAAGATTGTCTAGGAGAAAATGGTCCCTTAAACTCCGGTCGATTTCTCCACCGAGATCAACGCCATTTTAACTCCTCAGCCCTGCCAGAGAGGACCCATCTTCAGGATTCCAAACTCATGGACCCATCAACTCTGTCCCTAAATTCGGCATACCCTCTTTTCCCGTGCTACGTATGCCCTCACTTCACAACGCCAACTCTACCAAATTTAGGGAGGTCCCAGGACTCTATTCGTAACGCTTTCGAATGCCTCCCGCTCTATCACGGCACCAAAGTGTAAGCACTTGACCACTCCGTTCATCTCCTTGCTCAACACTTGAAGTGTCTGCGGGTCGAGCAGCCTGTCAACCGAATACCGGCTTGCGAGTTCGAACCAGGCTTGCACGGGTGTCAACTCCAGATCGCCAGGGTTGAGCGACAAGGCGAGGTTGTGCAGAGAGTCGAGGGAGATGCCAGTCGTCGACCATTGGAAGTCGACGGGTTGGCCATCAGGGGCTTTAGTCTTTTTGCATTCTTTCGGAACTGCGCCGACTTTGCGGCCCATGAAGACGGATTCGGGAGCTTCGGCCATGCAGAATGTCGACGCCATCAGAGTGTGGCCCATAGCAATGTCTGAGCACTCGTGGTGGCCGGGGAAGTCCCCTATGAAGAAGTGATTCCAGCAAATATGCTCGAGACTAGGCGCTATCGTCAGTAACACTCGATAAGACCGCAAGGGGGTGGTTCTTACGCCAGAATGAAGTTGATGGCCATATGCTCCTGAGCAGGGGACAGCTGCTTCTCGGCTTCGCTCACCGGTGGGCTACCATGACTGCTATAGCCAGAACTGGAGCTGACGTTGAAAACAGGTGTTCCCAACTTAGGATCTTCTTTGAGAGTAACGGTAATGTCGTCGATGTTGATATTTGCAAACATCTCGGGGGTGTCAGGGTTGGGTTGAAGTGAGTTGTCGATGTCGATGTCGATGTCGATCGGGCTGTATGGTTGCGGCGTTGTCGGATTCAATGGCTGCGTCCCCAGGGTCATAGAGGGATTTAATAGAGATTCGGTTCCCACGGTGGCCCCCAATGGCGTTGGCTGGGATTGGCCCTGTGATAGTGATGCTGGAATCACGACTCCCACCCCCCGTAGCTTCGCTCTCATAGCCTCATTCTCATTTCTGAATCCTTCCGATTCAATCTCCGTTAGTGAAATCAGCTCCCGAAAGTGTGACACATCGAGCTCCAACTGCTTCACATATTCGGCTTTGCGCTGGCGATGCTGAATCTGTGCACGCCTGACCTGAGCCCGTCGGATCTTGGCCTTGTCGGTTGCACTCTGCTGCTGCTTGTCTGGGCTTCGTCCGCTAGATTCCGGAGCTAGGGTGGTGGTGTTAGCTTGGACCTCATCTGCATCCTCTGCATCCTCTGGAGCCATTCAACCTGCTATCCCCCCGTTAAACGGCAGGAAGGGATGGGATGTGTCCAGGGGCAGGGTATCGTGGTGGGAAGAATGGAGATACGCTGCCAAGCCGATGGGGTGGTCTTGCGCAAGCACGAGGATTCACGATGCTCCCTCCCCAATCTGGAGCGCGTCCAGTCGGGGCCATTTGATTTATCAAATAGTATGTCTTTCTTTCAGCAGTGGGTTGCCTCATGCAGCAGTTTCGCAGCCATGAACGTGGATTCCATCGAGGCCGCGAAACCTCATGACAAATCATGGAAACCACATCAAGACATCAAGTGTGGGGGAGAATAGAGACGTCACAAGCCAGCAAGACAGAAGGATCAAGAATAACTTACACTCGCTGCTCTGTGGATTCCGCTGGTCCTGCACTCCCTGCTGCACAAACTTGATCTCTTTTCCTCTCAATTTGTCCTTCCCCTTCTTCCAAAACGATGAGAACGACGGTCGCCCGCCTCGCTGATCCTCTTGATCCGTCATGATTTCGGTTGGTCGGGATCGCCCAAGTGCCTACCTCGCCTCATAGCTGAATTAAATAAGCCGTCAAAACGTCCGCTTAGCTCAATTGCGGCTGACGAGAGTGTCTTGAGGATGGTTTCGTGAGTTGCACTACGTCCTGAGATGATGCTAGATGCATGATTTTTGGTGACGCAGGCACGTGTGGCGGGGATATCATGGGCTTACGGACTTACTCCACCACGCTTACTGACAGGCTTGGGGATTATTCACCTGCAGGCTTGATGAGCAATTGAAACATGAACTTCAATCAATTTTCAAGTGAACAGCTCAACTATTTGTCATGAAAACTGTCACGTAATTACCCAAGATAAAACTCCTCTACCATGAGGCTATAACGCACAAAGTCTTTGCAAATCCACCAACGCCTCGCTGATAGTGCTCTGAAGCAAGATATAAAAGCATCATCCCTCTTTCTATTCATAGTCTTCGCCGTCGCTGTCCGTTGCCGTCCCTTCGTCAAGATCATCCTCGTCTCCGTCCATGTCGTCGCTGTCCTCATCCTCCGCATTCAGACCAACCACCGCCTTCCAGTGGACATAGTCGTTTTCCAACCACCGTTTACTGACCGGCAGTTGGTAAGGATCGAACGGGAAGTAAGGATCCAGTTGGTGAAAGCTTTCGTCTTGCGATTCGTATCCAGCATCCCGGAGAGCTCCACCTGTCGAATATGTCGAGGAAAGGTACTGCGTCAAGCGAATTCGCTTATTTCCCTCCACCAGCGGATAGACGTACATGAAGTTGAGCCGATGGGCTATCTTCGCAAACTCCTCAACGATCACCGGCGCGCAAACCTTGAGGGGATTCAGCTTGCCATATATTTGTATTGAGAGATCTTTCCTGGACGACCCAATCCAGTCCAGCTCCTGTCCGATATATGATGCCGGGTCATCCGGATCTACAAGCTCTGGTGCTGAAACCACCAAATCTTGCCACCGGAAGCAAAAAATGTATAGTGTCGCTTGAACGAGGCTGTAATAAGGGTGGAATCGCTTCAAATCGGGTCCTCGACATAGTGGTTCGTATTTTTTCCGGTACACTTCCAAGTGATGCAGCAGGAGCTGGAAGATGCTTCGGACTAGGTGTCCTGGAATATGTGCTCCACGAGCGACGAAGCTGGCCAGATACGCCGCAGCTGCCTGCTTCAGGACATTCGGTGTGTTATTTTGAAAGGCAGTCGCAATGAGCTGGCCGCAGAATGCATCTATCAACCGTTCGTGCATCTGTGCGAAATGAAATATAAGGAACTGCGTGTGTCTCGATTTATAAGTAGGCAGTACCATATGATCGAACTCCCGTAACAGAATCGTGAATGTGTCGAAAGCGCTGTCAGATCCGGGGTTTGAAAAATGGGGTGTATATACCCTAAACAGGGTGTCGAGAGCTGCGTCCATCTTCTCGACGCTGCCCTTGATGGACTTGATCCGTGCCGCATCCTCATCGAAGTCCGGGTCATCGCTGTCGACTGACTCGGTGTCGCTCTCGTCATCGTCGTCATCCTCCCACTCCACGTCGGCCGAATGATCTCGCAACGCGTACATAACTGCTGCAGTTACATCGTCGTCCAAATCCTCCAGATCAAGCTGCATTTGCGAGTCAATCTTGACAACCCGGTTGAGGATGAGATCGAGGACCTCGTCGCGCAAAACGGGGACGTAACTCTTGATTCGCAAGAGGTTGTGGATATATGCCATGTGCACCCGCATGGACTCATCAGGGAACGGAAACTTGGCGTTGAGGAGGTTTTCCAATACAGGAATGGCGGATGGGAACATCTGGAGCAGATAATGTAGTGTAGAGTGTAGTCTATCTCTCATGGTTTCGCGGTTGACCTCAGGGAAGTCGGGGACACACCAGACGGACGGCCGGGTATCTGAGAATTTCTCGACCATCATGCTCAAGACTAGGGTGAGATAGGACCCTTGTGCACTGACCAGAGCGGCCAGGAAATGTGTGAAGACCTTGACGAACTCATCATCCCGCCCCAGCCAGGAACTCTTCAAAATGGTCTTGACCAGCCCATTGCAAGCCTTGTCCTTGAGGATGGGAATGCATCCCGTCAGAGCCATCACATATACCTGAAGCTCGTGCGGTTTCAAGGTATCGTCTTCTTCGCCGACAACAGGCGGCAGATACCTCTGCTTGTCACTGGCAAAGAGCTCCTTCAGGGTATCGTATTGCCCATCGTTCCCTCGCAAGTGCTCCTCGAGGGCAGTCCTCACTTCTAGCTTTACTTCGTCCATCGTCCGTTTACCGACCTCGTAAGTGACGTTTCGGATGTCGTCAAAGAAGACTTTCCGTCGCTTGCTGGGGCTCTCCGGAGCGTCTAGTGGATCCCCAAGCCCAGCATCTTCGGCTTTCCTCCTGCCTAGAACTGAGGCTGGTTTTAATATCGATCGAACTGGCGTAGAGTTCTTAAGAATAGGGCCAGAGATAGTCCCTCTCGTGGGGGTGAAGGGTCGCATGAATGAGGTCGTGAGTGTCTGTCGTCCTCCGTCGAAATGGTGGAGTATCTCAGGCAACAGAGGCTGTACGCGTGCGCTTAAGGTATGATCATCAACTGAAAGATATGCTGCGATAAAGCGTGGAAAGAGTCATCAGTCATAATAGAGTTCTATGTTTTAGGACCTCGCGGGTTGATCTCTTCAAAATCCAAGCCCACTGCTTGGTCTTGGTCTGTGAATGCGACCTGATGTTAATGAGATGAGGGTAGAATGGGAGGTTAGGCGCCGGGCAACTTTTTCGAAATTTCGACAATAAGGTGGGGTTGAACACACGTGCCTGAGGACTGCTTTCATTGACCGCTTTGGGTGGTCCGTGCGCATTGTTCGACGTCACCCCCCATTCAACTTAACGAGTCCAATTACAACTGTCAATGAACAGAGTCAAAGGAGTCCCAACACACAAAAATACCAAGCTTTTAAATGCACGGTTATCTCCATCTATAAGAGAGCACTTGCTTCTTCCCCAGAACACTACAATTCGTGATATAATTACCTATTAACATCGTTATCGTGTTTCCTCTTGGGATATCGCCTGGTGCAATCGGTCACTTATACACACCCAATCACAAGTCAGAGAAACAACTCAAATTAAGAAGCTATATAAGTCTCTGTTCTGTGCCGGAACTCTATGCATATCCGTTGGTCTGCATATCAGGGTTCCTAGTGACTGCCGAACTGACATTGTCGTATCTCAGGACCGCTCCTGAGTCGACGTTTGAACTGAAAACAGTGTTGGGAATCTATCGTCCAGATCTCCGGAAATGGTGATGTGTCGCACTTTTTGAAATCCCGTTCTTCCTTGCTTACCATATCGATCCTCTCCATATCATGTACAACCATAATTCCCCCCAAACCTCATATGATCCACCAAGGTAATCGTAACGATACTTATACACACTTGACAGAAACGCCCGTCTAGGTATATGGTGATTGCATCCAGTTCGGCCCAAAGGCCAAGGCTGTTCCAATCTTGTTTCGGATTGAAGCCATTCCGTGGTCAGGTTCGCTCTTCAGCTCATTATTGAGTCCTTGTTAGCTTCAGGGTCGCCGTTAAACAACCCCTTTAGTACCCGTCCCCTGCGCCGGAACCGTTGTGGCCTGGCTGTGAACCGTACATGTAGTTCGGATCGGCGCCACCCTCGACGCTGTTGGAACCTTCACCGGCAGTGTACTCCCCGATTGTGCCAGACTCATTCTTCTCACCACCCATCATCGGTCCTGACCACGCAGTGTTTTCCATAACTCTCTCCCTGTTGGTTTGATTCTGTTGCTGCGATCGGAAAGTCAATACGCATCTCTACGCATCTTGAGAGTCATGTGTCATACCTCACGATATTTGCTCAGGTAAACCTTAAGAGCCTCAGCGTAGTTCTCGAAACCTAAAGAGGTCATGGCGAAGAGAATGTCTTCTCCATTAACCGTCTTTCGCTTTTCCTGTTGGCATTTCTCCGATGCTTTTCAAGTTCGGTTCGTTAGCTTCCTGCAGAATAGAAACGTGGCCCAGTCTCAAGGATCGTGGGCCAGGCACAGACGCCGGATCGGCTTACCCTCACTCGTGATGAACGAGATGAACTCGCTGACGCATTCCTGCATACATTCCTTCGCCTCCTTTGCGATTTTGGCGTTGTCGGGGAGAGCATTCTTCATGATTCGAGCGACTGGAGCAAAGTTGCGAATATTAGCATCAAGCTCATCAAATTTGTCGGTCTTTGAGGCGCGAGGCGCTTTCTGCGACTTCGAAGACAGATCGTGAGACATGTCACTGTCAGATATGCGCGGCTGACAGGCTGAGATGGCGAGCAGCTCTCGCGCAGGGCGATCAAATCACGATTAATCTTGAGGGAGGAAGAGGACCTACCATTGGCTATAGGCAACCACCTATCCTGCTCTTTTACTCCCTCGAACTCATACTGGAGGTTCGCGGCATGTGGGTCTTGAGGGTTGTCCATTTGTGCTTCCTCGTCGGGTGACTGTGCACCTTGGTCGACATCCTTTGGAGGAGATTGGGGGGAATCCGACATATTTGGCTACCTGCAGCGGCTGCTAGCGTCCTTGTAAAATGCTTTCTCGGGCTGGCACAGCTGGGTCTCGAGATGATGTGTCCCCTGGCCACGTCGCAGACAGTAGGGCTTGCAAGCGTCGGGGTTTCGAGCTGCAGAGGTGCGTCAATCCTGACTGCCGGCGATGGCTCTTACTCGCTCGAGATGATGGTCCCTGGCCCGGGATCTCGGAGCTATGACGAAAGGTGCCTTTAGGTCCTTGTGCTTTGGGGTCTTGGGTTTAGGGGTGTGTGCGTGTAGAGTCGGTAGGTGTCGTTGTGGGTTGGGAGACGAGGAGCCGGAGCCGGAGGGGGAGGGGTGGGCCTGGAGGTGCAAGTCAACACAAGGGCCGGTGTGTGTACTATGGTATGTGTACGCGTGTGAGAGTAGAGGAAAAAAGGGTGTGTACGGATCGCACAACGTCTTGTCTTGTCTTGTCTTGTCTTGCCTCTGTCAGGTGTCGAGACGAGGCAGGGCAGGTCCGGAGATGCAGACGGGATCGCGCGGTTGGACAGGCCTTGTGCGGATCGACTGAGCTGGTACAGACAATCTGTCCCTGCGCGCGACGGCGATGCGATGCGCGAGAGATGTGAGAGAGCCTTGGGTGCTTTCCGGGGTTTGGCGCGGGTTACACGGGGCCGCAACGTCTCGTTCGTCAATGGCGCCGGGGCTGCAAAATCGCGTCAGAGGGACCTGAAGAGGGGACCTGGACTAGAGATTCGGGACCGTCTCGCTTCGGAGACTAGTGAGGATGCGAGCAAGAAAGGCCTGAAGGGGTGTCTAGACAGTGAGTTGTTCGATTGAGGTCGCAGCGCCGTCTGGGAGGTGCATATGTGGAGTGCAATTGGCGTGGGGTTTGCTGCTTGCAGGAGGGAAAACCTAAAGCCAGCCCAAGGTCCAAGGTGCGGTCAACAAAAGCTCCAGCCTCCAGGCTTTTGGCGGAGCAACAAGGCACAACTACCCTGCGCCAACTTCCCCAACAGGTTAACACCTACCGGGGCAAGGCCATCTTTTATCGATAACGCCAGCGACCTAAGCCCTATAGAGGAATAGTGCGGTGAGATTATTCTCTTGCCCCGCGTCTACCTACTGCTTCAGCTTGTATCTAACTTTTCCGAAGAATCATCAGATGCTGTGGGTAAAGAGCTTCCAAGTCCGGAACATTACTGCTGTTGTGTTGCTTTGCTTGATCAGGTCGCCGTACAGCATGCAGGAGTACGTTGCGCGTCCATACACACAGTGGCCCTCGAATTCGAAAAAAGTCAGCATCCTTCTGTAACGCTGCAACTTCGGAAGCCGGCCGATGGTGTAAGCAGTCCCCGGTTCCCCCGTGAATGGATCACCATGAACACACGGCCCAGCACGGATGGCGGTGTACCGCAAACGACTAAGGTAACTTAGCAACAAAGTGTACCATTGTACAAAATCTGAGAATATCGCTCTTGCCTTACGTAGGGCCATTAGCTAGCCTCGAGAAGGATCGGGCTATTGGGGCGGACCGTCAACATCCGATGCCTCGTTTCGGCCGCTCAGGATATTCAACCGCTGACGATGCCGTCCGTCAAGGCGGTACTGAGAGGGTGTGCCACCACTACAGCTCATTTGGCAATGGCCTACATGGTCAACAAGCCACCGGGAAGCACATTTTTTGCCTCACAGGAACAGGAAAGGAGAGGGAGGGTCCAGAGCCCAATGGCCTAGATGACGACCGTTTCGGCTGGGCTGAGACCAGTTACACTCGCCCGTTGGCTGTCGCGCGAACGCGCAGCTCGGCACCAGCCACGAGGCGGGTAATAACTGTGAGAGCCAATCGATTTTGCTTCATCTCTGACCTTCCGGTGATTGGTACGGGAGAGTCATTATGTTCTAGAACGACCAACAGAATGCGAAGGAACTCATCTCCAAAGGCTATGCTGCTCGCCAATGGTATGCGGCTCCCCTGACACTGAAACCCTGCATGCAGCTTGCTTCGCTCGTTGATTTGCAGTTTCCTAGATTGGTTTATTTACAAGTCATTTCCCTGGTAAAGGTAGGCCAAGGTCATTCTATGATAACCCATCTTGACATGAACTGACTGTTAGGCGAAAGGCGGCGATATGGCCTCGGAACTGCAAGATTTCGGGCACGAAATAAATACACTAGGCCAATGCGATTAATTGAAACCCAATAAGCCTCTGATTGAAACTTCCCATCAGGCTAAACCTATCTTGTCCATGTACAGTTTCAGCGCCTGTGGGTAAGCCGAGGGGGATGGATTCTCACTGACCTGGTCTTTGCTAGTGTCTTTGGGGGCATTCTCCCGTTTGAAGTTGGAAGAAACTTGAAATGTACAGCATTGCCTGTTCTCTCCTCGACAACAGGCGTCCTCTCTATCCACGTCAGTCTCAGTTGCACTTACACACCAAACAAGGTTATCGATCCTCCGATCTACGATCGATTTCCATCCAAGTCAACCATCAACAAACAACTCACAAAGTGCCCTTTGACGTAACAATGAAGTTAACATCAAAGCCTCAGCTTCAACAACTGGCTACCGGCTATTCCGTAGACCAGGACAGGTTGGGCTCGAATACATAAGCTTCCAGAAGCCATCGCTCAGCCTTCCACAACAGTCGATATGCAGCAGCGCCTTCTGCATGGCAGGCGGGACGTGGACGTTGCTATGACCACTCACGGCCAGATCTCTAAGCCTCAGCCCTCCCTTAATGCACCCTAACTCGATCCCTTGCCCGATGAGTTGGAACCTGAAGGAACAGGCCCCCACACGCAATAACCAACCTAGGGCTCCCGGCCCGGGCCTTTGGGACGCTCCTAGAGATCATGGCATCATTAGAGTGTCACCCTTAAGTGAAAGCGCATAACAGAGTGAGTTTTCCCTTGATGTCTTCGCATGGTCTAAATGTGAGATGGTGTGCAGTGTCGTGGATGGCACAATGCCAGTTGTCCATCATCCTATATGCGGCATCGTTGGCAGCTCAGCACTCACCAGACCCCGTCCGCCTCGGAATGCACGTCTCTATGCGGCATAAACAACAAGGGTCATCGTCCTGCTGACTTAATTATGTAGCTACAGATCCAGAGAACGTAGCCAGGTCAGCATAGAGATTCTCCGCCAGCCGGCCTTTGCCCCAGGCTGGCAGATAATCTTATCACGGCCGCGCCGTCGTGTTTAACATGGTGGGCATCAAAACAATTGAGGTAGTACCACCAACACAACATGACATGCACGCAATGCACCGGCATCCAAGCCCCGTCAAATCGGGGCATTTTCGCCCAGCCGAAACATTCAAGACCCCGCCCTCCGCTTACAACTGGTGCCCTGTCAGAGGGAGTGAAGTTTTGGCACTTTCTACTGTTGGGCACCGAGACGCCGTTGCCGCGGCCAGGCTCCACTGCATCCGAAACTGAGGTTGACAACACATCAACACCATCTTTACCTGTCCACCCCATCGTGCATCGTGCATCGTCTACGGGGGTGGATATTAGGGCATTCGACCCGATTATCCGTCCAGAATAAAGCCCATGCCGAGAAGTCTAGAAGTGTAGATCGCCTGAGCAATATGAAAGTTATCACCGGACGTCGCTATCACACCATCAAAGTCCGCTTTATGTGCAAAAACAGAATGATTCCACGACTCATGTAGATGAAACTGGGCATTCTTCACAAAAGACAGATGAAAACGGCTAGAACTTCTGACTTGACGCTAGAATGACTTTTGATTTGCATATGCTTCATAGGTCTCATTGCTGTACCACCTGCACATTGTTCTTTTTCTATTCCACCTCAGTTAGCGATGAATGACGAAGATATGGGTTCACTAACCTTCCACTTCTCTAGATCGTCTTGTTTTGTCTTATATTGCTTAACCAGGTCATCCAGGACTTTCTTCAGCCCATCCTGGTTTGTCTTCAATGCAGGGACGACATCCTTGACGGTCCTCTCGACAAGGACCCCGTTGATCAGACGGAAGCACTTTCGGTCCCCAGACAGTGGTTCTAGGGTCTCCAATACGAGCCTAGCGAATAAGAAGAGAATGAGCGGTGAAAACATTTAGAAGGCGGTGAGTTGCCAAGTAACGGGACGGCGAGACAGTAGTTGAGCCACCAAGACGTCATGGCGGTTCATGGGGGAGGGTGTGTGATGGTAGTTGATAGGGGTGCGTACTTGTGCTCTTCAGCCTCTTGCTCAATATCTCCGATTTTTTGGGCGATTTGCTGGAGTGTAGTCTTGTAGTTTGAATACGTCGCTTGAAGGTCTATTGAGTGTTAGGCAAGCTCTCAAGATGAGATGAAATAAGATGGAGGGGTCTGGAGGGGCAATGGGTACGAGTACTGACCCTGCTGCTTCCTAGCAGGAACCTGCGGAGAGGACATTGTGAGATATCTGGGTTCGCAGATGACGCGAAGCCGGTTTTCGTGCTGTGATTGCGATTTATCGCGCTGTAGTTGAAGAATTCAAGGTTGATGCTGATATGTAGAAGCTTTGATGTCTGGAGTCGCTTCCTGGCACTGTGGACTGTCCCCAAGTGGTCCGAGCTTTTTGAGATTGACCGAACCCAGCATCCGAAATTCTTCAGGGTCTCCCACGCCAGGATCACGCCAAAGTTCCAAAGCACTTTGACGTCCGATCGCAAACATGCATCCTCATCTACATACCAAGAACGCACTAGGCACGTTCAATTGCGCCTCTTGACTATATTTTCTTGTTCTAACCTACGTCTTAGCGTGCGAGGACGTCATTGCCATCCTCGAGGAGTGCCACAGCAAGGGCTTCCTGCACAAGGCCATCGGGAGCTGCAATGGTGCCAAGGAGAAGGTGAACCAATGCCTTCGTATCGAGCGATCCAAGATTCAGGCCGAGAACCGAAATTCCGCCAGAGCGAAACGAGACAAGATCAAGGAGGCACAGCGAGAGTTAGGACTCTGAGGACTCTATAGCCGCGCTTCCACGATACGATACGACGAAAGCACGAGGATTTTCCATGACGGCTGCCGATCGGTTGTATGAGGGCTAGAGTGGCTTCGTCGACTTTGTACATTACGTTGCCGGCGTTTATGGGACAATAGCATAGGGACATGGAGAGGCATGGCTTTCATGTTGAGCAGTCAACAATGTACAATTATAGCGACATTTATACGATCCCACTTCACAAATTGCTGTCGCGAGAACGTGTAGAATCTCACTGTATATTTATATTACAGTTCCAGTGGATCCGGCAACCCTACAGGGTCTTGCGGAAGGCATTGCCAAAGGTGAACAGTCCAAAGGCAGAGAGGACGCTGAGAAGGATTGGAACCGGCTTCCTCAACCGGATAGCACGGGGAAAGGCAGATCCTCCGAGGACAACAGAGGCGAGCAAGCTGAGCTCGACGCCATAAGGTTGTCGGTTCTGAATGCGATATCCTCCGAGGAGGTCTGCCGTAGTTAGTGTCTGTGCCCAAAGCACCATTGGGGAGTGAAAACATACACAGAGCACCGACGCCGCAGCCAGCAACGACGGAGGGAACTGACCCAGATCGCGCATATCCCATGATACCGCCACTGGCAGTCAGGACGCCGAGGATGTATGACGGGAGCTCGAGCTGAGATGTGGCGGCCTATTACACATGAGCAATGGAGCGCAAGGACTCATTGTTCTTTGAACTTACCATTTTGAGAAGTAAAACTCGGATGACTAGCTTAGAACGCGTATTGAGTTGATTATGAGATCCAAAGAGACGGGTTCTCGTTAAATCGTTTTGAACTTCAGAGGCTGAAGCAGGTCGAAGCCTCGGTGGAATTGACGACATGGGTACTAGTAGTAAGGTAAAGTGGAGCCTAAAACCCCCAGATTCAGTGCCGACTTCGCCAGCCAATCATGATGCGATCCACCTTATAGCTTTCGTGTCCATCTGGAGCTCTGGTGCAGCAGGAGCATCAACCACCACGCAAGCCAAGCCAGATTCAACACTTGACCTCCCCCACGAATCAACCAGACCACGCCCTAATTCACAATGCCGCCGAAAAGAAACGCCCGCGAGCCGACTCCCTCGTCCGCCGCGACGACCCAAGCCGGTATCACCGCTGGCTCTGTGCCTGTCCAGCCCAAGATCATATCCACGAAAGGCGGCGCTGCGAACTGGGATAAGGTGCTGCAGAACATCTACAATTACTACATGGAGGCGACACCTCAGCGGACCAAGTTGATCGATGTGTTTCTGGTATTCTTGCTTGCGGTTGGAGGGATTCAGTTCTTGTACTGTGTCCTAGCTGGAAACTACGTATGTTCCAAGCCCGGGCAGGAGAGTCAGGAAGATGCTAATGCAGGTTACAGCCTTTCAATGCTTTCTTATCAGGGTTCTCAGCGACAGTTGGGCAGTT
This sequence comes from Nectriaceae sp. PG4201, assembly GCA_023628695.1. Taxonomy (NCBI): domain Eukaryota; kingdom Fungi; phylum Ascomycota; class Sordariomycetes; order Hypocreales; family Nectriaceae; species Nectriaceae sp. PG4201. The sequence goes on from JAMAKE010000005.1 coordinate 936,807, forward strand.
TGTTCTGACAAGTAGGTGTTCACATACATAACGAGCGCGTCAACGTACTGATGAGGCTAGTTTCGTTGCGGATGCAGACAACGGAGGCGAACAAGACTGACTTCCCATCGGTTTCCCCAGAGAGGTATGATTTCCAGGCGCATTGCGTTCATAACCGCAGCCACTAACTCTACGCAGAGCATTTGCCGATTACGTCGTGTGCAGCCTGATTCTTCATTTCTTCTGTGTCAACTTCATCAACTAGAGCAACCGGTATAGATACCAAGCAGGAGAGCGGGATAGGGCCTCCTTAGCAGGACATATCGAGCCCAATCCACATTGTAAAATACAAGACGGCATTCATGAATTCTTTACAAAAGTCTGGCCAGGCGCGCAAGAATAGATCAGGTCCATTTGGGGGAATCATTTGTACAAGCTACTTGACTTCGTGACACATCTCATTCTGCTCCACTCGCCTCCTCTGGTTGGGGTGTGCCAGCTTTCGGAGGGCCACCTGCTTTTGGCGGTGGAGGAACTCCAGCGCCTTTACCCTTCGGTGCATTATCCAACTCTCGACTCTTCTCCTCCTCCTCTTTGAAGTAGTCGTCCATCAGCCTGTTGGGACTGTGGCCATGTCGTTCCTTCTTCTTTCCGCCCCTTGGTGGTGCGCTAACGGGGCTTGACGCAACCATTTGTGCTGGTACCAGGAAGTCTCCAGCCGGGGCTGGTGGGGGTGCCCCTGCTGACACCGGCACAAAGGCGTGGTCAGCCTTCTCGTTCAACTCTCCATCGAACATCGTCTCTCCGGGAGCATCGACGGGTTCGCTCAAGGGAGCAGGTAATCGATGCAAAGCTCCGTATCCAAGAACACAACCCAAAGCTCCCTGGCCACCCCAGTCCCGGCTAGGCTGTATCGTGACCTCTCTTGTAACATTATATTCGTTGTTGTAGACGTACAGCCGTAACGGTCGTCCAATGTAGTCTTCGACCAGTTCGCCCAAGCCGCTTTCTCCATAAAGCGCGCCTTCGGGGCTACCTAGGATGTAATCGCTGTATGGCAACAAACCGGCGAGGTCGGCGGGAGAGTTGGCGGGAACATCGAGGACATGCCAGATATTGGCAGCGAGGGCGAGTGGGGAGTATTGGAGAGATAAGCCCAGAGAAGCTGTGTCCGCGGGCACGGGCGCGTGCATTTCCCTAGTTCTTTGGCCCTACAACTCCCATCAGTCTGCGATCCGAGTGTCTTATATGAAGTACTGGTACCTTTGCGTTCCATAGCCCCAGGGTAACGGTGCTGCCGGCGCAGTTCCTCACTTCTTGGGCGAATAGTCCAGGGTCGGAGTTATCCTTAAGACAGGTTAGAGGTGAGGGATCTTCTCAACCAGCAGGGCCTTAAGATACGCACGAGTGGTCTTCCATTGATTCCCACGATAAAGTCGAACCAAGGCTCAACAGCTAGCTCCAGATTCGTGTTCCTTAACACCTGGAACCCAAAGGAACCTCGCTCTTGTTGTCGTTGCTGGGGGTGGTCGCCATCCAGACGCGAGATGAAGCGGTTCAATGCATTAAACATATTCGGCGCAGCGATTCCCCTTTTTGTGCTTTACGCCGCTTCGAAGTTGTTTTTATCAAGGGGTAAAATCTAGGTATGTTGTCTTGCGTCAGAAGCGGGAGCTCTCTTGCAGCAAGCTGTCCTACCGCAGCCTTGCAGTTCTAGCCCCAAGTGCCAAGGCGCTAGACACTTTGGCGGGGGCACCTGTGGGTCTGAATCTCAGCCTTGTCCTGAATTTCAACTTCCTACACCATAAGATGGTGACTTCACGATCAAAATTTCTGGCTCTTGGGGGCCATTATTAGCTCATAAAACGGCAAGACTGAAGGAATGTAAGCATGGGAAGCTTGACCACGAAAGCGAGCTTCGCCATGAAGCCAGCCGAGATCCTCCCTCTCGGTGACGAATGCCATCATTACGAAGGAAAGCATGAAGTGCCCTGGGATATTCAGAAGTAAGGTTAACTAATAATCAACATTAGAGAAGTTACTAACTCAAGTTGCAGGTACTTTGCGCAAAGATACTCAATCTTCTCGCTTTACGATGATGGTGTATACATGACTGACGACGCCTGGTTCGGCGTCACCCCCGAGCCAGTAGCACTGTGAGTTGCTCTCAATAGGAGCATCCGCCATCGTCTCAATCGTCAGCCGCTAACAGATCTAAAGCCAAGTTGCGCATGACATGTACAGCACTGACAAGCACAAATACATTCTTGTCGACCTCTTCGCTGGTGCGGGCGGCAACAGCATCGCATTTGCCCTCTCCTCCCGTTGGAGCCGCATTATCTCGTTAGAGCGGGACGCCTCTACTCTTGCCTGTGCTCAGCACAACGCTAGTATCTATGGTGTTGACCCAGACGCCATAACATGGGTTCACGGTGACAGCTTTGAGTACCTTGACAAGCTGCTGAACAACCCGGAGGAGCTCCATCCGGACTTAAGGCTGGACTTGGACGCAACTGTCTTATTTGCGAGTCCCCCATGGGGGGGACCTGGATACCGGACTGATGAGGTCTTTGATTTGTACAACATGCAACCGTACAACCTCGGTGATTTGCACAGGGCGTACAAGAGGTTGGATCATGCGCTGTTTCTTCCCCGAACAAGCGACATCCGGCAGATCGCAAAGTTAGCACCACCCGGACAAAAGATTGAGGTGGTACAGTATTGCATGGAGGGAGCGAGCAAAGCGATGGTGGCTTACATGCCTGGCAGTATTTCGCCCCCTTCGACTTGAAGACAGTGACACCTGGAATATGAGTCACCACCTAAGCAGGAAACGGCTATCCAAATGCAGTTCGACAGTCAAGGAAAGACAGGAAAGGTTACTGGTAGGGCCTGGGTTCACCGCCCCTACACTACCTCTGGCAGGAGTCTTTCAGATCGGGCTATTAGACAGTAACAAACACAGCCTCTATTGCGAGAGGAGCTACAACCTCCAAAAGTAAGTCACAGTATGGAATAGCCATTAAAGGTCAGACAGGTGTATATTACTTGCGTCAAATCATGTGGAAGCCCTTCAACTCCTCTTGTATTCGATGGGGTATTGGAACTATCAGCTCAACAGGCATGATACTGGAATCGAACTCCCGGAGGCTGCGTGAGGAGGGCTCTAGTCCATATGTGTATTACCGACATAGATATTTCGAGACATTCACGTAATTGAAAAATGGCTATAGACCCATCTGAGAACTGCATAGTTAGCTATTACCAGTGTGGCCGTTACGCTGAGATGCCTCGCAACCCTAATTTCTTGAGAAAAGCAATCTCTTAAGCTAAAATACATCTAATACAGACGAAAGGCAAACGAGCAAACATCGCAATGCTCGCTAGCAACAGTGAGACTCTCAAACATTCAGACAACCTACCAGTGTTGACACCTAGGAATCTACTCATACCTGGAAAGCTTGTTAGGCGAGATGTATCAGCTAGGTCCGCTCTAATGACGGTCAATACCCGTCCCCAGTAGATTGAAAAGACTAAGTTAATCAAAGTGTGCGGCCATGGTGAGAGTTCTTTTCACAAACTTTGGTGTATTTAATGAATTCGCACAGTTTGAAAAATGATTAATTACACTGTAAAGGAGATGCTTGAATTTGACTTGATGAAATCGTCAAGTGACTCCATCCACCTACAGGATTTTCTCTCACGGACCTAGCGTTGGATAATCGGACCACAGAGTAAGATCAACACATAAAATGGCCAAGGACAAGAAGAAGAGCTCAGAGTCCAAGAAGGCGAAAAAGGTGCGTTACTCCATCGACTGCCCCTCTTCCATGATCATGATCACTGGCGTTGACGACATGAACAGGCCGAGAAGGCAGCCAAGCAGGCCACCAAGGGAGAGAAGAAGGCCAAAATCAAGGCGGCCAAGGTCGAAGGCAGTGATGCGGAGGACATTGACCTTGAGGAGGTCCTGGAGGAATATCGTCGCCAGCAGGAGCAGTTCCTAAAAATCACCGAGACAGTGTGCGATGCCCCACCACGAGCTCGCTCAGCTTCGACGTTGATGGCCTCACCCCACGACAGCAATAGTTTACTACTTTTTGGGGGCGAATACTTCAACGGCTCACTCGCTCATTTCTTCAACGACCTGAATATTTACAACATCAATCGGGACGAGTGGCGATGCGTCTCCTCGCCCAATGCGCCGTTGCCCAGATCTGGCCATGCCTGGACCAGGGCTGGAAACCCGAATCACGTCTATTTGTTCGGTGGCGAGTTCTCTTCCCCGAAACAGGGAACGTTCCATCACTATTCTGATTTCTGGAGATTAGAGCCTGCAACAAGAGAGTGGACGAAGATTGAGGTTAAGGGCAAGGACAAGAGCCCGCCAGCTAGGAGTGGACACCGTATGACTTACTGGAAGCAATACATCATCCTGTTTGGGGGCTTCCAAGACACTTCAAACCAGACCAAGTACCTCGCCGACTTGTGGATCTTCGATACCACCAACTTTGTCTGGTTCAATCCTGCGCTGCCTACCGCTCAACTCAAGCCTGATGCCCGGTCATCCTTTACCTTGCTACCACATGAGCAGGGAGCAGTGCTTTATGGAGGATACTCGAGAGTCAAGTCCTCAGTAGCGGTTAAACAAAAGGGTGGTAAAGGCTCGTCCGCCTCCAACGCCCAACGAAATGTGCTACTCCCTAAGGTTCATGATGACTGTTTCTTCCTAAGGATGACCCAGCCGCCAGACGACGCGAAGCCCAACACCCCCCCTACCGTGCGATGGGAGAGGCGAAAGAAGCCAGCAAACGCACCCAATCCTAGTCGAGCTGGGGCGACTATGACTTGGCACAAAGGCCGAGGAATTCTGTTTGGTGGAGTGCATGATGTCGAGCAGAGCGAGGAAGGAATGGACAGCGAGTTCTTCAACCAATTGTTCGCCTGGAACATTGAACGAAATCGCTTTATGCCGTTGGGGCTACGAAAACCCCGCCAACAGAAGAAGAACGCTCCTGAACAGCGCTCCGGGCGTCGTGGTCGTGGTCAAGCCAATGAGGAGGAATTGTTAAGAAACCTAGCGGCTCTTGAAACAGGTGCTTCACTAGATGATGCCGCCGACATTGAGCTTGAGAAGCCAGATGAGCCAGAGGAAAAGGAAAAGCCAGCCAAAGAGATGCCAGTGACTATGGAGCTTCCACACATCAGATTCAACGCTCAGCTGGCTGTGCAGGATGATGTGCTTTATATTTACGGTGGGACTTTTGAAAAGGGAGACCGAGAGTTTACGTTTGATGACCTCTATGCCATTGATTTGGGCAAACTGGATGGTTGCAAGGAGGTCTTTAGCCGTCCTGTTGAAGACTGGATTGTAAGTAACTCTGTAATCCTTGCGTCTGATAATTCGCCTAACTTGAACTACAGGAATCTGAGGACGAAGACGACGACGAAGATGATGAGGATGAGGAGGATGAGGAAGAAGATGAGGAAATTGAAGAGGATGAGTCATCTCAGCAGAACTACACTCCTAGCAAGCGTAAGAAGAAACAGCAGGATGAGGTATCTGAAGCTTCGTCTGAGCCATCTACCGTATCCACCACGTCCGAGGAAGATGACACTGAAACGGCCACTACATCCGTGGATGACGGTCTCCCGTACCCCAGGGTAAGTCCTAATATCCCCCAATCCTTTCAAGCCACTTGCCAACGCAGTTCAGCCATTCGAAACTCGTCGTGAATTCTTCGTCCGCACCACAGCCGAATGGCAAGAGGTTCTAATGACCAGCCTCCGATGGAAAGGTATCCAGCCTGAAACACTATCGATTAAGGAGATCAAGACCAAGGCGTTTGAGTTGAGTGAGGAGAAGTGGTGGGACTGCCGTGAGGACGTTATGGCTTTGGAGGAGGAGCAGGAGGCGGCTGGTATACAAGAGGTTGTGAGCTTGGCGGAGCGAGGCGATGCTGGGACTGGTGGAGCGAGGAGGAGATGATCATCCAGGGGTCGGTAGACATGGTGCATGGTGGATTAGGAGCTTTCAAATCGTGGCATAGTTGGATAGGTACTAGATCTCGTGATGGGGTTTGTCGATTGGTTACCTTGTATAGCCAGCAATAGAGTGAGCATACCATCATCGACAATACCACCATTAAACGAAAGGCAGTTTGTCTTCAGAGATGTATATACTCCTTGGTTGATGTATCATCTTCTCCCTTGCAGTAAAACTTTCACCTTCAGGCTCGTCGAGTACTCACGCACGATATTCTTCAGTAAAGCTCTATTCAAATCACGAGCTCTATGCCCCCGTATACTCAACACCATGCCCTTAAAACGCCACCTCTCCAAGCCTACAGCTCCTCCTCCACAACCCCCTTCGGCGACCACCCCGCCTTCTTCCCCCTTGTCCACGACACCATCGCCGCAGCATGCTCAATCAGTCAGCTGGCCGACTTGGCCATGGGCGGATATTGCTTCCCGCCGGCCTCGATCTTGGGCTCACAGGTGCAGCGATCGTCTTCCGGAATGTTGTCCATGACACTCTGGACGTGGTTGCCGCAACCCCACCAGGAGGCCTTTTCTACGTAATGTGAGTCGGGATGTGAGAGAGTTAAGGGAGATTAGGGGACTTACTGCAGGTTGGGCAGGTGGCTTTTCTGCACATTGTGTTATACGAGACTGATTTGTGGTTTAGTTTATGTGTTGAAATGAGTTTCTTCAGATGGACTTAATCTGCAGGTCCCACTCAACGAAGGATACGCATCACCCAATATATATCTACTCGTTACATCCGGACATAGCACCTCCGCCGCCACTAGACTACTTAATTCCGGGAATTCCAGTGCATTTATCAGTCGCCTGACCAATAAACCTCCAAAGTCGCCGACTTCTTCTCGTATCAATCGGCGAAGTCAAGCATCCTGTTCCCCGAAAAGTTGCCTACCCTACACCAACCAATTATTTTTTATCACTTAGCGTTCAAGCTGGAGGATTTAGGGTATGATGTCATTGCTCCCATCCCGACGTCGGAACCTCAAGATACCTTCCAGTCTTCAATATTTACGATTTGGTATTTAAGCTGTTCTGGGGTAGATCCTGCGGAGTGAAGTACTAAGATCATCTCAGCAAGGCCCCAATCCATCTGCAAACGGAACATCCTGCTGTTAACGCCTCCAATGCTCTCCAATCCCCTCACCCATCACGACTGCTCCTCCGCCACACCACCGTCTTGCTCCTCGATTCTCCTCCCAACCTCGCTCTCTACCACCGCCCGTATCAAGTTAATCATCAATTCCCGCCCCTGCGTGACGCTCTTCTCAGATGCATCCGACGGCACGTGCAAGAACACCACCTTCCGTGGCTTCTGCTGTTTTAGCCGGTGCGCAAGGCTGGAGTAGTAGATGAAGTCGCACATATACCTCCCCGCATCCTCCGAAATGCGCAGGTCGGCGTCGTTCTGCAACTGTGTATCAGTACTTGCGCTCAATAAGGCCTTTAAAGATATGGGCACCTACCGAGCTTAAGCCCTGCCATCGTGACAAGACACCCTCCACATTCAACTCTGTCTCCAGCTCCTCGGGCAGTCCATGCCAAATCCACTTGTCGCCCTTATTTCTCTCCGCCTCCTCATCGAGCTTCTCCCCATCGACGTCGGCAAACCTATATCCGTCGCGATGGCCCCTCCGCTCGATGCAGTAGAACGGCCGTGGGCCAGCCATGCCAATATGGATAGCAATGTCGACCTTGCGCCCTTGGTAGGTCTCCCAGAACGAGGGTACGAGGTCCCGAACGACTTTGTAGTTAACGCGAATCGGCTCTGGGTGAACGAGGATGCGGACTTCTGGGATGGGTGTGCTTGGTTGGCGCGACTTGGGATCCTTCGCGCGGAGGGGTGGCAGATATTGCGGGAGGTCCTTGGCGATTTCCCATGACGGATTAACGGGATATTGCTCTCGAAAGGGCTGTGGCGTGGTTAGTAAGTATTCGTCACATCACCATCTCGTCCAGCTTAGATCCATGGATTTGGGCAGGAACGTACCCCAAAGCCCGTGACGAGCACGGTTAGCTCTTCGTGCTCACCGACTCGGGACCCCATTCTTGCGGGTCGCGCAGTGCCTCACCAGAAGTAATTCAAGGTGAAGGTTACAAGGGAGGGTTGGAAGATCGCCATGAAACTACACGAGATGGCCTTTGAGCCACAGGTTGGTTGCTGGCTAAGGTTGGGGCCGGGGCACTTATACAGCTGGTTCCGGCGGGGAGCCCTGCGTTGTACGGCTTCAGCTAGTGGGGTAACACCGTAACTGTGGGGAAGTCGTCCGTTGCAATTGGGCTCTGTATTTACCTTAGCGGGAACGACGCTGGGAAAGGAGCTAAGAGGTTAACAAGTACACTTGATGGAAGGCTGATGGCGACCTGCCGCAATGCATTAATTTGAGATCACCTTGGACCGTTTGCACTTCGATTATACTGCATAGAGATGCATGCTCGATGAAGAAAGCGGGAAACATACGATTGGCTGTGCGTGCACACTCCAGGATAGACTGCCTGCAATGCCGCTGCCCTACCTGCAGCAGTGAACCGCATTCTTAGACACACCTCGACGATATATATGTGGCGTAGACGCTTCCCCTATACAGTACGATTATTTTCTCCAATGGTTCTTGATCATTCTCTACGATATTTAGACAATTTGAGCAACTTTCCCTTCACCACTCGTTAAGAATGTCCCCCGCTTCATCGCATTGACTCCAGTTAACGAAAAAGCCGGTGCTAGCGATCTATCGAAGTGTACCTAACCAGCTCAGGGCATCCCGCTTCTAGCCCCCCGGAGCTTCCCAGTGGAGGGTTGCAAAGAAGCTCTCTAGTCACACGTAACGTTAATTCCGTTGAAATACTTATAGCAGAGTCATCTCGAACTGCCATCTGCCACGAGAAAGTATTGCCACAAGTTTACAGTCATAGCACTCATCAGAATTCATCCGTTTTTGCAAGGAGATATAATATTCGCAGGGCCCATTTGAGGGGGAAACTTAAGAAGCCCTCCAACCACCTAGTCCTCAAGGATCAACCACTGGCAGCCAGAAACCATGGGTTCACAACCGGAGTACACTTTACCGCCCCAGGAAGTCTCCTTTGATGGCTTCTTGTTCGACATGGATGGCACAATCATCGACTCTACCTCAGCAGTCATCAAGCACTGGCACACGTGAGCCTACCCGTTCCTCAATACGACTCCTCACTAACGCGATAGATAGAGTTGGGCAAGAGATAGGGGTTGAGCCTAGTGTCATCCTAGAGACTTCTCATGGACGGCGTAGTATAGATGTCCTGAAGATCTTGGCTCCTGAAAAGGCAAACTGGGAATGTGAGTCTCATCTCTCGAACGAACGTCCTTGGGTAGCGAGGAGGGTATGGTGCTTCATTTGAATCATGAATCTTGTAGCTCAGAGATGGGAGCACTGCTTACTCCGGGCGGAACCTCCTCAGTAGTGAAAAGAAAAGAGATGCTGCTTCACTTGAAGAGCCCTCGGGATCTCATCCGGATGTGAACATTCGACCACTGACCGCTGACGTTACCCAGATGTGCAACAAATGGAAGGCCTTCTCCCTAAACTCTACGGCGACGAGGCAGTTGAGATCCCTGGTGCTCGCACAATGCTAGATGCCCTAATTTCCAACGCCGGTCCTTGGGCCATCGTCACCTCTGGGTCAGTCCCTCTGGTCAGCGGTTGGCTGCATCGCCTCTCACTCCCCGAACCCGAGCACCTCATCACCGCCGAGTCTGTTCAGAACGGCAAGCCAGACCCGGCATGCTATGTCCTTGGCCGGGAGCGACTTGGCCTCCAAGATGCCAGCAAGGAGGTCTTGGTGCTCGAAGACAGTCCGGCGGGTATCAAAGCTGGCAAGGCGGCTGGCTGCAAGGTCCTGGGCCTGGTGACGAGCCATACCGTGGAGCAGGTCGTTGGAGCGGAACCAGACTGGGTCGTGAAGGACCTGGAGTCTGTGAGAGTGCTGCGTCACGAGGGAGGCAAGGTGACGATAGAGATTTCGAATGCGTTGCGACAATGAAGTGCGACATTGGTAGGGAGAGCCGGGCTATAGCTCGATAGACGCAGGATGAGAAATCAAGGCCGTGGAGAAAAATAAAACCCCTCGCGAGGGCACTTTCGTAACAATCCCTTTCATCTCTTATTGTGTTGTGTCCCTGGATCGCGCCTGGTGAAAACACGTCCAAATGATCGACGCGCTCAAAGAGACAAGTGAAGAATCCTAGTCTCAGCGTTGCATCATATCATCTTCACGAGGGAGAAGTGTAGCGACAACCTACTCCCACGCCCTTTTCTCACCCACTCCGTGGTTAGACACAGTCGCGTACTAAACCGAAATGTCTCGAGACTCTTGGTTGTCGGATATTGCTTTTGGATTCTGTTCTCTCGCGTGTCGCGATCTACGACCTGCTGAGACGTCCCGCACCCCTTCACAGAGCTGCACTTGGTGCCTGAATGTCACACATGACAACCTTGGCATGTCGGCCGTCGCCTCGTATACTCCATCAGATGTCTCGGTTGCCGGTGGTTATCACGCCGTCTCGATCAGAGAGTATAGGAGTGGGGACACCGCGTTCAGTCGGCTAAGTTCGCCCACATCCTTTGTTTTTTGTCGCACGATGTTTAGGCCCACGCTTCTAGTTGACATCGCCCCTGATGAGATACGAGCTAAGGGAGGCTGGCTGAAGGCACTGTTCCAAGTTTGCAACCAACAAGATAACGTGGGGGAACACACGGCGTCGTCCCGGTTCAAGCTGATATGCAGGTACTTCAAAAAAACCCCGAGGGAGGGTAATATGGCAAAATTCGGTGCCACGATCGTACATAGCCATCAGTAGGCAGGATCCATGCATTTCCAAAGAGGATGAAAATAGCATCATCATCTGGAATATACCGGCAAGCTTGAATCTGTGGTTGCACCGCATCGCAGACTTACCGTAAGCCTTCATTTCCCAATCCCGTGGGAGCGGCCATGCTGTAGTTACACATAGCGTCATCTGCATGACAAGTGGACGTCGGCGGTGGGATCGGATGCAAGGTCCCGATCACAGTTCAGGACGCTGTCACAATATGTCAGGCCCCGTGAATCGGTGGACTGCAGACGGATCATCTCGCAGCGTTCATCGTGACGGGTATCGCAGCGAGGCTTCAATGTGGCGTCGCGACGCTCCTGTTGCCAGTTATAGAATGCAAGGAGTGCAGATCCTCAGGATCAAAGCTATTCTCGGAGATATTCGGCACCGATTGCCATTACGGCCCGGAAGCCCAACATCGCGTCGGTAGCCGGAGATGAGACCCCTTGTTGATAGCCAGCCTCGTCAAGCCCACGTCTCGATCCGTTTCTGTGCCGGAGGGGAGCGGGTCTCTTCTTTTACTTGAACACGATAGCAGATAACTTCAGGTCCACGAGAGGCGCCGAAACCGTTGAGAAAGCTGTAGACACTAGTATTCCAAGTTCTAAATCAGCCAATGCGCGACGATCAGTGACTCCGAGTCTCGTCAACTAGCCGTGCCCCATGTTTCTCTCCTTATTCTTGCAGCGCCCAGCGCAAAGAGCAAAAAAGTCTCAAGCCCACGCGCGCGGCCTCGAAAGGGGCGCCGGGGATCGCGTTCTAATCAGCAAGGGAAAAGAAAATAAAAAACAAATTTGTAACGCATGGTCTGAGATTTGCCTCGTGGTGCAGGCCGCTCGATTAATCAAATCAAATCAAATCAAATCAGAACCCGACTGGGTGGCTTCACTGGCTTCAAAATCAAAATGACGGCTCAAGTCGTCGTGGTCTCATTCGAAGCGAGACGCCCATTGGCCTCATCGCGAGCATCTCGACATGGGGAGTTGGCGCCGAGTCAGTCGGCAGAGGCTCTGACCCCCCGTTCCCTCCAACGATTGAGCCTCAACCAGTAACTGTCGTCGAGACGGCAGGGTATCTGCAGGATTTCGGCTGCTAATCTATCGGGATGTGGGTAGTGGTGGAGGAAAAAGCAGAAGCAGAAAAGAGCCGCTGCTGTGAGTCGCGATGCTCGTCGTCTCGCGTTCTCGACTCTCCGGACTTAGCCGTCCGACTCCGCCCGTGCACAATGCGAACTGGGCTCTCGGTCCAAGTGGAGAGAGACCTTTACGTGATGATTGATGATACCCATCTTTGCCCGTGAAGGAGCATTATCCGTGATCCGGCCCTTCACAGGGAAGAGGGCGGATCCATCTCACACGTGGCCGTCTTGCCCCAAGCTGGCACTAATCTCCCCGGCTCTGGCCCGCGCTCTTCTAGACGAGTCGGGCAACGCAACCCCTCGACGACTAATAACACCCCCTGCCTGACCTCTTGGCCCCCAGCGCTGACTGTTTTCATCCTTATGGAAGTACTCCGATGTACCGCCATGCTCTGTGTCTCTCCTGGCTTGGAGATTCTAGCACGAGAAGCAGAGCCAAGAGCATAATGGCGTTACAACGCGCGACAAGTCGAACTCAATCTCACTCTAGATCGGTCTTTGGCTTGCAAGGCTCGAATCCTCTCCCCCAACGGCATAACCGAGCTTTTTGGCTGGTATTGGCAAGCCTTCGACGACAGCGAGTTTAAGACTTCGGACGGCTGGACCATCGGGCTGATTGCTGAGTTCACACATGCACGAGCATGGTTTGGCTTTATTCTTCTTCTGATGATGTTGAAATCTGCTCGGGCCTCGTAGTGGTCCCGTTGGGGCTGTTCACGACCAGGAGAGGGATACTCCATCCGGACGGGCTGACCAGGTGTGGTCCTCCTTTTCGCTTGCGTGTTCGCCATTTGGCTAGACACGAGCAGGGCGGCTGGGATGCAACTATAGCAGGGCTGTTATTATGTAGATGGGATAAGAAACAAAGCTTAAGCCTGCGGCTGACTGGACCGGAAGTCAGGATTGCGCAAGACGTTCGATGGCAGGGGCCACAGCTTTCCAGCGCAGTGGTAACTAGCATCCATCGCTTTGACCCCACGTTGCCTTCTCAGGCATCATCCTAGGCCGCCACAAGGATGCCTTGATTCTCTTCCTCGACCGTTTTCGCGTCAAGTAACGGTCAATATTGCAAAGATCTTTGAACCCGGATGCAGACTGAAGTCGCTTGTATCAGTAGTTGAAGATAATGAAGCATGAGATAGACCGGAATGCTGCATTCAACACGCATTTGCTGTAGGACAGTTTCGGGGGAGAAGTTCGGCCATGTTGCCCATCTTGGCAGCGGGCTCACCAATTGAGAAAACGAGCCTTTCCTGATTTATTCCATGCCCGTCTATTTAAGCTCCGTGTTTTATTGGCCAATGAAATTCCCCGTAAACGCCAAGCACTATCTTCCTCTGAGACATGTCTCTGATGAAGAAGCCGTTGGGCGCTGGTGACAGCGGGTAGGCTGCTGGATTTCCCAGCCGATTTTCAATACCAGCCGATATCCCTACGATATTCCTTGCTTCTGCTCCGATCATTTGAAAACCCCCGTCTTCTCTTTTCGTGTAGTGAACCCATGCACGGCTATGCCATCCCAGACAAGGCATGCTGGGGCCGGATAGCTTAAGCGTTGTCAGCCCCATGACATGTCATACAGATGCATTCTTTGGCTTCAAGAAGAAACGGGGCTCAGGTGATGCAGTGGAGGTTGACGAAGGACCCGCTGAGGTTTGCAGCAAGCTGCGATCAGGCTTTGTTGATGCGCTTGCAGATTTCTAGGGTGCACCGTGACCTATCGCAACAAGACGCAGTGGCAATAAGGCGCTTCTTCCAGCGACGTGCTGTAGGGGATGACGCCAAGGGTGCCGCCCACCGTAGCATTGCAGCGCATCCGGCCACTCAATCAGGACAGCCACTTGCCGCCAGCTCACATTTTCTCAGCTGGGAAAGGATGTTGGCAAGTTTCCAAAAATGGTCTTGGCTTTCTTGGCCCTGGACTGCCAGAATCCTCCTTTGGATGGCCCAGAGCCGCACCACACGGTTTTGACCAAATGATCGACAAAGATCTTCCCCAGCCCAACCCACCGGAACCAAGCCTATCCGGTAGATGTTGAGCAATCCAAAGCAGCTCGGAGAGCCCACTTCTCGGCTTGGCCCTCGCCGTTGTAGATCCCGCACAGTTGCTGATCTTTGACCAAGGCCTGGACGCCATCCGTCACCTCGAAGCAAGTCCCGGGGACCGGTCATGCCAAGATCCGGATGCCGCAAACCCCGCCCTGGGAGCCAAATGCACGGTGCCGCCTACGGAAGCATAATGCACATCTTAAGGAGATCATCGCCCCGAATAAGCAATGCCACAATGGATTTCGAGATTTCATCTGGCGCCGTATCCAGACGACCAAGTTTACCCAGCTAGCATCGTTGGGGGAATGCGACCGACAGTGCAGCGTCTTTGGAAGACAACCATTGTGTAGAACCGGACGTAGGTCCCCTCAAAAGCCGCTATAAGCAGGCTGGGTGCAAATTCTCACCCACTCTGAGGATCCAGTCGGTAGTCCAGACTGTTCTTTTCGGGCCCGCCGTGAGGTTCGTCTTGTCTCAACCCCACCCGAAAAAGATGTGGGTGCCAAACTGTAGTAGGGCTACCATTTCCCAGCACTTCGAGACTGTAGGCTGGGGTTGACGCCGCATTGGATCACGACGGCCGAGGCGGGATGCCGGCTGGATGCCTGTATTCGTACTGCAAGGTCTTAAACCGAGGCGGGTGCTTGCTGCGGTTCCACGCTTGGTTCTCAAAGTTTAGCTTGCAATCCTCTGTAGAAGCATCACAAGCAAACTCTGATAACTGAAGTATGGGATGCAACTCCATTGGCTTTGTTGGTTTCTGTCTGGAAACAAGGATGAAGGCGCCAGCCAATTAATTACCGTACCACGCTGGCATCAATATGCAGTAGGGAAAATTACACCTTGGTGCCCTAAACCGCACGCACCCTGGGTCCACATAGAGAATCCAGTGTCGTAGAGTCTGTGTAGCGCTCCGCAAAATGATGAGAAGGAGGGGAGGAAGCTGACCGCAGTGCTGGGGCTGTATCGAGCAGAGTCCTCGACGGTGATCTGTCGTCAACGGCTGCTATTAGAAGTGGAGGAGTGCGTCGCCCACCACTTAGAGTAAAGTTCTCCTCGGCTGATATGGTGGTACGATTTGATGCCGAAAGACAAGCTGAGCGTAATTGTTGTGGAAGAGGCTTGGAGCTCTCCTTTCCATGCTTGGGCTATCCGGTGACGCGGGTCTCCCATGCAGTCACCCTTTTGGCGAATGCTCCGTAGGAACAGGCCACGTCCCGTGATAGGCTCCATACTACCTCCGAGCCCCCGGCTCATACCCTCCGACAAGGCAGACGGGCTAGAATTAACACTCAATGACCAGGTAGAATAGTTACGAGAGGCTTGAATTTATCAACTTTTGCAATACCTGTCAAAGGCGACGGAAACCTTGAAGAGGTTGGTATCTGGCAGACGTGGTTGTGCAAATTGCGCACCTGCAGCAGCGGCAGGGTTGGCGGCATGGTGGGGATGACAAGCCCGATATGTATCGGATGGAGAAGACAGAGAATATAGGTGTTCCTGCGAGCTGGCTACCCGCTGGTGAGTGTGTGTACTACGTAGTAACTGAATCAGCCTGTCCGTCTGATACAAGCTTTCCAGTTCGAGATGCATGGCCCCATCCAGGGCTGACTGTCCACCGCCTCTCTTTGAGGGTCGAGTGCAGTCTTCAATGCCTAACAACCTGTACGGTACAGGATGCGAATCAACGACATGGATTAAGCGACACAATTTGGGCAGACAGACCACCACCACAATGCAGTCTAGCCAGGTTTGCCGTGCGGGTCACCGGAAACGACAACGACTAAGGTGGGGGATAGGTCAGACTTACCGAAAGGGGCAGTGGTGCCAAAGCCAGAATGAGACGCGCGCGAGAGGCTTGGGCACATCCATGTACATTCTTCCACAGGCTGGTCGTATCGACGGACAAGAGGATGTTGCCGGTTATGAGTCTGCAATACGCACAGGCTTCGAGTTCCACGGAGAGAAATAGTGCAAGGGAGGCATGATATCATCCCTTCAAAGTCCAACGCGACAAGGCATCCTTTGACATGCTACTTCGAACAGCCTGGTAACGATGGTCAGGGGTAAACGAGCGAAGACCGTGTAGACAGTCTCACGGCACTAACATAATTGGCTGGGAAGGTTTAACACTTGACCAAGCCCGTCGAAGGCCTCGAGCGCCATCAAGCCGGGCAGGACGCCAGGCATGAGTAGTGCAATCGGGTCGCCCCCAAAAGCCCTATTGCACCTAGAGACTGCAGGGGAGCGGAGCCTTGTGCGCTCGGAGCCTGTGCTGAATTGTGGTGAGCGTTCGCCAGCAGGTGCCCAGTGTCTTCGTGGAGGAAGCTGAGATGGGCGAGGTGGTGTTGTGATGTGTCTCCGCTAGACGACAGTTGCACAGCAAGGAGTCTGGGATGAGGAGGATACGGTCCGTCCGCCATAGCTTAAGCTGTTCTTGGAGCACACAGTAGTGGGGAGATGCACGGAAGGCGTCGTGGTGGGTTCGCTGGTGTAAGTCGTGGATGTGCGCCAAGGCAAGACATAACAAAGACGCAGGGACTGCTGAAGGGGAGGGAAAAAGCAAGGGAGGTAACGCGATAGACTGGTGTTCAAGGCGGCCACGAGAGTCATGAGATAGGACAAACGATGGTTGTGGTGAGGTGACGAGGAGGATGAGGAGGAGGAGTAGTAGTAGGAGGAGGGAAGAGAGAAATGCTGATGAACTTTCTTACCCTCCCTTCCCCGTAAGGTAGAGAGAAGTACAAGTTGCTCTTTCCTACATTGCTTGATACTTGGCACGGCTGTGTTTCCGTGCAGCTCCGTGAAGGCTGACTGTGCACTTGCAGTGGTCCCAGCGGCTGGAATCCACTAAAGACCGCCCCCTGGGACGCCGTAGCACGCGAGGTGCAGCGCTCTGCAGGCGCCAGGCTTGCTGGGCTGATCTCCACCTACCGGGGTCTCGCACTGTCATAGCCGTCATCTCCTGCATCCCATCCAACCATCTCAGCACCCAGCAGTTTGCGCCGTAGCCCCTGCAAGAAGTTCCTCTTCATCCTTGACTTGAACAAGCTCGATTTTAGGATGAAGAGGGCACTATGTATGTGCAACGTGAGTGCGGATAGGTTTGGGCCCGATCCAACCACCTTGGCTGGGCCATCCCGCTGCCGAGCGGACCATCCATAACCTGACTGACTTTGTGCCACACTCCAATGCTTCTCGACAAAGTATTACGGCTCTTTCCACAGCCTCGGCGCCTCCTGGGTGCACCGTTGGTGTGGCTCCCTTCAGCTGATCTGACCCCGTCAGGTTTATGGTTGTGCTCCCTGAGAGGCGTGTCTTCTGCCCTCCTTCGCGTCATCTCCCTCCCCAGGAACGACGCCGACGACACGACTAAGACTGCGACAATGAACGTCAGAGGACCATGGGGACGAAGACGACAACATTGACGACGTCGACGTGTTAGTTAGCGTGGGCTCGCCGCTGTGACCGCCGCCTTGGGTCCTGGCCCTGCCAGCTCGCGTCTTGCATTTGACCTAACCCCTCGAGCAAGGGCCGTACCACATCTAGGCGCGCGACAGCTTTGCTCTCCGCTTTGGCATCCCCTCCAGACTCTATTCAGTCAGGACAAATCCCTATCACAACCGGAGTGGGATAGGCGACAGGGGGGTTGTGGTCTCTTGGAGTCTTGGCTCAGTCCCACGTCGTTAGCGGCCCACCTAGAACCACCCTGCACCACACCCTTGGCCAGCCCACACGGCCCTCCAAGGGAGGGTAAAAGAGGGAGCCAGGGAGTGTCCTGAGTGGATGGCCGAGGCGTACGCCACCACGGCAGCACAGCAAACCGTCCGGCGTGGTGCGCAGACCCTGGACGCCCGGGGCCTAGCTAATGAAAACCTTCTGCCAGCCCTGTCGATTGGGATGGGGATGCGGATGGGGTTGAGGGACGGGCTCCAAGTCGCGCCAGGTACCTACCTGTCTTAGCTCGTTGACAGTGGGCTTGTCCTAGGCGTCAAAGCCGTGGACTGGACTCCTCTGGGCTTGCCCTGGACCCCCCAACGTGGAGCCTCGCCATGGAGACTGGGAGTCGTGGGCATCGTGGGTACCGGCCTCAGATATGATCTCCTACCCCGGCTACGGATCCAGGGGTCTGATTGCTCTTCCGTCACCCCAGCATGCTCGGGTGCGAAGTTCGAACCCACACGCCATCTCACAGACCGCGATGACGGGTCCAGACGACTGCCGGTACTCTACCTAGTCTGTGTACATTGTCTTTCCTTCTTCTACCTCCCACGCCCCTCCCTCCTCCTTGTTCAACACTGTTTTTCCCTTCCTCGCCCAGAGACCTTCGGAGACCTCCTTTATAGAACTCGTCCTCGGAGGGCAGAGTCTTGTGTGAACTCTTGTCTCACACTCCCGCGTCCTTCTCGCTTGCTCAATCCACCTCGAATCCTCTGGCAATTGTTCAAAAGCCGACCCGATTCCACGACCTCCGCCAACCCCAACCATTCCGATATCTTCATTCTTTTGACTATTGGTTCACGCCACCAGCGTCTCACTTCAGTCATTCTTTGGGTTCGTCGTTGAACTACCATTCGTTTGATTCCAGACTTGCCACACACTGCCGAGAGGAAGGCTCTGGGATATTACCAATACCGAACCCCATAATTACGGTACTGCCATAGGCATTGGAGCAATTCATGATGGATAATATGGGACCCTTCTCCCAAACCCAGTGGTCTGGGTGGGCCTACAACGGAGCGAGCAATCCATTCTCCGGATATGCTCATCTTCCAAGCTATACTACATATCTCCCAGAATCGATGGAGCTGTACAGCGCACACCACCGTCAACACCTGGCTCCTCCCCATATGTCTAGAACAACTGAGACTAAACCTCGCCTCTCAAAAGATGAGGTCGAGCTCTTGGAGGCTGAGTTCCAAAAGAATCACAAGCCAAACAGCAGTACTAAGAAGGCTCTAGCAGAGTCGATGAGAGTTGACAATGCCCGAATCAATGTATTTAATCTCAATCTTGAGTTACAAGTCTGGCTCACTGACCGTTTAACAGAACTGGTTCCAGAACCGCCGCGCGAGAGATAAGAAGGAAAAAAACATTCGTGAATATGCGGCTAAGCAGAAGATGGAGAAAGAGAAGGCTGCGGCAGAAACTGGCGACCATTCGGACGAAGACCGTTCCAGCGACTTGGTTGCTTCTAGTGCACCATTCCCTGACCCTCGTCGTCCAGCGAGAAGTCAGACTCGTGAGGCGAGCTTACCATCAGACCTCGCTACTCCTGAGCAGGATAGCGAAGCTGCTGGTACGAGTCAGTCCGAGGACCTCGTTGCATTGTCTTCACCGGACGAATCCGTTCATGAGCCCTCTGACAGCTCTCTTGCGGTCAATGATGGCTGCGAAGTCAAGATTCAATACTTCTCGCCCAAGCTGGAGATTGATGGGAGGGACAACTTTGCCTCCGAAGCTTCGAGCGATTATCTCTCCGCAGCAGAGACGAGTCAGAGCGATGACCTCTCCGTTTCAGACTTTGGCCAATACCCGCAGTTGGTTATGTCCAGCACCAGTGGAGAGGCAACCCCCTCCTACTCCAGACAATGCTTCTCTGAGTCACATGGGCTATCGATGGAGGAGTCGTTTGGGCAATACCAGGCCTCCGACTATGACGAGAATAGCCTTTCAGTCGACGATGCTTCGCAGTCGTCCGGCACATCCTTGAAGTCACCGCCATCGATGGACATTGCTTCAAGGCGAAATCGTCGTCCTCCGCACCTGGCGATCAATGCCTCCCGCAGTTACTCGGCAGGTGTCCCACGGACTGGTGTCGATATGGGACGACGGGCAGATGTAGGCAACGCTATGCGACGTGTTGCATCCGCTACTGGCACCGTTCGCATTGGCAAGCCGTCGGGAACACCTCGAAGTCCCTTTTTCGACCGCAATGCTGAGGCCCTCTTCCAGCTCAACCGATCACCCAACTTTACGGCCACCGGTACCATTGCACCGCCAACCCCAAATACACCCGTCGTCTCGAACCAGCAAGGCCTGTGCGAAGTAACCCCCTCTTCCCTATCCCTGGATCAGAAATACCCTTCGGAGCTTGTTATCGTTCACGACCCAACACTACGAACACCGCCGACTACACCAGGCATCATGGAGAACATGTTCGCCCTTGACTCCGCCTACGATATGAGCATTCCAGACGAGCCCTTGGTAACTCCGGGCTTAGCGGGCAGCTTCCCCAGCGAGTTCGACATGCCCGGCATGTCGACCAACGTGCCTCAATATGTTGCCAATGGCTGCTCCAGCCAACCCCATTCCCCATCGTACGTTCCTCAGATGGGACCGACCTACTATGGATTCTCTGGCGGAAATGCTGAGTACAACTGGTCGGATGCCTCGCTCTCTGCACGATCATCACCCGGCCAGAACCAGCGAAATGTTCAGTTCATGAACATGACGCCATCGAGCTTCACCCAGGTCGAGAAATGAACATCCTAAACCAATCCATATCTCTACACCCACCAAACACATTGACGCGACGCGAATCGCCATCTATGCATTTACAACGATTACTCCCAAGGTCTGGGGCATTGTACAATACGAACTTGATTTTCATCCTGACTCCATTGTGCTGCGAACGACGACGAAATCGTCACTGCGAGCGAATCAAAATTTACTTTTCTAATACCTAACGAATGACCACAATCATACCCTAATGTAATGGAAGGATTATGCGGTTTGGCGCTTAGGACGGATAAGGGAGGAGGCACCCCCTTTAGGCAAAAGAGGAGATATGACGGGATACGGCTTTCCCCAGGAGGCATGGCAAAGCCAAGCACATGTTGGAGTTTCTTATTATACACGTGTTATAATTATTCTGAGTTGGACGTTGGTATGAAAGTGGAATATCTCGGAGGCCAACAAACAGGACGGGTCTGAAGAAGCAGCTAGGAACATAGATGTTGATCTATTTTGAACAGGATCAAGAGAATCCATAAAAAAAAATTAAATTATTACATCAACCACAACAAGTGTCAACTAAACTAAACTCAATATGATGCTGATGGGTATTTTGGGAGTGTGCTTTACGACCGTATCTGGGGTGATGGCACCGCGCATCGCGGTCTGATTCCAAGCTTGACCGTGGTTGAGCCGTACGATTGAGCCAAACACCACATGGTGTTTCGGGCATCGTGTCTATCAATAGTAAAACCACGACGTCAGCTACGGACAACAATAGGATGCAAGCATACCTGAAGGTCTTCTGAAGATGTGGAGAAGGCCATTGTCACTGTTGAAACTCCTATTGTCACGCGGGCACCGACACCGTGGATTCGGCGCACCCATTAAGCTCTCGCCACCGGGGAAGTCCCCCCCCAAACGTCTTCCCTGTTAAAGGCCAAGCGTGCAAACCCAGCAGCCTCCACATTCCATTCGCAGAATCTAGACCTCCCGATACGGAAGCGCGCATGCGGAAGTTTATCCTGTGTCCCTCTGGCAGGGCTACGCCCAGACCGATCGGGCACGCACCCAGACCGCAAGCCTAGACCCCGGGCGGGCCGATGCTCCACTTTGCGGCTAGGATCCGAAGCGGGGGGAGGGGCGGCGGTGTCCGGGGTGAGTGCAGGCAAAACTCCAAGGGCCCATGGCTCAGCTCTCAATGCTTCGCTTGTCCGCTTGTTCGTGCTGGGGTCGCATTGGGTTGGGGGAAGCGCGGGCGGAATTTGGCTGTGATACGACCCTGTTCAGAGGGCGGAATCAGCGCCGAAGGGGAGGGTTGCACTGGGTGCGGAGTTTTCGGTTAGTTCGAGATTATGACAGGTCTTGGGATCAACCGAGGGAGGAAGTGCGGCGACGACGTGATATTGCAGCCGGAACGCCAGGTCCCGACTACAGCATCACGCGTCGATTTCGCAGGGGCAGGCCCAAGCTGGAGAGGGTTCGCACGAATTGCTAGGTACTGTAGTTCCCGCCGTGCGATTAGCATAAGGTAGTGAGTGGTTCGGCGGGAACAGCGTCCGGCGGGGCGGGGGTGTGAGTGACGCTTGGAGAGGTTCTCGTGAGCTCAACATGCCGTCACGATCGGGCCTGAACTGATGTATCACAATCGACCTCCGCTCGGCGAGGGCGCGAAGAGATCAATTGGGGACCTCGATGATCATTAACGCTTAGAAAGTGATTGCTTGGACCTTTGACCGAATCCACAAGCCTATCTCGTACATCCGGGGCAACAGTGCATGATCTTACTGGGCATAGTGTGCAAGGTCAACGCATCGAAATTAATAAGACGCCTTGCGGCATTGGTTCCTCTCGTAACTTGTCCTCTTATGTTCAACGATTCGAGGTGTCCAATATCCTATTCGCAGACGCAAAGACGATCGTTACATCTTCACAGGCTAATGTACCTGAGAGCCTCGCTAAGGCGTCTAAAGCATTGAGACATGTCCCAACTGAGACACGTCAAGATTCGGACCGACGAATTCAACTGCCGAGCATCGAAGTTCGATCGACTGCGTTGTCACCCGTAAGGCTGGAGAAAGATGGATATCAGATCATCTATTCGTTGACGTTTTGATGTGGATCATCGCCCTAAATGCAAAATATCGTCAGTGATCGCCGTCGGGAAGCTTGATGAGTGTAGATCAGATAACGGGATATGCCGTTGAGACTGCCGCACGAGGAGCTTTAGCGGGCATTTCGACCTTGAAAAGAATGACAAGGAGCCAATAGGATCAATCCCTCCAACATCACAGAACGCCTCTGACGAACTTCGAGCTGTCACTGCTCAAGACTGTGAAGACACGGATGGCATCCGTTCCGAGACACAGCCCTCGGGAGTTCAACTTTCCTAGCCAGATCTTGAAATCCGGATCGGACGATGCATGAGATTCTGATGGGATGCAAAATCAAGATGGGATGTGAAATCAAGTGGGGGGAGTCGACGTTGTATGTAATCCCCTGCCTGGACTTTTAAGTTCTTACAGATACCCGTCGGTACAAGGTCATTGAAGCGTGTGCCGATCATAATTCCCAAAACGCTGAACTAGTCCTGGCGCGGTGCCCATTCGAGAGAATCAGTGCTGTCAATGGATATTGGGCTACAATTGGGCAAGATTCGTCAACGAAGCGCAGGAGAGACACCGAGGTGAATCTAACATTCTTATGCAGTAGATCCTTAAATGTGATGTTGCGGACATGGCAAAATTGTAGAAAGCTGAATCCCTGCGAAGGGCGATCGAGGTCGATTTACCTTGATTGGATTACGACTGAGCTTTCCCAAGTGCACATATGTTTCTACACAATGAGCAAGGACATGTAAGTAGTTCTCCATATATTAATCTTTACCTTAATGCCAGTTAATACGGTTCCCTTAACGAAGAGCGACGACACAGTCCTGACAGTTACACCCAAAGTTGCCATTGATGCTACAATAGTCACCCGACTCTTGCAAGTCTGCTGTGCCTAGAAAGGGAAATACACGTAAAATGAATTTGAGTGAGCTTTGGATTGCCTTTCTTGTTCTCATTTGTCCCTAATTTGACATTGGATTATGGGATATGGGGTATAGAGAATGAGCGTGTGCCCCGCCTGTTGTCGATTTAGTGGCCGTTGCGGCCTAGGTTTAGTGGCCACAGCAGGCGCGGTCGCGCTTCTACATGGGACGTCACTGAAATTGAGCCGCGTACCAACGCGTCCTATCGACCCGCCCTTGACAGGAAATCGACTTATCCTCCACACGTTCGGTTACGGTTACATACGTTCTTCCATATTGAAGACTCCTCTTGCATATGATACTCCAATCTCATGACCCTCGAATCTTGAACATGTCGTAAGAGGACTGTTTATATCTCCTTTTCCATGTCCTCTCCGGTGCCCCTCGATTCCGGCGCGTCGCGTCCACAATCTAGGATTTTGACACCAAGCTCCGAGGGCAGCTTGAATCGCAACGATGTCCCTATCTCACCCGAAGGACGCAAAAGGAAGAGGGCGGACTCGGTAGCGATGGATCATTTGCTGAAGCCGTCAATCGCTCTCAAGGTTCGTTTCTCGCTCATCGCTGGATGGTACTATCCTTGCTAAACTGTGAGATAGCCCCATCCGCCAAACCTCCACATACAGCCCCGCGTTTTGCAACCTCTAATGGTTCTTCCCCGTGAGAATCTTCCACTGGGTTGTATCGACTTCAATGCCTCTCATTCCGACTTGTCACAAACCCGACTCTTCGAATCTCATATCAAAATCCTCGACCTAGAAAGCCGTATGGGCTCCGTTCCTGTTCTCTTGCTCGCCCGAAATGAGTCGACCCGTACCGTTTATGCTCTCGAGCGACAAGAAAATGGGTTATTTGTTGCGTGCAGGTTGGGATCTTGGGTTGAGCTGGATCAGTTGGCAAAGCATGCTACCGCCAGCTGCCGAGACAGGCTCCGACCAGCCGCTAGGCACGAGGTTCAAGCGCAGAACACTTCTATTTCCATGACCACGCCGCAAATGCACAAAGACCATAAGCAGAAGAGAGCTGCCATTGAGGCGATTCAATCTCTTGTTCGCAAGAGGGCAAGGTCCAGATCCGTTTCAACCTTCGAAGAGGCTACTAGACTGGAAGACAATATTGAGTCGAATACTGTTGTAGGACGACAACTGCCATCACCGGCCCTCAAGCAGGAGGAGCTTCATGACGAGCAACCTGTAGCTAAGGAACAGGCCTCAGCAATGGTCACAGTCCCGGTGACTGCTGAAACTGCGGAATCACCTCCCCGACAAACAGCTGACGATATCTTTGAGAGCATCAGAATGCAGTATTCCGAAGCACTTTATAAATCCTTGGTTTGTCACCCAGCTAGTAGATTCTCAAGCATTGCTGATCTTGTTAGGGCTCTTTGGCGTATTTTGCCAAGGGACCACTGTCCCGGGCACGTTCTGCCTTCCACTTAGATCTAGAGTCAAATCTGGATATGGGTAATCTAATAGATTTCTTGAAAAGTCTTATTTTAACAACAGTACAAATCGATAATAAGTATCGTGAGACGATTCCTGGGGTCATATCAAAAATGAAAACAATGGTCGAGAGCTCTGATGAAGGTCGAAAGAAGAAGCGTCGAACGAAAAAGATGAAACTAGGCAAAGATGGACTATATCCCTACGAAGAAGACCAGATCAGAAAGTGGTGGGTCTTGAACAAACCCGAGCTAAAAGACGACGAAATCGATGTTCCGGCCCAGCAGATTAGGTCACTAACCTCGATGCTTCGGACGAGGGAGACCCAACTTCAAATGATCCTCATTCTAGAGATTCTAGCACTGGAGCCTCTCCGGGCTACTGAGGACGCGGAGGAAAGCCAGCTTCCAACACTTCCTGGTGTTGCAGAATCTCAAGATCACATGGCCCCTCCGCCCCCGAAGAAGCGGAACAAACATAACTTACCCGTCTTAGTAGATGTCCATGCCGACCGCTTGACCATTTGGCAATCCACAGTCTCTGACGAGCAGCTATTGTTAGAGGATTCACAAGTGTCGCGACATCCGGGTGATGACAATCCTCAAAAGGCATCATCCGAACCCCTCAAGGACTTCTGTGTTGACGTTATTGTGCCTTTGTGAGTCTAACCCTTGATTGCTGAATATAGCAACTAACCATAGTTAGCTTCTCGGCGCGCCTTCCAGAGTTGTGTGACTCTATCAACCGGAAACTAGGAGGACCAGTCATCATACAGCCTTCCAAGTCGAAGGGCTTGAAGCGGCCCTCTAGTAAGCGTGAGCAGAAGCCTGGAGCGGCTACTCAGCGGCCTGCTCCGGTCAAAGCTCCGAGGACTCTTCAAAGAGCGTTGTCTACCGAACAACAACGACGAAGCGTTTCCAGAGGCCCTAGCAACATGATTGCCCTCATGCGCTCAGCTACTTCAACTTCCCTCCCGAGCATCAAACGCGAAGCCAGCGAGCCAGCAACTCTAAAAGCGATGATCAAGGCAGAGTCTCAACTCTTGAACAAGAGGAGTGGCTCCCTCTCCCGGAGTAGCAGCATGACCAGTCTTCAGGATGCAAGGGCCAAGAAGCAGGCACTCGTCGATGCAGAGCTAAAGGATGCCATTTCGGCTCTTAGAAAGCCCAATCGCGACGTTGTCGGGAAGGCCTTGGCTGAGGCTGAGGAGCGTCGAGCTTCGAGTGGACTTTCCGCTAAAAGTGAGTTTGAATAATTACGCCAAGAACTCGCGCAGGGTCTAACATGCTTTGCAGAAGTACGAAAGGTAGGACGAAGTTCCCTGGGTTCATCTATCGTCAAAGCGACTCCCGCGAATTATCGATTCAAGGATGTGTTTGCTGGGAAGTCAGACTCAGCAGCAGACCTTCCATTAATGAGTACCGAAGAAGTAATTCCCCCTTCAAGTGTTCCATCCGTAGTGCCATCTACAGGTATGAGAAAAGGCTATCGAGACGCTTGCCACGAGAGCGCGTCTCCTTTGAATAATATCGGGCGCACGCCCACCAAATCGTCAGCGGCATCGAGCTTTCTTCGCCGACCTGCCAACGAGGAGCCAGCGATACCAAATTCACCATTAATGGAGAGGAGGACCGTGTCCGCAGAGCAGCTCCTCGTAGTGGGGCAGGAGCAAAGACGACTCAGCTTCTCAAAGAATGAGGACATTTATGCAACACCAGTCAAAGCTAAAGCAAGTGAGCTTAGGGACACTGAGAACTTGCAAAATGAACCACCCAGAAAGAATGTGTCCATTTATGAGGCACTGGGGTGGGATGATGATTATGATCTATAAATGAGTTGCTCCAGGGGCATATTGCATGGGTTTCAATCAGGCCTGAGACATACGGATAGCATACACAGCATTAGTAGGCGTTAGCATCATGGTAGGATAACTGTATGGATAGTGACATGATATGACACATCGCTCAATAAGACACGTATGGGGTATGAAGGTTTAAGATATCTTGTTTATGCCGCTGCCGGCTCTACGATCATCGTAGGTAATTCCCGAATATCTACATGCTCCTGAGATCCCAGGTCAACCACACGAATCGCCTCCATCCCTACAATGCCCTCCTGGAGCGCGAGGAATTGCAACTCAACGACGTGACAGGCACCAGGAGCTAGAGGTCCTATGCGGGTATCCGCACTTAAACAGACAATATCAGTTGAGTCGACCAAAGAGCTCTTCTGCATTGCATGGAGAACATTGTCCTCAATAACAGCATCTGCGATTTCCTTCTCCCCTCGTCGTTTACCGCTAGTAGATGATGGACGCATCATGCGGACATCGTTGCGCCGGCGCTTGGGAACTGCGACAAGAGCGAGTTTCCGTGGTGGACGGGCGCTCTTCTCGGTGGCGCGGTTGACCACGAAGACTGTCCAGGAGAAGACGTCGCCGGGATGAACAGGTTCGGAAGGACCGCTGAAGGTCATGGTAATGCCGAGATCTGGGACGGAGGCTTCAGTTTGAGTGGACGCTTCGAGGGCCGGGAGGGCGTCCGGGCGGATGATGGAGGGGGACTTGAGCGGAACATTGATCTGGCCTGCGATGGAGAGCTGAGAAGGACGGTGAGAGCGCTGGATTCCGGCTCCCGTGGTTGGGCCGAAGCCTGGGTTGACTGGGGTGGTGAAGTCAAGGTTAGTAGTCCATGACATGGAGAGACGAGGTGTGCAGACGCCAGGAACGACCTGAGCAGTGGCGGAGATGGTGATGTCGAGATCCCTTGTGGGGTTTTTAGGGGTGACATCGAGTTCGTGGGGTGCGATGCGATAGAGGAACGTGATGTGGTCGTGAGATACGCAGCTCAGGGGCATCTGCATCCCGGCTTCACCGTTGAGTTCCTCAATAACGCTATCTGGAATTGACAGGGCGATGTTATCGAGGGATATTTCACAGTCGAAGTGAGAAGTAAAGTCGACCTCGAGGAGAGCGATGACGGCGGAACTGGATGGCGCAGTGTTAGGGCGTGAGAATCGTATCCTGGTATGAATGACAGGGAAGATCTTAAGGTCTAGTTGTTGTAAGGCGCGGATGTGCTTTACTTGACCCTGGTCTCTTGTGACTGGTGCTACTCTCGAAACTCTTAACGCAGAGAGTCGAGGCTTAGCACCATCAAGAGCAGGGTCATTACTAAAGGACTCGAGAAGGTTGAAGCCCGATGGCACTCCGCTCTGAAGGTAGCCCGTTCCTTTTGAGCTGAGTTCTATTGTAGTCTCGGGCTTCAAGCTTGCAGACGCAGAGAAGATGGCGGAGGGGTTATGGAGCCGGATGCGCGGACGGGCGAGAAATACAGGCAGTTTCCAGACGGCATAGATGTGCTGTCCTGATTCGTCCTCTCCATCGCTATCTTCCTCGTCCAGGACGATGAAAGGGTCGTCGACATCTTTCACCCTGCCAGAGAAGACAGTGTCAGTTGTTTGTGAGTGCTCACGGTTGGCGGTTATGCCGTTAACAATCTGAGCTTCAAGAGCGATGTCTAATCTTCTGAGGTGGGTTTGCAAGGTCTTCTCATCTGTCCATGGTGTTCTCAAGATAAGAAGGACATCAACCGTCTCATCTAGGTTTCGTTAGTTGTGAGCCCCGTGTTTAGATGAGGACAACAACTAACCAAAGAACAGAGACTCTCTCGTGTCTATGCAATCGAGTATTGATTTTCCTGGTTCGACTTCCTTAAAGGCCGTTTCCAGATCTAAGTCCGTTTCTGAAGGAATTATATATGTCAACTGAGACTGCTCCGCAAATATGGAGGATGGGTCTGGGTTGAACATATTGGTGAGATCCTCCGTTGTCACCGCGTCGGGTTGAGCCATGGTGCCAGTGGAACGACGCTACCGTTTCATTAGGCTGTAGTGGAAATAAACCTCTCAATCCAATTTCAGACTCGTTTTCCGTTTTTCCGTTTTTCTTTTCTGTTTCGGGCCAGCCGTAGAGTTGATCGTTTGGGGTCCAGACGGTCGCCCTTTGAAGCTGCTCTGTGGTTCAGAACGTGGCTGCAGCTCGGTCAGTTTCGGTTAAATGCATATCACCCACGTTGCGCCTGACTTGGCCCGTGCGCCAAAAGTTCATCGCTCGCAAACCTGAGCCTTCCTACAAGACTCCAGCAACGGGACTTGCCATTTACACCATCGCCTTCACTCGGAAGTCCGGCGCATTGCTGTTTGGGCCAATACGAGTTGCAATCACTTGTTTCCAAAGGGAGACCGGACGGCTCTTCACGCGCAAACACTCGACATCGTCACGATGAACGGCTTCGCCAGTCCCTATGGCCAGCCAGCCTCGGCTTGGCAGGAACACCGCACCCCGGACGGACGAGCCTACTATTACAATAATACGACGAAGGTGACGCAATGGACCAAGCCCGAGGATATGATGACGCCAGCAGAGGTAAGCTTCGATGAGCATTCGCCTTGTTTGATGTCGCTAACTTAATTATACAGCGCGCTCTCGCGAACCAGCCATGGAAGGAGTATACTGCAGAAGGAGGTCGCAAGTATTGGTATAACACTGAGACGAAGCAGAGCTCATGGGAGATGCCCGAGGTCTATAAGAATGCGCTCGGTGCGACAAGCGAGCCCGCAACTCCCGTACCTCAAACCCCATATACGCCTACCGGTGGCTACTCGAACGCTTCATATGACCAACGCGACCAACGCGACACGTTTCCCGAGTCTCGACAGCTGACATATGGAAGCGACCCTAAGGCCCAGGCATTTGTTCCTGCGAGCAACGATCCCGAGTATGCTACCGCTGAAGAGGCAGAGGCCGCCTTCACCAAGCTTCTCCGACGCAGCGGTGTTCAGCCTGATTGGACCTGGGAGCAGACAATTCGAGCCACTGCCCGAGACCCCCAGTTCCGCGCAATCAAAGACCCCAAGGATAGAAGGGCTGCGTTTGAGAAGTATTGCCAGGACATGGTTGTTCAAGACAAGGAGCGAGCTAAGGAGAGACTGGCAAAGCTTCGTGCTGACTTTGAGACCATGTTGAAGAGGCACCCTGAGATCACTCATTATACCCGCTGGAAGACCGCCCGCCCCATGATTGAAGGGGAGACTATTTTCCGTTCCACTAATAATGAGAACGAACGCCGTCAGCTATTCGAGGAGTACATCATTGGACTTAAGAAGTCTCATGCGGAGCAGCAAACATCGAACCGAAAGAACGCTATGGATGGCCTCATCGATCTACTACCCAAGCTGAATCTGGAACCGTATACTCGTTGGTCTGATGCTCAAGGTATCATCTCATCTACCCCACCTTTCCAAAATGACGAAAAGTACCAGACTCTCAGCAAATTTGACATTTTGACTGCATTCCAAAATCACATGAAGGCGCTGGAGCGCACGTTTAATGATACCAAGCAACAAGAGAAGAACCAGAAGTTCAGAAAGGAACGCAAAGCCCGGGACGCTTTCAAGTCTCTTCTAAACGAACTTCGTAAGGACGGCAAGATCAACGCCGGAACAAAATGGCATCAACTTGTCCCTCTGATCGAGAATGACCAGCGCTATACCAATATGGCCGGCCAGGGAGGTTCAACCCCCCAGGAGCTATTCTGGGATGTCATTGAAGAGGAGGAACGTGGACTGCGCGTTCCCAGAAACATTGTTCTCGATGTCATAGAAGTAAGTTGCTATATGACAAAAGAAAAGACTTCAACTAACGACGGTGTAGGACAAGCGATTTGACCTGACGCCTGCGAG
Organism: Nectriaceae sp. PG4201; assembly: GCA_023628695.1. NCBI lineage: Eukaryota > Fungi > Ascomycota > Sordariomycetes > Hypocreales > Nectriaceae > Nectriaceae sp. PG4201. The sequence continues at coordinate 967,541 of JAMAKE010000005.1, forward strand.
CGAATTTGAGGAGTTCCTATCCATCATGAAGGATGATCGACGAACTGCTAACATTAATCGTGATATTCTCAAACTGATATTTGATCGAGTAAGTTTGTTCTCGTTCTCCTCCTTACAACTCATACTCATATTATTCTACAGCTCCGCGAAAAGAGCTCTTCCGCAAAGCGCGACGATGACAGACAGTCAGAACGCCAGCAACGCCGAGCTGTTGATGAATTGCGCGCCTTCATCAAACGCCTAGATCCTCCAATCACCCTGGGTGAAACATATGAAAAGGTACGACTTCGACTACTGAATTCAGACGAGTTCCAGGCCATCACTTCCGAGGACGCTCGACGAAGCGCCTTTGATAAGCACATGCGCCGGCTACGCGAAAAGGAAGAAGAGGTAGACAGGAGCTACAGCCGCCGCGACCGAAGGTCCAGTGAGCGAGACCTACACCGCCGTGAAAGAGAACGGTCTAGAGGTGAGCGATCTCATCGGAGCAGTGGACGTGCTGCTCGACGTAGTCGCAGTCCGGAGCCAGACGCATATGAGGCAGACAGGCGCAAGGCCATCGCCGAGCGTGAACGTAACCACCGAAAATCGACTATGGCAGAGAATCTTTTGACTTCCGACCGAGGACGCTTGTCGCCACCACCGCGCCGCGAACGCGAACGTGAACGCGAACGAGATCGAGAATACGATCGGCGGTCTCGCTCCCACCGTGATGACGACGGGCATTATGAGCGTGAGCGCAGAGACAGGGAGGAGGAACGTGAGAGACTTTATCGTCGCCGCATTGACCGAGGTTCGTATGACGAGCTCCCTTATGGAGATGAACGCCCGTCAGGTTCTCGACGACGCCGTGATGACGAAGATGACTACACCCGCCGAGATTCAAGGGATTCCAAGGTACGACGCCTCTCAACTATGCAGCATCACAGCGACATCATCAAGGCTAACCACCACGGCAGCGATTGAGAAGAGACAGATCCAAGGAGCGCAGTCCGCCGCGCGAGGTCCGTCCCAGGATAAAAACACCTCCACCAGCAACACCCGCTAAAGACGTGCATTCTGGGAGCGAGGAAGGCGAGATCGAGGAGGATTAGAAGCCCCTACCCCCTTTCCTTGAAGTATCCTTCACGATCCGATACTAGGCTTCGTTTCTCAGTACGTACTAGCATCGTCATCCCCCGACGGCTGTTCGCTGGGCAAGATGACCCTTCGAGTACAGGCTTTCGGCTACCTTTCTATCCGCCACCATGGGACGCAATGTTGGAGAGGGTTTGCCCTCGAATCTCTTCTTGGAGATTGGTGTTTACCTAGCTAGTATGTCCCCATCCTCCCCTACCTAGGTTTTGCCTGTGATGTGTAGGTACGTATGTAGGACAGTAGCAATCATTGGGAGGGATAGTAATAGATGAAAATATTTCGCCCACATTCACATTTGCACTGGACTTCAAATTCGCGTGAAGACTGAGATATCCACTTAATTTTTGACGATTCAGCATGTGTATATTGATAGGTAACTAGCAGCACGTTATTTAGTATGTCTCCCGCGAGGTAGGAAACTAGACGACAGTCATCCTGCTTGATCCGTTGTCCCTCATTCTACGAATAAACTCGGTTCCGCCTCCGACAATGAGCTCGTCCCCTGATAATTCAACGGCGGGGACGTATTCAAAGTCAACGGACCACAGAACGGTAGATTCAAAACACAAAGAATTCACAAAACCTCCTCAGGCGAACCGAAGTTTTCGTAGGACCAGACAACAGGGGATAGACTGTCGTCGCCGCTGTTAGCCATCTGGATCGTCATCCTCGCCGGCGCTGTGCTCCTCTATTCCCAAGCCACGAATATGACCGCCCTTACGCTTCTTTAGCGAATCTCCATTTTGAACGCCCCAAACGCCGAGAGATGCATCATGATTGGGAGGGAAGGTGTCCTCTGAGGTGCCCTCAGGCCTTATTAGGATCATCTTCGAGGAAGAACTATGGACAACGTTAGTGATAGCTTCGAGTAGAGGGCAGGAGGATAACTCACGTAGTTGCCAGTCAACTTCTGCTCCTGATCAAGCTGAGAACCCAGCTTGTTGATACGGGGGCGGAAGTTAGTAGGATCACGACGGAAGGTGACGTTGAGGTTCTTCAGGAACGCGTTGCAACCAGTGAGAAGAGACTCGGGTGTGTTGGCGTGGGAGTTGATGCCGGGCTCTCCATCGAAGACGATGACACGGTCGGCGAGGTAGGTAGCCATGATGAAATCGTGCTCGACGATGAACGCAGTCTTCTTGGAGTGCATAATGTATCGCTTGATGACACGCGAAGCGATGATACGCTGCTCGGAGTCAAGGTAGGCAGAGGGCTCATCAATGAGGTAGATGTCGGCGGGCATGCCAAGAGCGAGAACAATGGCAACACGCTGCAATTCACCACCGGACAAGTTCTTGACTTCCTGATCGATAAAGTCGTCAAGCTTCAGAGGCTTGACGACATCAGTCTGGAACTGAGGAGACAGGAATGCCTGCTTAATCTTCTTGAAGAAGAGCTGGCGCACAGTGCCGTCGAACTTGGGGGTAATGGTCTGGGGCTTCATGCTGATTCTCATGTCAGGGACGGAACCCTTGCTGTCGGGCTTGAGAGCGCCAGCCAGAAGTCGGCAGAAAGTCGTCTTTCCAGTTCCGTTCTCACCCATCATGACAATAATTTCAGAATCGGTAAATTCACCGGCGTCGATACGGAGCTTGAAGTTTCCAAGAGCCTTTTCCATCGCAGGGTACTTGAATGCGCGAGACTTATCGATGGCGAATTCATCAGTGCCCTCGGCAATTCTGAAGGTCAAAGACTCATCACGGAAACGCAAGTTCTCGGTGGGGATGTGGCCGTCAAGGAAGATGTTGATACCTTCACGAACGGAGTGAGGCAGGGTAACGACACCATAGATGGCGGGCTTTCCGTAGAGGACACAGATGTAGTCGGAGAGGTAATCGAGGACGGACAAATCGTGCTCGACTACGATGATATAGTCGTTGTCGCGAAGCAGAGAGCGAATGACCACGGCAGCGCTCAATCGCTGCTTAACATCGAGATAGGACGATGGCTCGTCGAACATGTACACATCTGCCTTCTGAACACAGACAGTACCTATAGCAAAACGCTGGAGCTCACCGCCGGAGAGGAGAGTGACGTCTCGGTCCATAATGTGGTTCAACTCGAGAGTATCGGCAACCATCTCGGTGTTGCCCATAGTGGCACGGCTCTCGATCAGGGCGCGGACGCTCTTGTTCTGGCCTCGAATAGCCTTGGGGATCTGATCCACATACTGGGGTTTCACAACAGCCTTGAGATCATCTTCTAGAAGCTTGGTGAAGTAGTCTATCGAAGGTCAGCACTCGAGCAATATAACACGGAAACCTAGACTCTATAACGTACTCTGTAGTTCAGAGCCACGGAAATACTTGATGACATCCTCCCAGTCAGGGGGGTTGGCGTGGCGACCCAAGTTAGGCTTGAGCTTTCCAGACAGAATCTTCAAGGCCGTACTCTTGCCAATACCGTTGGTACCAACCAAGCCCAGAACCTGACCGGGTCGGGGCATCGGAAGACGATGCAACTTGAAGCTATTCGGGCCATAACGATGTGTGACTTGGCTCTCGAGGTTCGTAGGCAGGTTGATGATGGTGATGGCGTCGAAAGGGCACTTCTTCGGGCAGATACCGCAACCAATGCAGAGCGACTCAGAGATGAAGGCCAGCTTAGATTCAGGAGTGACCTCGATACAGAGCTTGCCACTACGGACGACCGGACAAGACTTCTTGCATTCTTGACGGCATTTTCGAGGGCGACACTAACGGGCGAGAAGGGTCAGTATATCGTAGGTGGCGGGGTACTCGATAGCGGAGGAAGGGTATCGACGAACCTTGTCGCTATTGACAATGGCGATACTAGTTGCAAACACATCAGTATGATTTCTCTATATTATGGACAGCCTAAAGCCCATCTTCTCGCAGCACATACCGCGTAAGCTTGTCCGACATGGTTGCGACGGAGGGAGGACAGAGAACTTGAGAAGCAATCTGGATTTCGAGGTGGGGCTTGGGTTTTATACAATTTTTTTCAAGGTGGGTTGAAAAGTGGAACAATGAGGAGCTCTTCTACGACTTCCAGCACCAGAGAGTTGCAAGGGAAAAGCTCGCGCGCGTGGAAGACGAGGACACGCGTGTTGCGCTTGACAAGACTACTGCGAAAAGAAGGAAAAGTGTAAGGGAGAGGCGAAGGTTGTGGTAGTGTCCCGGTGTGTGGTCATCAATTTTTCACGCCTTGTGAATCGTCCACTTTGGCGGGGCAGGGCCAGTGGGGGAGGATCGCCAAAGTTCAGGGCTGTTAATCACCTGCCCAGCTATAGGTAGGTTGTGCTACAGGGTAGGTGGGTATGGAGCTACGGTTCAGTCCCCAACCTGAAAGTTTTATTAGTGCCGGTAAATTGTTGATTGGTGCTCAAGTATGACTGTGATACAGCCTGTGATCGAAGATAGAGAGCATTGGATTGGCCAACTTCAAACAGGCATCAGCATTGAGATTTCAAATTCTACAGCCGCAGCGGAAATTCTTCGGATCTGGCTATGGCACCCCGAAGAACTGTGCTTACTACTAGGAGTTACTACGTACTTGGTTACAGCTACTACGTAGTATTGGCTTAGCCACTGGCAGTTAAACTGCTGTCACCCTCCTCCACATCCACTACAGGACCTATGTTGCTCAGGTTGAAGTACAGCAGTTCCCTTTACCTAGAGTGAGCTCCGCGCCGATGAAGTCCGCCAACAGTTTGCAAGACATACTTGTCATCTCGAGCAGTTACTCATTGGAAGCACTGTCGCCACCCAGGGGGATGGGGACGTAGCCTGATATTTGTCTGATAACTTATTCGTCCTGAGGTTCAAACTTGCGGGTAGCCTTTCCAATATTTACCTCGACGCCAGTCGATTACAGACCACGACACGGTGTCAGACGATCCATGTACGACTAGAAAATCCCTTATGGTATACGCCGACCAAATTATCCCCTTCCATGATATGCCCCAGGAACTTCAAGCCCCCCATTTCAAAAGGTAAAAACGAAGAGTATATAGTACACTCGGTCCATTCGGCGGTTTGCCCAACCTTGCAAAGCGGACAGCATGAGCCTAAATTAAACCAATAATGGCCTATGTAAACTCCAACCCAGTCACCTCTAATGGCAAGCTGACGCTGGTCTTGACGCCCACTATGCAATCTTGCTAACAAGGTTAGGCTTATAGTTGGGAGGTTCCAGCCATATTGTCGCTACCACGACGTTGATTTGCCGGCTAGCCGCCGGCCTCTAACATGTCTACAACCGCCGGGGCTTTGGGAAGCTTCCGGTCCAATTGTGTGGGGAATATGTTATTCGGTCTGGCTGCACTATTGGCATCTGTCATTGGTAAAACTCTCATTCGTCAGCAAATGTCTATTGTTTTTATCTTACTGTGGCTGTTCAACAGCGCGAAGAATGACTTGCTTTTCTGCAGCCGACTCAAACGACCAATGTCTCATCTGAACTGAATCACGACCGGAACCTCATAAAACCTAGATGCGTTGATAGAGGGATGGAAAGTAATAACGCAAATGCACAAAGATACTACATATTAAGAGACACTCAATCCAAGACATGTACGCGACTTTTCGTAAAGATTTAAAATCCTACGGTAAACCTCCAGGGTAGTTAACATGGATAGTAGACGAGGGCAACAAAGCGTTACAAGATACTAAGCCCGACTTCTGACACAGACGTAAGGCTACCACCAACCAAACCTATTTGAGGACAACCTTCCAAACGTGCAAAGCGTATGTTTCTCGATTGGTAAAGTGAATTCTATTGTGACTTACGTTCGTTCGTGGTTGGATATTGTGCATCACGTGACCTGAAACTTACATGGCTGAATGGAGTTTGGCCCAGAATAGAAAGGCGCCCGTGCTTTCGGACCATCACCCGTGCATCCAATTCTTTCCCCTACCTCTCCACCAGTGCATTTTGTGACATTCCGCCCGTCTCCTTCACACTCATCCAAGTCGCCCCGTTCATCTTCCGATCCCGCCAAGCAAACCCGAGAACGTTCCCGATCCGACTTAGATGCTATCTGCAGCCTGGACGTCATTCATTAATGACTTGTAAGTTGCCCTCATCTTCTTACCTTTGCTGCTATTGCCGTGGGCCTACTGGCCTGTCACCTGTCGTCGAACCAGCCTCAACTCCGGTCGCCTACATCGCGATACTGGCTCCTAAGGGTTGGATATATGTCATACTAGGTTTATATCTGATGGAGACGGCTCTATTTGATGACCTAGACACCTCGGTGACTCGAGTGCTTGGCCTGCGGTCGTCAGGCAACCACAATTGCCGTGTCGATATACTTCAGCCTTGTCATCAACAGCTCGTGCCGGATGCGACAAGCTGGATTGTTCTATCTTTTGCCGCGTGTTTTGTCCATGTGGGAGATGCGTCTGGATCGCCGGGCTTGTCTTTTCCCAATAATCCCTCATCCACATCACCTGGGGACAGAATCATCAGCTAACGTCGCCGCGAATCTAGCAGGCAGCTCTTGTGAACACCAACATGATGTCCACCCCTACTTTGGGGGGTCCCTCAAACGGACACTTGTCGCCGAATGATGGAATGAACTCGATATTGGATAACGGAGGCCGCCTAAGCGATAGCGACTCCTCCGAAACCCACGATCCTCCCGCGTATCGACCATCACCGTCACCATCGGATGATGTGAATGACATCTCGAATACCGCTGACAACGACCACCCGATGTCAGAAAGTAACGATGCAAGCGAAGACAACGCGTCTGAGGATGGTGACTTCGATATGGAAGAGAGCTTGCCATCACAGCATGACGACGTGCAGGAAGAGCGTGCGAGTTCTACGGACTCCAACAGAGCTTCAAAGCGCAAGTCGCCTGTTGGCGAAGACGAGTACATTAAAGCCAATCCTGAGCTCTATGGACTTCGACGAAGTGTATGTCATGAAAATTTTTCACTTCTCACCGTTTCGCTGGCTAACTGGCATCTACAGACTCGCCCTCGAGAACAACGCAAGATTGTAAGCAACACACTATGAGGCCGATTTCGGGATATGCTAACAGGTCGCCGTTAGGTTGACTCTGATGATTCAGACTCGGACGTTGCTCCAGCTAATCGTCGCAATGTTAAGAGACGTCGTGTGGAGACCTCTCGTGCTTGTAAGTGTGATCCCTCATGCCGCTCGGTCTGGCTCTTCGCTTCCGAACAACCTCTAACATGGGCTTTTTTTTTTTAGCTTCTAAGATAGGCACGCCGACCTTGCGCGCATCTACCAACGATTCCGATTCCGACTCTGATAACTATGGCGGAGCCCGGGCAAAAAGCCTACAGAAAAAAGCCCGACTACAACGAGAGGCGCAACCCGATCTGGCCTTTGCTGAAAAGCGCTGGTCGAGTCGCCGTGCGGCGCAGGTTGTCCAACAAGGTGCCTACGAAGAGAGCGACTTCGAAGAAGAAGACGAGGACGACTTAGCTCCAGCTCAGTATGTTGCTGACTATGTCGATGACTCTCCGTACGTTGAAAAAGTTGTAAGGCACCGACTGAAGGATGGACTGGAGCTCGCATGGGACTCTAGCCGTCTTGATTTTGAGTACTTCATTAAGTGGCAGGGTAAATCGCACCTACATGACACCTGGGAGACCATTGATGAGCTTCGAAACGTTCGTGGCTTTCGTAAGGTTGAGAACTATTTCCGAAAGTGTGTGGACCAGGAGCTGGATATCCGATTTGGAGACGACATCCCCCCTGAGACGAAAGAGCAATTCTTCCTCGACCGTGAGCGAGACGAAGAAGCTTTCGAGGACTATACTAAGGTTGAGAGAGTTGTTGCTGTTCGTGATGGTGACGAGGGCCCTGAATACTTTGTCAAGTGGAAGGGTCTCACCTACGAGGAGTCCACTTGGGAGGCTGCATCGGACATTAGTGCGCTGTTCCAAGATAAGATCGATCAGTATCTTGACCGAGCGTCTCGATCCTGGCAGTCGGATCGAAAGGAGTCCAACCCGGATACCCGATCCAAGATGGTGAAGCTGGAGAAGCAACCGGATTACATTGTCGGTGGTGAGCTTCGACAGTTCCAGTTGCGAGGCCTCAACTTCCTAGCTCTCAACTGGGCCCGAAGCAACAATGTCATCTTGGCTGATGAAATGGGTCTTGGTAAGACAGTCCAGACTGTCTCTTTCCTTAGTTGGCTGCGCAATTGCCGTGGTCAGGAGGGACCTTCGCTGGTGGTTGCCCCGCTCAGTGTCATTCCTGCATGGTGCGATACCTTCAACACCTGGTCTCCAGATATCAACTACGTCGTATACTTGGGTCCAGAGGACGCTCGGAGCATCATTCGCGAGCACGAGTTACTCGTGGATGGAAATCCCAAAAAGCCAAAGTTCAACGTCCTAGTCACATCTTACGAATTTATCCTCCAAGATTGGCAATTCCTTCAGTCAATCAAATGGCAAGCTCTTGCTGTCGATGAGGCTCATCGCCTCAAGAACCGCGAATCTCAGCTTTACGCGCGCCTGGTTGGTTTCGGTGTCCCATGCAAGATCTTGATTACTGGAACACCCATTCAAAACAACCTGGCAGAGTTATCGGCTCTGCTTGATTTCTTAAATCCCGGAAAGGTTGATATTGACGAAGACTTGGATTCACTCTCTGCGGTGGACGCGCAAGAGAAACTACAAGAGCTTCACAGGGCCATCGCCCCATATATCCTGCGGAGAACCAAAGAGACCGTTGAGTCGGATCTACCACCCAAGACAGAGAAGATTATTCGTGTAGAGTTGTCCGACGTTCAGTTGGACTACTACAAAAACATCCTGACCCGAAATTACTCTGCCTTGTGCGACGCCACCAGCGGCCATAAGAATTCACTTCTCAACATCATGATGGAGTTGAAGAAGGTCAGCAACCATCCATATATGTTTCCCGGCGCCGAAGAAAGAGTTCTGGCTGGTAGTGTTCGACGTGAAGATCAGATCAAGGGCTTGATCGCAAGCAGTGGAAAGATGATGCTGCTTGACCAGCTTCTATCAAAACTGAAGAAGGATGGCCACAGAGTCCTGATCTTCAGCCAAATGGTCAAGATGCTTGATATCCTCGGTGACTATCTCTCCTTACGAGGATATAAGTTCCAGAGGCTGGATGGAACTATCGCTGCAGGACCCCGACGCATGGCAATCAACCACTTCAACGCCGACGACAGTGATGACTTCTGTTTCCTCCTGTCTACTCGCGCAGGTGGCCTAGGAATCAATCTGATGACGGCTGACACTGTTGTCATTTTCGATTCCGACTGGAACCCACAAGCTGATTTACAAGCTATGGCAAGAGCTCATCGTATCGGGCAGAAACGACCAGTCAACATTTACCGCCTGGTTTCGAAGGAAACTGTGGAGGAGGAAGTCTTGGAGCGCGCTCGTAACAAACTTCTACTGGAGTACCTCACGATCCAGGCTGGAGTTACAGACGATGGCAAGGCAGCCTTTAAGGAAGAGCTGAATAAGAAGGGTCTCAAGATTGATGGCCCAACTTCCAACGAGGATATCCAAATGGTCCTGAAAATGCGTTCTTCCAAGATGTTTGAGCAAAGTGGCAACCAAGAACGCCTTGAACAACTCGATATCGACTCGATTCTTGAGAATGCCGAAGTCACCAAGACCAAGGTAGATGACAAAATCAACCTTAGTAGTGGTGGAATCGATTGGGATAGCTTCATGCAAATTACAGATGTCAAAGTGGATGACATTAATCTTGACTGGGATCAAATCATTCCTGCAGAAAAAATCGCCGAGATCAAGGCCGAAGAGGAAAAGAAGCAGCATGAGGAGTATCTCGCCAAGGTTGCAGCTGAGAGTGCTCCACGAAGAGCCGCTGTTAAAAATCGTAACAGAGAAACGGATCGAGCTGATCGGCTGAAGAAACGCCAAAGAGAACAGCAGCAAGAGGAAGAGGAACAACAGGCCTTGCTGGCTGATCCGAAGCGACCGTTGACTGAGAAGGAGCAGCGAAACCTCATCAAGGCCTACTTCAGGTTTGGGTCCATGGATGATCGCAGCGACGATATCATCAAAGAAGCAAAGTTGGTCGAGAGAGACACAGATTATGTCAAATCGGTGCTCAACGACTTCATATCATCTGCGAAGAAGGCTGTGGAAGACAACCAGGCCAAGCTCGTCGAAGAGGAAAAGAAGATGGGCAAGACCTTGACAAAGAAGGACAGGAAGGCAGTGTTGATCGATTTTGGCGAGTTGAAAAAGGTGAACGCTGAGACAGCCATCGAGCGACCTCAGCAGCTTCAACTCCTGCGTCAGTCAATTCAGAGCCACACCGATTTCCGATCCTTCCGTCTGCCTGATGCTACTAAGGCAGCACACTATAGCTGCCCATGGGGTGCAAAAGAAGACGCCATGCTTCTTGTCGGTATTGACAAACATGGATTTGGTGCGTGGGTACAGATCCGAGATGATCCCGATCTCGATATGAGAGACAAGTTCTTCCTGGAAGAGCATCGTGTTGAGAAGAAAGAGGAGAGGAGCAAGGGAAATGACAAGATGAAAGCACCTGGTGCTGTTCATCTCGTACGCCGCTCTGAATACTTGCTTTCCGTTCTGCAATCGAAGCACTCCAACGACCGAAGTACTCAGAAGGCAGTTGAAAACCATCACCGCAACAACAAGAAGCCGCATCTCACCAACGGTCATCGTGCGAGTGCAACCGCATCTCCTGCTCCGCAGAGCATGAAGAAGCACCGTGAGAGGGAGAGGGATCATAACCATGCTGATCATCATCGCTCTCGTAGCCATGTAGAGGAACGCGGCACACCCAGGCCCGACTTCAAGCGGAAACATGTGTCCCACGAGGATAGTCGGAGCCCTAAATACCGCCGACTCGACGAGACCCGTCGCTCTAGTAAGCATGGAGAAGATCGAGATCGAGATCGCTTCGAAAAGCCACGACATCGTGATGAGCATGACCGACGATCCGACAAACACCACCACCATCGTGACGAGCATCGTCGCGAGGATCACCGCCGAGACGATCACCGCCGAGACGACCATCGCCGTGACGATCGCCGCGATGACCGTCGTGATGACCGTCGTGATGATCGCCGTGATGACCGCCGTCGTCAAGAACGACATCGGGAAGACCGCGACCGTGGACGGGATCAGGAGTCCCGTACGCAGAATGAGCGCAAGGCCAAGGCCCTCCGACGACTCGACGAGCTTCGTAGAATCGGAGACAACAAGGATCAACGAGATAAGGACAACGACGCCATGATCTGGTTTCTACTCAAGCCTGTCCGGGAAAACTTTGAGCGGATCCTGTCTACGACTAAGGACAATGTGAGGAATAGCAAGGAGCGAGCTACTATCTTCGGAAACGAGCTTCTCGTTATTGGCACGTTTCTAGATAAAAAATTGCCAGCTACTGCTGCCGACGAAGGCCTGAAGGATAACTTCTGGTGAGTACCTTATCTGCTCCAACATATCGCCTTGATCTCTACTAACATCTGATGTAGGGACTTCCTAGCAGATCTTTGGCCAGTCGACGACACTAGTAAGAAAGTTACTGGGAGTCGCTTAAGCGGCATGTATCGATCACTCTACGCTCGAGACAGGAAGGCAGGATCGGGCTCGACCAAGACTAATGGCGCCTGAGCCAACTACACCTTTTATTTTTCAACTACTGCACGCCCCAGGACCTTGAGCAGATACCTGGATTATATTTGATGATTCATTTCGAGCATTTTGACATTTTTGTGCATCAGTTTTGGCAGTTTGGCGTTTGGTACAGTTGGTCGGCATTCTTTCCCTCATATTGCGGAAAGCTCTAAAGGATCATACCCGGTTTGCATGGTATAGGAATGACGTTGAGGAGTTTTCCCAGCCCCTTCTGGCTGGACCCAAAATAAGATGTCACAGAGTTGTGTCATCCATGTGTTTTTAGTTTCCTTTCAGGGTTCTGGAGTATCGGTTATGTGCGTCACAAATTAGGAGGTCATCTCACAACATAAGAGATGATGCATTTTTTGCTGTCTGACCTAGGGCTAGACTAAGGTCATGGATAGGACTTAGTCATGAAGAGTGGAGGAGCACGAACTGGGACGGCCTTCCGCATTAGATGACTTGTTTTATAGGCTTTTGGGGCGGCAAAGAGAGATGAAGGCCAAGCACAGAACTTGCTCGTCTCATAGACAGACAGATGAAATAAATTTTGACAACCCTGTCTCTGGTGTTGAGACTGTGATAAGGTGGCACTCACAAGAACTCACACCATTGGTAATGAATGCTCCATAAACCAAGAATAAACGCACAACACGCATGCTTCTGGTACTGTTCAATTGTACATATCCTTCAGTAGGCTGACTAGTGAATGAGCAATTCTGCGGTTCCGTTTTCGTTTCCGTATATGCGTAACCCCTTGTGATGGTGCTTTCTAGCTGGTGCCACGGTGATAATTGCCCTTCTGAGCCGGTCTCACCTGTTTGCAGCCCAAGTGAAAGCCGTTGGCTCAATGGCAGACGTTGAAATGCATTGCCATGGTCGGCCTCCCGCAGCCTACCAACCACAAGGCCCCCTCCAACCCGTACATCTGCACATGTCCCGAAAGGAAAGAGCACCTTGCGACCAGTTGCTTGATATGTTTTGGAAAGTTGCATAAAGCTACGTGGTCGGCCTCCTTGGTTGCTGGGCCTTATGATTATAGTCAGCACGATCATGAGCACTGGGTACGCTTCGGGATCTTGAAATGGCGCCCTCGGCGCTGTCTGTTTTGCATGCCAGATGCGCCGAGAACATCGCTCTCTTGCATCATTTGGGGAGGATCCAGTCCGACCGTCAACGGAACCGCAATGGAGATGATAGACCAGAACTCGACACAACCCGGACACTCTCCCTCAGAAATGAGAGAGCCCTAACTTCTGTCTTGGCTTTCTTATCTGGCATTCAAGACGACCCTAATAAGATCACTGCTGTTTGTGTCGAGGAAACCTCAACAGGCCTTATCGTCATGATCGCGGTCAACGCCGAAGGGCCGGACGAGTCGCCATATCTTCAATCCGTGAAGGAAGAGTTTGACAAGATATTCAATATCTTGAGAAAGGCCCTAACCAGCAAGTTTAAATACGTCTATATTTCACAAGAGTGGGACTCATGGTATCGCTAGCTTCGCGAGATCAGCTCTACGACCAAATCTACAGCGCCATCGTATTGATGTGCCAAGATAGAATCCTCACCCGCACTCGGCTGAAACCAGATGAACCTAAGCCTCCAATCGAAGTATTTCTCCAGGAGACTTCAGTCGGAGTGCGCCAGCTTCGTGGAATCAAAAATAGAAAGAACTTTTTGAAATGCTGCCGGGAGTTGATGAAGACACTGACCACCTTCCGTTCTCTCTCGTCTCAAGCGACTCAGGATGAACGGCATAATTGTCTGAAACTCATTATAGATGCCTCCCATCGCCTTTCTGAGATCCCTAACCTGGGTGAGATTCTACTGGAAAATCTAAATATCGCAGTGCCCGCGATGAACCCGACCTCCCGCCGCGCGATTCTGAATATCACCCAGAAGGTTGCGATGTATAGGAGGTCGGCATCGACACTGATGAAGTTCGCTAGAAGGTACACTGTTGTCCGTCTGGCGATCTCTAAAATCGTCACTCTTGATAATTCAGCATTTTCGCGACCAGTTGCCCCGGACTCCACACCCGAGTTGGAGACCGTTTTGGAAAGGATAGCAAACACGCATCAGACAGCGTGGAACGTGAATTCCTTGTTGAACATTCTTTCACAGAAGTTGAAAAAATCTTCTGAAGATTTTAAAAGAGAGCTTTGTAGACTCATGGCTGGGTCAAAGATTCATGCAGAAATACAGCTGATCTGGTACTTACAGAATCACGAAAGTCAAAACCCTCCGCGTGTCATCGCCTCAAACAAGGACGCCTGTTATCTTTGCAACGCTTTCATATCTCTTCAGGGGAGGTACGTAATTCCTGGTACGCACGGGAGATTATATTCAGGCTGGCGATTGCCCTCCATGCGGATGCTTGATGATATCGACGAGCGGTTCGTTGTGGACTTGGAACACAAAATTGTCCAGCGAGTGAAATGGTTTTTACGCAATCCGGTGAAGCCAGTTGATTATCCTTTGGAGAGCACGGTGCCGACGAGTATGGGGTCAATGACAACAATACTGACGATGGAGGAAGCCCTAGCAGAGCAGGACACTTCTGATAGTGGCGACACTGTTGTTCCAGAAGAAAAGGGTTTGGATGATAGCAACTCAACGGTTTCGGGAAAAGAGTCTGAATCAGTAACTCTGGAATCTGGGCCACGAGATGCCCAAACTCAGACAACGCCCTCCTTGCTTCCGGTCAAGTTTGTGACTCCCGAGGCAACTAGGGGAAATCAGTCGGGAACATCCCTACTTCCCCCGCCTTTGGAGACTGAAGAACGGTCATTCGTTCCTCGAGGCAGGGATCGGTGGAAAAGTATCAAACGAGGGAGAATCAAACACCTACAACTATCGAATGCTCTGAATCTCTATGTCGAGTACACATCACAACCACCTACTAGCGGGTCGAGGATGCTGAGATTCAGAGTTAGTAAGTTACCGAGCGAAGAAACAGTAGCTGTTATTGAATCAGAATGCCTGGTGTATGATTTGAAAAGCCTCAGGGAAGTAGATTGTGGCCAGAGTTGTCGAGTGGTGTATATGAGGTTGGGCGAGGACTTGTTTCGGGTCGACCTGGATGATTTTGTGAGAACCATGGCAAAGGAAACGGCGCAGGGGGTGGAATAAAGGAATTCAGCTTTAGGTTATGATTAACGATATATTTGTAGCTAATTGCACACCCTTTTTCCAGTAATTTCTTCTCGGAGAGTATTAGTTGATGGACCTATGTTGCCATCATTCTCACTAAGCTGGGCGAGACCACATTTGGGTAAGTAAGATCCCACAGCTTCAAGAAGAAACTCGTGAATTTCAACCGAGCACAGGCAATTTAGTTGTGGGAATTGCATTTCTTGAAACTAGAAAGTGCAATTATTCCCATTTACGGATGTGCTGAGCTGTCCTGCAGGCATGTGGGGAAGTCACGATGATCAGAACCTAACTTCGGTGAATGATGACCTGATGAGAGCTTGGCCTCAACCTCTTCTGTTTCATAAACCGCAACAGCCAG
Organism: Nectriaceae sp. PG4201; assembly: GCA_023628695.1. Classification (NCBI taxonomy): domain Eukaryota; kingdom Fungi; phylum Ascomycota; class Sordariomycetes; order Hypocreales; family Nectriaceae; species Nectriaceae sp. PG4201. The sequence continues at coordinate 982,808 of JAMAKE010000005.1, forward strand.
AACAGCAAGAGAGCTTATACACGTGGTTATCTCAGATCGAAATAGCATCTGTACCACTTCAAAGGCCGATAATCCCCCATCTGGAGTCACTTTTCCACCAACCCCCGCAACTGCAACTCACCTTCATCATGGCCGCCTCCTACGCCCACGAGCGTCATGTTGCCGAATTGGCTACCCTCCGCGCCTCCATCCTAACTAAGAAGGTACTTGAAAGCGTCAGCGGCATCTCCAAAGCAGATTCCTCCCCCGTCACCATCGCCGACTTCGCCGCCCAAGCCCTCCTCATCAGCGCGCTGCACTACGCCTTCCCTGACGACGCCTTCGTTGGTGAGGAGGACTCTACGGCTCTTCGTAGCGATGCCGCGCTGAGGGAAAAGGTGTACGAGCTGGTATCCTCGGCAGACCTGGCCGAGTTTGATGAGGAGGGGAAGTTGCTGCCGAAACCGAAGTCGGTGGAGGAGATGCTGGATTTGATTGATCTGGGAGGGAAGGGGCAGGGAGGCGAGACAGGGAGATTCTGGGTTATGGATCCCATTGATGGGACGGCAGCGTTTCTCAGGGGCGAGCAGTATGCTGTTTCGCTGGCGTTGATTGAGAATGGGAGAGAAGTTGTTGGGATATTAGGTTGTCCCAACCTGGGTCTTGATGCTGGCATAGTCCACGAATCTATCGTGGACAAGGAGGGCCTGGGTGTTATGCTCACAGCCGTACGAGGCCAGGGTTCAACTATCCGCAGAATGACACCCGAGGGTCTCCAATCTCCACGCCAACTCTCCAGACTCATCTCCCCCACCGACCCCAAAGAGCTACACTTCGTCGATTGCGCCCAGAGCACATCCTCCCGCCACGACATCATCGGCAGTTTGGCGGAGCACTTCAACGCCAAGTTCCCCAACACGGAAGTGTGGTCCTCGCACATGCGGTACGCTGCCGTCATCGTCGGCGGCGGGGACTTGCAGCTTCGTATTCCCTCAAGGGCGGGCGTAAAGATGTACATCTGGGACCATGCGGGCGCGCACTTGATTCTGACGGAGGCGGGAGGAAGGGTGACGGACTTGGATGGCAGGGAGATGGATTTCGGCGCGGGTAGGGATTTGGGGAGGAATAGGGGGCTGGTGGCTGCGAAGGGGGATATTCATGCGAGTGTGCTCGAGGTGTTAACGAATATTCTGGCGGACGATAAGAAAAGATCACCTTTAAAATATCAATGAGGAGATGGCAAAAGGGTATTGGTATAGTAAGGATATATCACATATTGTGATGATGGTGGTAAAATGTCATGTGCCAAATATATCGTCTATCCATATCTTTTTTCCATATTACAGAATATCTTACATGAGGCTACTCCTCCCTCCAATCTCCATACTCCCCTGGCCATCCTTCATCTGACCACTTCTCCCAACCACAAACTCCCTATAAATCCTCGACAGCCTCGCCTTCTCCTCAGAGCTAATACTAGCCCTAGTGTTATCCAGCGCCTTAACGAGGTGAGTCCATCCAATGACAACCTCCCTTTGCTCGGTGGCCTCTTGCTTAAGATCGGAGTTCGTTATCGGACCCCTGTGTACCTGCTTCGCCCTCTTACGGGCAGCCTTGATTTCGTCGAGTTTGGAGAGGATGGAGGCGTTCTCTACGAGGGCAGCGGATCTGCTCTGTGGAGTTGGTTGAGTGGAAGCCTTGGAGTCAGAGCCGTAAGGGAATTGAACGAAGCTTGGAGTCGTGTTGGGTTTGGCAGTGTTGCCGTTTGTACGTCGGGAGGTGATTGTTGGGCCATCTACATCCAACACGTCGTGTATAGCTTCTAATTGGGCGTTCGATACCAACGCTTGAAGATCCGCACCTGAAAAGCCTTCCGTCCGATGGGCGATATCCGTCAGAGGCTCGTCAGACTCTGTCAGTTCATCCGCAAGCCGGACCTTTTGGAAAAGCGCCTTGATAATGTCGACGCGGTCGTCCAAAGCAGGCATATCGCAGAGCAAAGACTTGTCTAGACGACCAGGACGCAGAAGAGCCGGATCGATAAGATCAGGGCGGGAGGTAGCTGCCAGGACATAGACTCCCGAAAGACCTTCCGCACCGTCCATTTGCGTCAGAAGCTGGTTTACAACACGGTCCGTCACGCCTGTTGAGTCGTGGCCTCTCTTCGGCGCGATGGAATCAAATTCATCGAAGAAGAGCACACAAGGCTTCGCGGCTTGTGCTCTGTCGAACAGATCTCGTACACTCTTCTCGGAGGCACCGATGTACTTGTTCAGAATCTCAGGACCCTTGACGCTGATGAAGTTGAGACCGCACTCTCCTGCTACGGCACTAGCAAGAAGAGTCTTGCCACAACCAGGGAATCCATAGAGTAGGAGGCCGGATCGTAAGCGGAGGGGACATTGGGCGAAGATTGGCGCATATTTAGTGGGATATTGTAGTGTCTCGAGAAGCACCTTTCGTGTTTCTTGTAGACCGCCGATGGACTTGAAAGTTGTTGAGGAACTTTGTAGAGAGACGTTTCGTAGGGATGCCGGTGTGAAGCCCTTCAAAGCCTTATCAAAATCGACCCGGCTGAGATGGATGGCGCCAGTTTCGTTAGAGGATTCACTGATGGCACGGATGATGGCCTCATTCCGTGCCCGGGATACTAAGACTGTGATATCTCCCGGCATGTATCCATCAGTGGATCCTGAAATATCGAGGAAATCAAGATCAGAATCCAGGATAAAGCCATTTGACTTTGAAGCTGGAGTTTCTCGACTCGTTTGACTGGCCCCGTCCATCCATGCACCGCTATCATCTCCTCCCGTGCTACCGTTTGAGGTTTGCGGCCGACTGTCCGTCTCACTGTACTGAGAAGGAATGCCCTCAGCAGTAATAGCGTCCTTGTTGACAAGCGACTCCATGACTCTTCGTCTTGCCTCCTTGTCGGGAGCCTTCAGCTCGATAATTTCGCGGACAACGTGGCTACTGACGACAACGTTGTTGACGGAGTCCTTTCCTTCTGCCGTCGCTAGCAGTACCACACCGCTATCCCTGGTACAGTACTGCCTAATAACCGAGCAGATGGTCTCGCTAATCTGTCGACTTCGGCCATTGTCGTTTCCAACTTGAAGCTCCGTCTCCACCGGGCACAGCTTATCTAAGTCATCGAGAACAACCACGGCCTTTCCGTTTAGTCTTGCGCCCCAACTCGCAGACATGAATAGACGATTTAGAGTTTCCTTAATGGTGGAAATTCTGGTCTCGTCGTTGACCAATTTTCGACATGGAAAGTAAATTGTATAGAAGAGGCTTTCTTCTCGTAACCTCTGAGCCAAATACTTGGCTATCGACGTCTTGCCGGATCCCATGCCTCCTGTTAGTAGAACCGATGACATGTGAGCAAGCTGAGATTGGAGGCTCTCTAATAAGGAATCGATTCCAACTAGTAATGAATCATGAGTAGGTTGGCGCTCGAAGGAATCTGAATCGACCATCCACGATGGCCGAGGTGTAGGGGGCTGGAAGTCGATTGGCAACTTGGAGTCAAGGCCAACGATCCAGTTAGTCGCATCTTTGCTCTGTTCTTGCGATGCAAACTCTGCGCTGTATGTGAACTTAATTATACCACCATCCCATCCATTCGGTGCGTCAAGACCCTCGTGGAGTCCTACTACGGTTCCATCCGTCAGGGGTCCTTGCAATAGGCCGTTGGTGTCCTTCGATGCGGCATAAATTTGGCGAAATCGTTTAGCTGACTCTTCCTTCTCAGCCTTGGATTCGCCGCCAAACTTTAGTCCTTCGCTCGCCTTCATATTTGCTGCGAAAGGAAAGACCTTGACACCCTGGACGACCCCTCTTGGAAGCTGTTGCGGAGCGGCCTGAAGCTTTACTACACCTCCGACAATGCCTGTACACCCGAGAGTTGCGCAAAGGGGGGATGATATTGCGGCTGTCTGGCTATTTGGAGGATCGATCCATGGCCGCAAATGGGCGATAATCTTCGAGGACGCATGGGTGGTAACCGGAGCAGACCCATCTTCTGGCTGTGGTTGTTGAAGGCCAGCGGGCTTAATAACATCGACAACTACGTAGTTGACGCCCCTGAAAGCGTTGGAAAACAAAAGATCGCGATCGACCCAGATGCTAAAGTCCTGGGTGGCTGGCTCGTCGTCAAACCACTCATCACAAGCTGTCCTGTCGACGCCTCGAAAGAACATGGTCGGCTTCCGCTCTTCCCTGGCGCTTTTCCGTCGCACAGTACTGGTGCCGCTTCGCTTCGACTTGGATGTGCTTGCAACACTCCGGTGATCTCCACTGCCCTGAGACGATTTGGCCCTGGTCTTGGGCGCCACGATGACTTCCGCATCGGGTGAAATTTTCGCAAACGGTGAGTCCGCTGGAGGCGCAGGATCCAACGACACGACTTTGATATTTGCAGTCGAGGTTGGGGATAGGTGGAGAGTTAGCGGGTGCGGTGCGATCGAGACGCCTTCGGCTGTTTTATACGCGGGATTGGGGAGAGCTCTAATTTGTGAGAGGAGGTTTAGTTCCAGGAACGTCGCATGAAGCTCAATAATCTCCCAGTCGTCTGGAGTCAGAGGCTCGATATTGATCGTATGCGCCAGAGGAGGGTCAACATGTACGGTGGCCGTGACCTTTTGGCCTTCCGAGAGTCCCAGGGTCTTAGCCAGTGTTGCGTCAAGCTCGACCAAAGGAACTTCTTGATCGCGAGATGAGCCCCTCAAGCTATTAAGTCCATCACGGCCTATAAGTGAAGCTGTCCTTCTCTTGCTTGGCATGCCTGTCCATCCCACAAATACAGAGCGTTGTTGGGGGCTTGCGCCTGTTCCGGCCGATGACGTATCTCGGTAGTTAAGCTCGACGATGACATTTTGTACAGGCTACCACAGGCATCAGTCTCTCTACCGAAGGAGTAGCGGGGTGTAGGGCAATTGCTCACCGTGTTGACGTTGACGAGTAAGGAGACCAGCGAGGTGGGGAGGTTCACCAAGCAGTTCTTGAGATGAACCAAGGAGATCTCGGCCGGGACGGTTTGCGCATTCCTTCGGGGAGCCATGATGCCGATTGAAGCTTCATGAGCACAAGGCGCGACTAGAATTGGGAGTTGGAGGAAGAAACCTGGCTCTTGAAGCTTGCCTGGTGGTTGCGACGAACTTCCGATGCCGTCCTGGTGCCGAGGTAGCTCACACGTGCCGCCGGTGACTTCTCCGTTCCCCAACTTTTGGGATCCACCAGATGCGGACCGAGTCTGGCTGCCCTGCCACTCTGGCAAGTCGCGTTCAGCCACTGTGGCGCAGAGTCAATTAAACATGCAGCTGTGGCGCTGCAACGCGAAACGCGAAAAGACGCGACTGGAACTCGCGCGGAAGGCCCCCTTGTCCGTTTCCCAGCCCACCGATTTGTGCATCGCATTTCGTCCATTTGCGACTCCATCCTGGCCCTCGCATCTGTTGCTGTGCAGCTCTTTCTTCCCCCCTCCATCTGCACAATTCCCCGCGCCTTTTTGGATTTACGCCCTGTACGAGATCATTCACAATGGCGCTTCGTGAATTCAAAGCTCCCGTGAACTACGGGAGTCAACAGAGTCAGCTTTGCGCTCTCCCTTGCGCTTCTCTTGCAGGCGCTAACTTGCTGCAGGCGCTTTTCAGGAATTCCTGACGCACTTCAAGACTTCGCCTGAACAGACCATCACGACAGCACTTGGTAACATTACGATCGACGAGGATGAACTTAGCGATGAGTACGATTTCATGGACGAGGATGAGCAAGCAGGGGATCGCCGCCGGGAGGAAAGGGCGCGGAAGCGAGCACCCCAGCACAAGTATAAGGATATGATCCAAAAACTTGCGAATCGAGAGCTTGAAGAAGCCGCAATTGATCTTGATGACTTGGCATTGGTACGTCTTTGGTTGCCAAATCTTGCTTTGAAGCTTCTGACTCGGAACATAGTGGGAGAGCCAGGCCGACGAAAACCTGAGGCTTGTGGATTCCATTGAGATGAACACTAAACACTACGTGGAGATCATGTCGAGGGCCGTGGACGCCGTGATGCCGCAACCCGACACAGATGTGACGTACGAAATACCGAGGATTCTTCTTTTTGTCTGATTCTAACCAGAGCTAGGTTCAAGGATGATGTTTTAGATGTACTGATGGCACGGCGTCAAGCCAGAAATCGGGAGCTTCAGGATGCCGCAGAACGAGATCCCACTGTCGCCGAGGACAAGTTTCCAGCTGAACTCACTCGAAGATACACTCTCATCTTCAAGCCCCGAACGGGTACCACTGGCAAGCCCCAAAAGGCATTGGCTGTGCGAGAAGTTCGCGGCGAGCATCTAGGCCATCTCATCACCATCCAAGCGATCGCAACTCGAGTTTCCGACGTAAAGCCCATCGTCCAGGTCAGCGCATACACCTGCGATAGGTGTGGTTGCGAGATCTTCCAGCCCATCAGCGACAAGCAGTACGGCCCGCTGACGATGTGTCCCTCGTCCGACTGCAAGGCCAACCAGTCCAAGGGCCAGTTGAACCCTTCTTCCCGAGCCTCCAAGTTTCTACCATTCCAGGAAGTCAAGGTGCAGGAGATGGCCGAACAAGTTCCCATCGGCCAGATCCCTCGAAGTCTCACTGTCATGTGCTATGGCAGTCTTGTCAGGAAGATCAGCCCTGGCGATGTGGTTGATATCTCTGGCATCTTCCTGCCTACTCCTTACACTGGCTTTAAGGCCATGAAAGCTGGTCTACTGACTGATACCTATCTGGAGGCTCATCATATCGTTCAGCACATCAAGGCATACAGCGAGATGATCGTCGATCCTACGTTGGTGCGAAGAATCGAGAAGTATCGCCAGAGTGGTCAAGTATACGAGCTTCTCGCCAAATCGATCGCCCCCGAGATTTTCGGACATCTTGATGTTAAGAAGGCCCTCCTTTTGCTCCTCATCGGCGGTGTCAACAAGGTCATGGGCGACGGCATGAAGATTCGTGGTGACATTAACATCTGCTTGATGGGTGACCCTGGTGTTGCCAAATCTCAGCTTCTCAAGTACATTTCTAAGGTCGCCCCACGCGGCGTGTACACTTCTGGTCGCGGAAGCAGTGGCGTCGGTCTCACTGCCGCTGTCATGCGTGATCCCGTCACCGATGAGATGGTCCTTGAGGGTGGCGCTCTAGTCCTTGCTGATAACGGCATCTGCTGTATCGATGAATTCGACAAGATGGACGACAACGACCGAACCGCCATCCATGAAGTCATGGAACAGCAAACTATCTCCATTTCCAAGGCTGGAATCTCCACCACCCTCAACGCTCGAACCTCCATTCTTGCTGCCGCTAACCCCATCTACGGCCGCTACAACCCTCGCATCTCTCCTGTTGAAAACATCAACCTCCCTGCCGCTCTCCTATCTCGTTTTGATATTCTCTACTTGCTTCTTGATACCCCAACCCGCGAGAATGACGAGCAGCTTGCCAAGCACGTCACATACGTGCATATGCACAATCGACATCCCGATATGGGAACCGACAACGTCGTTTTTAGCCCCCACGAAGTACGCTCCTACGTTGCTCAGGCTCGAACATATCGCCCTACTGTCCCCGAGTCTGTATCGGAGTACATGATCAAGACCTACGTCCGCATGCGAGACCAGCAACAACGAGCTGAGAAGAAGGGCAAGCAATTCACACACACCACGGCCCGTACGCTCCTCGGCGTTGTCCGTCTCGCTCAGGCCCTCGCCCGCCTCCGTTTTAGCAACGAAGTCGTTCAGGATGATGTCGATGAAGCCCTTCGCCTGATTGAAGCCAGCAAGGAGAGTCTCAACCTTGATCTAGGTAGTGGCCGGAGAGGCTTGAACGCCAGCAGCAGGATCTACAACCTCGTCAAGGCGTTGGCAGACACTGGTGCTTGCCGCCCCGATGACGCCGAGGATGACGAGCTTGGTGTTGAGTTGAGCTTGAGGAAGGTCAAGGAACGTGTGATTGCCAAGGGTTTCACTGAAGACCAATGGATGAGTGCTTTGGAGGAATATACCACCCTTGACGTAAGTTTCCTTCATTATTCCTCAAATAAATACAGCAGGCTAACAACTCTCATAGGTATGGCAGACTTCAGGCGGCGGCACGAGACTGGTCTTCGTCACTGCTGGTAACGATGACCCTGAATTGGAAATGGACTTTTAAGCCACCTGCTTGTATTCGTAAAGCAGTGCGGTATCTGTTTGATGTGTACTCGGGGTGGCGTTCCGGAATTTGGGGTAGATTGAGGGAATGTTCGGTAGAATTCTTATAGGCAATGAGTAGTGACCACGAAGCAATGTTATTCGTTCCGAAAATAGTATTGTCGCGTAAAATCTTGTGAGTCTAGTCTAATGGATGGCGGATATTGAAAATGTCTTCAAGTGAAAATAGAGGGAACTGCTGGATTTTGGTTCTACAGACATCGGTATAATACATTTCTTCTACAATACATTTACAACCTCATCTGCATCAACGTCGCCCTCTCCATCTCACCTACAATTCCATGGCCACCCACGGTCCACTTCTCCGAAACAGTCCTCGAGTTGAGCACATTTCGCACCATGCCACTAGCACCCCAGTACTCCATCAGCGCCCTCGCCTCATCCTTAGAAACGCCCTCAAGACGAAGCACCCAGCTGTTCTTCAACGCATCGTACACACGCTCGTCGTACTTGCGCTCATAGGGGTTGGGCTTGGGGACTTCGCGACCCGCTTGGCCGGCCTCGAGCTGGGAGAGGACGAGTTCCTGGGAGGGGTGGTGGTGGGTATTGTTCTCGGAGGTGGTGCCGATGATGGCGCCACCGTTGGGGAGGGCAGTCTTGCCGGAGAGGGCGTCGACGAACATGCGCACGAGGGTAAGTTCGTGGGCGTGGACTTGGTTGAAGGAGGGATCACGGTAGTCGCTGATCTTGTTGATGTGGGCTAGGCCGTCGAGGGCGAAGAGCACAGGAGGACGGCCCGGGAGAGTGAGCTCTGTCCAGAGAGCTAAGAGCGTGGGCCAGGCGTACTCGGCTTCCTTGGCGCTGAGAGCGAGGTCAGAGAGAGTGGCGCCTTGCTTCAAGTTGGTGAACTTGGACCAATCCTTCTGCAGCTGAAGCTTCTCGAGAACATGTTTGTTAGCTCGGTAGATGTTCTGGATCATCTTCAGGCAGTACACAGGCTGGGAGAATTGCACGGGCTCTGTGTCAGGAATAGGGGAGTATTCCGTGTTCCCATTAGTGAGGTCCTGGGCTAAGAGATGTTAGAATATGACCTCTAGACAAGTCATGGGCTTCATACCTTCAGGGATGTGCAGAACAACCCAGTTGTTCAGGAGAGCATACGACATCGCCTGAAGCATAGTCATGCTCTTCCCGGACAACTTGCTCCCGGTTAATACACACTTAATCGCCTCCTTCTTCTCAGCGGAAGCCTCCAACTTCTTCATTAACTCCACAGTTTCCTTCCGTAGCAACACATGTGGCCGACGGAACAAGTTCCAAGACTGCGTTGTCTTGAACGCTTCCAACGCTCTCAGCTGATCAACCACATGATCGGGGATAGAAAAGATCTTGCCCGCGCTCTCGTCTAACGCCATGTTTTTCGGGTCTAGCGCATCGAGGCCCTCAACGGGCAGAGCGCTGTTGTTGCTGAGCTGGATACGCTTTCGGAAGGCCTTGCGCTCGCCCGGGTTGGGTTTCCTAACAGGGACGATGTTGGCTCGCTTCTTGTACGTCTTCTTGACCTTTCCCGGGAGGTCTCGGCGACTCTTGGCGGCTGGAGCAGCAGCGAGGAGGCCGCTACTCGTCGAGAAGGAGGCTGTCGAGACGATAATGGGTTGGATTCGCGGAGCAATGGGGATAGATGGCCGTAGGAGGCACCGCAGGGAGTTGGCGGAGGCCATGATGCCGGTTAGAGACGGCAGGTGTGAGCCCTCGGTTGATGATCGAGTTAGAGGTGCTCTATCGTCGCATTGGCGCCAATTGGGCCGGTTGTGATCGCTGGTCTCGCAGCCGTCTAGAGCTTTGGAGTTCGATGAGACGAAAATCTCGAGGATTAACGACACGCCTGACTGAGCGACAGGGGTAGTTGCCGTGTGTCATATTTGATTGGTCGGATTACTTCAAATCGGAAAAATGGTGGCCCGCCCATCCATCCTCAAGCTCTCTTATCAATTAGAAAAATGAGGAACTCGAAAAAAAGTTCCATACGACAAGTGGACGGCCAAGCCAATTCTCACGACGACATTGTACATTGCACTTTGTTCGTTTCTCAACCTCTACGCCACACAATACCAAAAATCAGCAGCGACGCACTCTGAGTTTGCACAATGGCGCTCCCAAGCTCCAAACCCAAGCTGGACGTGGCAGTCGAAAAGCCCACGCCATACACCTTCGATCTCGGCCACCTCCTCGCTGAGGATCCCAACCCAGTGACACTCGACCAGACGAACCTAGAGCAATCCCTCGCCGACCTCGCCCGTGATGGTGCACAGTCTCTAATCAACCAACTTCTCACTACCTGCCCCCTCAACTCCACCAGCGACGGCGTGCTCCTCACCCTCCCACAACCTACTACCCGTCTGCCCCGCGAGAAGCCCGTGCCAGCACCCAAGGTCCCGACCAAGTGGGAGCGCTTCGCCGAGAAGAAGGGTATCAAGCCTAAGACGCGCGAGCAGCGCCGCAATCTGGCATTTGACGAAGAGAGTGGCGAGTGGAAGCGCAAGTGGGGATACCAGGCGCTGAACAAGAAGGGAGAGAATGATTGGCTCGTTGAGGTAGATATGGACAAGGAGAGGGAGAGGAAGGAGGGGACTAGCATTAGGGGCGATGGACGACGGGAACGAAAAGAGCGTGTGAAGCGCAATGAGAGGAAGATGAGGAAGAACGACAGGGTTTCGGAACGCCAGGCAGGAAAGAAGGCTTAAAGCGAGTGGACCACTCATGGGCTATTGAGCATGGTTGCGGCGTTCAGGACCAGGCGTTACGAATTGGTATCAAAAGCTTCGGGTCTAGGATCAAACGTATTTTCTTGGGATGAGAGGAAGAAAGAATCCATTGCGCCCTTTTATTTGCGTACCATCGCTCGCAATCTCTCCAATGATGCTCAACTCCTTATTAAATCCCCTGTACATGCCCCCTGTTATTGTACACGCATCTACCAAACCTCTCTTTTCGCTTGAAACTGTCGAAAAGAGAAAAGATCCATCAAAGCAACTTCTCGCGGATAGGTTTAGTCCATCTGAGGATTGAATTCCTCATTAGGCTCCTCTATCAGGTGTAGGGCGCGACCACCACTTAAGGCGGCTGTCGTAAAAACCAGGACTTGTTTAAAGACACAGAACTAGAAATGATGAATGCCACATGGGTCTCCAGCAGCATGAAGATGGAGGGGGAAACAACTCCTTTCCTCCTATTCCGAAATGCGACGAGGGGTATACCAAATAGCAGAAAGAAAAGGCGATTTTACTCCGGCATGGCGATGTAGATGCTCATATTAGCCTTGATTCGTTGTGTATCCTGTAGATAACGTATCATGGGAAAAATGTTGATGCCGGAGCGGTACAGTATCGAAAGATAGAAAAGTCATAAACGGCATGGCATCGTAAGTGTGGGCGAGGCTGAAATCATGTATACACAAGGTCGGCTAGGGTATATTCGCGGAAAGAAAGGATGGGTATATAAGGTCAAAACGTTCAGCTAGTAGTATCGTTTAAAACCCAAGGGGCGACAGCGGCTTAATGGGCGACAGCGGTCGAAGGTCTCCAGATCCAGATCCTCTCGGGACCTCGCGTTCGCTGTTGATCGTCAACGTAGTTGAAATCGAGGAATTATTTGACGCAACACTGCCGTTAGACGCAGACAACTGGAGAGGTTTTCGCCTTGGTCTTAGTGTCTGGTCCACGGGGCTGAGACCTGACTGCTTGCTGCTGTCCGATGAAGAAAGTTGCTGTCGATCAATGTCCGGCTCTTGGTAGGTAGGTTCCTGGCGAACAGGTTCCTGATGAGGGTGCTCCTCATGAGGGTGCTCCTCGTGAGACTCTTGATGAGTAGGCTCCTGGCGAGCAGGCTTCTGTGGCTCGGCCAGACCTCGTGGTGGCGGCTGATCGAACAACAGATACTCCTCCTCGATATACCGACTCTCATTCTTACATCCCTTCCAACAATCTCGCCAGTTGCAGACTAGAAACCTAAAGCAAAAGGCGTCGATCTTCATGCATGGCTGGAAGCAGATGCAGAGATTCCTAAAATCCATCTTGTTCTTGTCGGAATGTGCTAGAAGAAGACTGAGATGGCAGGTGATGGCGAACAGGAGATAGTAATTGAACGGAGACAAGTTCGAGAGCTCATCGATAAGCATCTGAGGTACTTCTTCGGCGCCGGCGCACTCTCGAGCAACTCTCTCTTGAGCTGACTTGGGGAATAGTTCGTCGGGTAGCTCTCGAAGCCAGGCTTTAAGCATAGAGCCAATAATGTTGATATCATACAAGTCGTCTTCCTCGAACAAATTCACATCACCCTCTGTTAACCTGTTAGCTCCATCGGCATCAAGATAGAAAATGGTGGCAACGTACTTTCGTCGAACCTCCTCTGCCACTTCTTGATTTGAGGGCCACTGCCCGGAACTCGGTAGAGTCCTTCGACTTCGCATCCCTTATAGTTCAAATAATCGATCGCCCTCCAGGGAAACGCCGGCATCCAGAACTCTGTCTTATCTCTCGAGTCCTCGAGTCGTTTGGAGATTCGTGTCAAGCGCGTCTGCTCAACCAAAGGCAGGTTTAGAACCTTTACCTGGTAACTCTCGTCATCCACTGTAGTCTCCCTCTCGTTCGTACTGCCACTCCGTGTGCTCTTTCCGAAGAAGTTCTTGCTGATCATGTCGGCTGCTCTTGTCGAAGAGTTCCTCAGACCGCTCAGGAAGTTCGATCCTCCGTTCTCTCTAAGTGACGACGGCTGTGTTCTCGACTCCCTCTCACGATGTCCCTCTCTAGTAGCAGACACATCTCGGACTGGAGCACGATCCTCTGATCGGTTTCGTACTGCAGAACTCATCATGTCTCTAAATGATCGATCTTGGGCGACAGGGGCGGTCCTGAGGGGTACCGAGTTGAGGTACAGTTCAGGTTCGTTACCAGTAGAGTATGTTGGCATCGAACTCTCTTTTGGGCTTGCGCCTTCTCTGTCGCGGTCTGATGTCTTGCGATTGAGGATGCCAAACGGTTTAGGTTTGCCCTTCTTTGTTGACGAGTGAGGCGATGCGCCGTCGCAATCGCCAGCAGATGAAATTGATAAATCGCTCCGAGATGGATCGGCAGAAATGGGCTTCTGGAGCGAAGGCTCGGATTGCGAGGGGTCTGTTTGAGGATGACATACGTTAGCGGCTGAAGCGACTGTCACAAGTCATCACTGATCCACCAGAAGCTCCAGCCAAGTGCTACTAGGCCAAGGTCTCCCGTGGATGTTGATATTTCGTCCTACGTACCTCCGTACTTTGGTTTATTTGTCCCGTCACCCCCTCTCGACATCATCTGACTTCGCGACTCGATGTGGTTTTGTTGCTGCTGATGATGGTGATGGTGTACATGCGGCTGGTAGTGATTTGACGATTTCGAGGCTTTATTGAAGTGAAAGAAAGTGTTCTTTGTTGTTCTCTTGCCCTCGTTCTGGGCTGTCTGGGGTCGCTTGGAGGACGGGCCAGGAGTTGGCTCGAAGGCTGAGGAAATGGGAGGATAGGTAGTCGTCGAAGGGGTGTCTTCAGGAACAGTCTGGGGAACGGATTGTGCCTGCCGGTGGAACTCGTCTCTCGGTTGCAGTTGCTGTGATTGCTGCTGCTTTTTATGCTGTTTTTGCTGTTGCTGTTGTAGTTGCAGTTGTTGTTGTTGTTGTTGCTGCTGCTGCTGCTGCTGCTGCTGTTGTCTCCTGTCCTGCGACCTCAACGGAGAGAATCTGCTGTGGAAAGGAGACGAGCGGGGAGATTTGGGAGATCTGGATTCGGCAGGCGAAACGCCTTGGGAAGTCGTTTCAGCAATCGGGGGGTCGTTACGGCCCAGAGAGTCGGAAGTATCAGACAGGGCCAGCGGCTGTGGTGCCGCCTTGCGTCCCATCTTGGACCCCTGGAGCGCTGGCTGGCTGACGTCGCGGGCCTGTGTCTGCGTCGTACTTTGCCGCCGAAGCACAGTGGGCGGGAGGATCGAGTGTGGCCGCGTCACTACAAGGTGGATAAGGGGGTAAAATAGACGGTGCGACGACGGCCGACGAGCGAGCGAGCAACGGAGCAGGAGAACGGAGGGCGGTTGGAGAGCGTGGTCCGTCAGCAGAACCCACGGGCGGACAGCATGAGGGGGATGGATAGCAGTCGACAAGGTGGGGGGAGCGGGCAAGGACAAGGCCTGGAGCTCTCGAGGACCTGGTGAAGCCACGCGAGGAGTCAAGAAGAGGGAGAGTATCTTGTGGTGAGCGTTGTCGGCTAGCGTTGTTGGAGATGAATCGAGCTCAGCCTTTGGTCTTTGCGATCCGATGCAATCTGATGGGCGCCGTTTGGCTTTCGGTATCACGGAGTTCTTTCAGCCCCAGCAGCGGCCCAGCAACCCAGCAAGCAGTCCGAATTAGTACGAATTTGCTGCAAGGAATTTGTTGGTGGTCCAGGAGCGAGCGAGTAAGTGGGCGAGTGAGTGAGCGCGTCTAGTGTTTCAGAACGGCATGAATGAGCTGTGGTCAGGTCTGTGGCAGCAATGACAACGTGACGTGAGGTGCAAGCGCCGCGCATCGCAACGCAAAGCAGCGCAGTTTGCAGTGCGGACTTGTGACGACTCGATTGCTGTGCCTTGCTGTGCCTTCTGAGAACTTGAAAACGGAAACTGGGCAATTCCTGAAACCAGCCCTCGCACCAGCATAAGGGGCCCAGATCAGCGCTTGTCTGCAGGAATGTGGAATTAGGCCCAATTTCTTCCTTTGCTTCCAGGGGTCGTCGTCCCTGAGACCTGCCCGCCAACCCTGTCAAAGAGCCTAATATGACCAGCTAAGCACCAACACGGACCAGTCTGGATCCCTTTTCGTCCCCTAAAACTGCGTATCAGGATGTGTCCGTGTGTGCCATAATCGTGCTAAAACCGCCCCCAACTCTCCCAAAACATCCAATCGTCGACTCGAATCATGAGTGGCGCTGCCCTCCAAAGTAGCTTGGCTCTCGGCTCTCCTGCGCCTCGTCTCCCTTGGCTTGATCTCGCCGTACTAATATGTCGGTAGTTAAGGTAGTCAGTCTACTTGCTTGATCGTATTCGCCCGTCATGTGCGTGTCTCCCTTCTATCGACACATTTCTATTAACCAAGGTCGCATGGGGGCTGAGGACAATAATCCGGTTCCCGATGGACTCGAGCGACCATTCCACCATTTCCGGTGGCCGAGTCCCGAGCGAAGGGAGCTGACCACAATCTTCCATCCTTGGGATAACGGCAGTGAATTGCTCCATCGGTGAGACTTTTACGGCTGCATTTCGAGGTAATTTCAAGCAACGTAACTCCTAAGCCGCTAAGCATTGCGTGTCCCTTCTTTTACCGAAGCTATATCACACTCATGCGACCAGGGTTAAAATTAGGACTAGGCTTATGGTCGAGGTAGGATTGCGGTTAGGACTTAGACGGATGGCTACATGACACGATGCATCAAATCCCAGTAAACAGCAGTTTGAGCAGAGTGAGTCAATTAGTCCTGCCTGCCTCCGTTCTCTTCATTGTCCTCCCTTATATGAGAGCCATTGATATCCTTTCCATACTTGACTTGTCATCTTTCTGATATGCACTGAACTCTAATCTGCCCTTCGTAGATTGTTGCTTAGTATTATTTTCTTCAACTTCCGCAGTACTATACACACCGAGGCTAGCATTACCTGCATCCCACAACACTCAACTAGCCTTGATACTCGTGCAAAATCACACAAGACAGTCAAACATTGCTTCAAAGGAAAGCTATCATCATTCAAGTGAGACGTGTTCAGGTGTCTACCTTACCCCCGCCAGTCATTGTGCTAGTAGACCTCTTCATGCGCTCCCGTCTTTTCTCTGGGCGACAGCCGATCTTTTAGGAACCTTGGCTCCTTCATCCTGGCCTGATGAATTATGCAACAATAAAGTTCTGGGCATTGAGGCTTGCCATTCTCCGCTGTGATTCCGTGGAGGTTGGGATCATGAGCTGCTTGCATGAACGACACGCGTTACCGCCCATCAGAACTCTTGTCAACAAACTAGACGGAGGCTAATAACACAGCACGAGCATCCGCTACAATCCCTTCATAGATATAGACCTTTTTGACTTTTTGACCTACTTCCCGGGACTCATATGCCTGGCTCATGACATTCTCCAAAGACCCCCGCCATGGTTAAGGACGATCAAGTTACGATCTAGGTCAACCTCGTCATACCAGTCACTTTCTGAGAATTGCTTGATAAGTTTTACGACTGCCGAAAGTGAGCACGGATCATACACACTCGAGGATTTGAAGATGTATGAGCAGTGGTCACCTGTGGTATTTCAGTCAAATTGTTGCTGTCAAGTTCTCATTGTGCTATGGTTACACTTTAATCAAGTCAATTGAAACGAGGTCGACCGTTCTAAAGACGCTTTCAGGTGTACTAAGGTTTATGGGCCTTACTCTCCATCACCATGTTTACAATCCATTGGACGTCGGCTCCTACTATCGTGGGTATTTGCTCCGTTGACATATTCCGTCTTTAGAAATTCCATTCTCAATGTCTTCTGATCTCGCTTTGGCAGTGACTAAAGGTTTCAGAAATGGTAACTTCTAGTCTCGTTAGTACCACCGGAAGCCTTCCACATAATATTGTTGTGGCGAACACCGGACTCTCGAGCTTGTCCCATATGCCAATGTAGGGCCAGTAATGAGCAGAGCTAAGTCGAGAGGTCATGAGTTAGTCGTACAGCGCGCAAGATTCGACAAATTCCGTAATTTCCTTGTTGAACCGCTCAGGCTCCTCGTAGAACAGCCAGTGCCCCGAGTCGTAAATGGAAGACCATGCTAAGCCTGGCTGAGATTTCTCCACGCGCCTGACAGACTCCAGCATGCCCTCTAATGGGAAACACCCTGAGTGTCGTCCGGCCATGACAAGCGTTGGAACAGTAATCTTCTCAATAGCTTCGCGATGGTCATAGCGCGTGTGATCCGCGAGGAGGCGAGCAAGCCAGCTCTGGTCGCAAGAAGCGCTGATTTTCGTGAAAAAGGCCTCATCCTTCGCAGCCTGCTCGTTCGAGACCCTATCTTCTGCTCGTGGGGCATGTCTATAGCCTAAACATCCGTTGACGAGATCCAAATGTGCTGCCTGCGAGTCGTTCATCCAGCTCTGCTGCGCCGCCAGCATTGTAGTCTCGTCGTAGCACCCTGTATTGGCCTTAGACTCATCCCAAGTGTCGAACAGTGAACGATCTTGCAGTGGTGCTTGGTCAACGAATACATAACCTGCAAAGTCATTGCATCCAAACAATTCGATGTACGTCCACAGCACTGCAGCTCCAATGGAACACCCAACAGGCACCACGCGGACGCCGGGGGCTATCTTCCCGAGGAGGGCCACCAGGCTAGTGAGGTCGACCGCAAGTCGAGCAACATGATAGCCACCACGGGTATGGTCAGACTTGCCATGTCCCCGCATGTCAGGAGCGACGACCCATAGACGTTCGCTCAAGGGGCCGAAGTTGCGAACAAAGTACTCACTGGAGCCGCTAAATCCATGCATCAGAACGACGCAAACACGGGGTGAAGTTTCCTTCATGGCGCTGAGCGGCAGTGATGTCTGGAAGGCAATTTTGCAGCCATCGTTGGTGGTGAATGTCTCATATTCCATTCCGTCTGTCCAGAACCCTAGAATCGGCTGTCGTAGATCACGGCGAGTATTTCAGATGCCTTGAAGTTGTTGTTGCGTGCAAGATAAGACGATGCCCTTGTGCTCATTGGCTAGCTATAACAGGGCGATAGATCGCCGCTACCTGAGAAGTCCCAAGACATTAGAAAATTAAACTGAACGAAACTCAATTACTTACCGTATTTCCCAAGTGGTTCAATGAGAAGAAAGCGCCTATTCCTTCTTTATCAAGCCAGAAGTGTTTGCTGGAGGCCTGCAAGGGGTTACAAATGTTTGAATATCCTTGGTACCTCAGGTACCCTGGAGACTTTATGGGGATTGTCACGGCCGACCTCGACGGTAACGGGATTAGGTAAGCTGGTCTGCCTCCCAAATTCCTCACAACGGTTCGATAACTTTGTCTAGGCATCCGTTTGTTCCATCATCGCATCAACATGGGCCAGGTCAAACAGGTATCCGGGACCCTCGAGCTCGCTACTGAAGCCCATGTCAGGTACATACAAAGCTTGGACACAAGAAAGGATGAGCTGGACTACTGGCTTACAGAGCATCTGCGGCTCAACGGACTGTATTGGGGCCTAACAGCTCTTCATCTTCTTGGCCAGCCTGATGCTCTTCCACGTCAAGAAGTCATCGATTTCGTTCTCTCATGCCAACACCAGAATGGCGGCTTCGGCGCGGCGCCTGGCCACGACGCTCACATGCTCTCCACAGTAAGTGCTGTGCAGATTCTCGCCATGACCGATGCCTTCGATGAGTTAGAGGCCAGAGGCAAAGGAAAAAGCGATGTCGGCAAGTGTAGGTATCTTGAAAGTTCCGCAGTACTACTCCTGCACCTACTGATGAAGCATAGTCATCGCAGATCTTCAGAACCGTGAGACTGGCACATTCGCCGGGGATGAGTGGGGCGAGGAAGACACCCGTTTCCTGTACGGCGCCCTCAATGCGCTGTCTCTACTTGGACTCTTATCTTTAGTCGATGTCGACAAGGCTGTAGCACACATTTCTGCTTGCGCCAACTTCGATGGTGGTTATGGAGTCGGACCTGGTGCGGAATCACACTCAGGACAGATTTTTACCTGTGTTGCAGCGTTGACAATCGCTGGGCGCCTCGATCTCGTCAACAAGGAGAAACTTGGCCGATGGTTGAGCGAGAGACAGGTTCCCGGCGGCGGTCTGAATGGCCGACCAGAGAAAAAGGAGGATGTCTGCTATAGCTGGTGGGTATTGAGCAGTCTCGAAATGATCGACCGCACTCACTGGATTGACCGCGATGCCCTGATTCAATTTATACTAAGCTCCCAAGATCTTGAGATCGGAGGCATCTCAGATCGGCCCGGCGACATGGTTGATGTCTGGCACACTGTGTTTGGACTTGCAGGCTTAAGCCTTCTTGGTTATCCAGGCCTGGAGATGGTTGATCCCGTGTACTGCATGCCCAAGTCGACCACAAAGAGGATCCTCGGCTGATGTGAGCCCACAAAACGACATGACTGACGCTTCTTCAAGACAGCTCTTATCTTAAAAGCATGAACAACCCCTCAGAGTTGCTCCAAACCCTTCCCCTTATCCAATAAAATGGTACAGTACTGTCACTGTGGTAGCTACGATACTAGGGGAGAGAAGAAAGACTGTTTGGGTTTTCCGTGGCGTCGCCTATTGGCTATGGAATTCATCTGACGAAGTACTTTAGACGTATCGATATTCGCACACCATCCTAGAGCTGCATGAATCTATGGAGGGTGCTGTGGGCATGGTCGACTTCGCGAGCGAGACGAGGTGGAACGCCTAGGATGAGAAAGCTGTCGCCGCCCCGATATTGTATCAACCGCCGGATAGTGGCAGTTGCAAGGCATCAGTCTTCCATAGTGTTTGAGTTGTATAAATGATGATCTTAAGCCGTTAACGTACTAATCAAGCTGTGAACCCCAGTTGCTAGAACATAGACCTTGGTGAAGTTGTGCAGCGCCCCCCTTTTCCGTTCCCTGAAAGTAGTCGCCATGAGATAATCAAGTGTAAGGAAGGTAGGCTGCCTATTTCGAACGATCCAGATGGCCGATAATGAGCCCTGCCAAAGCGTACATTCTCATGCAGACCCGAATTCGAGTACCTTACCTTATGATTCATCGTCGATGAAAGGACACCCCCTATAAAGGCGCACGCACAACTCCCTCACATTCTCACCACACACAATTCGACACGACGAACGCGATCATCCACAAACACTGGCATCGCTATTATCGAACTAGATGCTTAAAGAACTCATTTTAGTTGCTCGTCATATTTTACTGTTGCATTGCGTTCGTTTACCCCCAACTGATACCCCATTAGCTCCAGTCATTCCTTCACGAGGGCTCGCCAGAGGTATTTCTCAGAAAAATTTTCGCTCTGATTCCTTAAAGCAAGCTCATAGCACACTCTCTGCTCTGATGCCTTACCTGAATCGCATCACCGAGCTTTACAAGACCTGAAGCAGCATTTGCTTCACTACTTTGGGTTTATATGACGCCTCCCTCTCGAAGCCGCGGGGCCGTGCTAAACTGCGTCCTGCCTGAGGCTCAAGACTTAGCAGCACCTGCCGTGTCGACAACCTACCTTCTTGCACTCCTTCCTCCGATCTGCCCTCTCGCTGACCTTCCCGCTCCAGGTTTTCATCCCTAACCCACGCGTGGTCTTCTCCTCGTTCCTTCCTCGCAACGCGATCCATACGAATTACTTTCGTCCTTTCGTCATCGATTTAGGGGTGAAGAATACCCCTATCCCCTTTTTTCGGAGAACGTCGCGTTTTCCCTCATTGTCGGCTTCTCGACTCCCAAGGGAACCCCAGCGATCGCGGTACGGAACGCGTTCCTGGAATTTCCAGCAAGACTGGGAGGGCTGCTGGAACGGACGATACTTGCTAAACGATATTTGGTAAGTCTTGTTCATGAAGAATTAACCTTTGAAATGAAGTATCTTTTACAGATCTAAGTTGCCTTATAGAGCAGTCGAAGGAATTCTAATAATAGACGTCGGGTCTTTCACTGTTATTGGCATCAGCATCAATAAAGTAAGCTGCAGCAACACTTGTTATCTCACTTACTTACAACATCTTAGGTCTTTTAATATCCTCTTCCTTTTCTCTTATCTCGGGCTATAGAACGAGTCTCATTCCGCTCGATTATTAAAGCCTAACGGACGATACAGCACACCGGCGAAACTTGACTTTCGATAGAAAACATAGAATGTGTTTATGACCTACACGAAACAGCAGAATAAAGACAGTTGACATCCGATTCAATATTTAATTTTCTTTTTCAACTAGAATCCAGCAACAATTCTCAGGTACGTGCAGCTTGATATCTCTGGCTTTGTCTGGACTCCGTCAATTGGAAAGGCATAGAGCCGCTTTACCTAAGTTCCCACCGAACCCCTTGCACGAGTTGTTGGTTTATGTAGCTTGAAAAGTTATCATGTGAAAAATTTTAGGATCTCCGTTGCTACCCCTTTCGATCGCAACAAAGTCGGAAGAGTATGGGCTCTCAAGTCATATCAGCTAACTAATTATTAGTTGCGACTGCCTTACACTGTGACTATGACCATAGAGTGTCTACAATTACATTATAGTATCTTCAGTAGTCGAGGAACAGCTATTGACTACTAATTGGAAGCTCCAACACCTCAGTGCCTTGGTGAATTGGTCGTCGTCTATTGAAATACAGCTTACCTTGGAGAATAGCCGAGGGCTGTATGTTGTTAGCCATGGATCTATCTGGCACTTGGGATGATAGCCTCAGCGCGATCGAACTGGGAAACTGCGACTCACCACCCTGGGGGAAAGAACGGACGGGACCCATAACCCACCTGCCTCCGGAAATGATGAAGCAGGAACCGCCCTTTTCCGACGATACACCCTCCCTCATCTTCCCTCCTGAGTTTTCATCCAGCTGCGGCGACCGTTACGAACTCGAGATCCGTTCGCTGCTGCCCGAAGATCTAGCAATGGGCAGAGGAAGGAAGCCAGTCGCGCCTCTTGCTGTAAGTCATCCCAAATCGTCCCAGGCCAATGTCTTCCAGGACTTGCATCTGACTCTCCGTCTCGACTATCCCAACACTCACGTCCCTTCTTCCTCTTCATTACTCATTGCACACGACTTGCTCTTTTTGCTTCGTTGAGCCTCAGTCTCAACCAACACATTCGTTTGCTTGCTCAGCCTTTCCTGCTTCAGACCCTGCTGCACCACGACGTTTTTGAACCTTTCTGTGTGAGCTTGTGCCAGACCCCCCAAGCAACAGTTGCAACTCAATTATTCAATCTCTTCTTCGAAATTGTGTCAGCAATGGCTAACCTTGTCCTGTTCAGGAAATGGACTCCGGAGTCGCGACCGGCAACGGCAAAGCCAGCTCTGCGAATAGACAGATCCCGCTCGTTTGCACTGTCTGTCCCGATTCGCCTCGATTTTCCGATGTATCTCACTTGCTTACCCACATTGCCTCCAAAGGCCATCTTCATCACGAGACCCAGACCAAACTTAAAGCCCACGAGAACATCGCTGCCGCGGTTGCTCTGCAGCAGTATGACCAGTGGTACCGACAGAACGGCATTGAAGTGCTACTTGTGGAGCGAATGAGAGCAAAGCAAGTAAAAGAGGTTGCTCGAAACAAGCGTAGTCGAGGGTCATCATCCGCTGCACCAAGAGTAAGTGTCTACAATACTACCAAAGTTACAATGACAGTGTTAATGCGTTGTAGCAGACCAAGAAGAAGCCGAAGCGAAGTACCAGCAACAGTACAGTCGTTAAAGTCGAGCAGGAGGAACTTGCCACTGACTTCCCACTCTATCCTGGTCTTTTCAATTCTGACAACGAGACAGAGGTAGTCGACGACTTTATTGCTGGTGCGGACATGCTTAATCTCAAAGGCCAGGTATGGCCAGGAATGGGGAAAATGGACTTGGCCAACGAGGAGATGAAGCGCACGCGGAACCAGCGCAAGCCCAAATCAGTTATTGACAGAATGAGAAGGACATCGGAGGGGATCGAACCTACTCAAGTTGTCATGACTTCTGACTTTGAGGTTGAGAGGGTGAAAGGAGTTTATGATGATAGCGACTCTCCAGCCCCGGGACAGGAAGAATCGGTACGTGCACTCGCCTCCTATCTGGAGAGGCACACCACTAATATCTAATCTGCTTAGACACCAGTTCGAAAAGTCTCCAAGCCTAGGCGAAGAAAGGTAGACGCACTCCATGAAGTCTCAACTAATGTGCCTCGACAACGTCGGTCCACACGCGGTAATGGGATCCATCTTGGGAAGGGTTCTGCCGCAAACCTCGTTTACGGAGGAAATGATGTCTTGGACATGACGACCTCACTTGGCGCCTTCAAAAATAGCCGCGATGTCTTTCGAGATGATGCCACAACCCAAAGTATGTGACCGTCCTACGATCAATTATCTCTTCTAATATGTGTCTCCAGATGTTTTTGATAATAGGCCATTCTCAAACGCTTCCTATCTTGATCAGAGGTGAGTTGAACTTGTGCCGCGTGATGGTATAAGGCATTGCTGACACATAGCCATTGCTAGATACGATCTCCGTGGTCGACTTGGAATGCCTGCGTTGAACCCGATCTCTCACTCCAATCTCGTGTCTCCAACTCCCTCCTCCCGAGCTATCCAGACCCGTCTGTTTGTTGGAAGTGACTCTAACCGCGGAAGAGGCCAGGCTCAGCCATTTATAGGTAAGATGTCATAACTATTGAGCTTTCAACTTCAATACTACCAAACACCATCTCTGTTGCTCCTATTCTGACATTCCTTAGTCTCATCCAATGACGTGGACACAGGGTACGCAATGACCAACGCAGCCCTCTACAATAGTCATACACGACTCCAATTTCCCACATCCAGCCATTATAATGGGATCGGACAAGACCATTATCGACTGTCACCCAGTAGTTCAATCCAAACGAAAAACGAACCCCAATCAAACCCCACTGGTAGCGACACAATTGAAGGAACAAGTGGAAACCAGTTTCTCAGCATTTCTGGAGCGAACCCCCTATATTCTGAGGACCGTCTATTCCTCAACTCATACAGTCATGCAACACCCAGCCAGTCTCTTACGTCGCTTGCGTTTACCCCGATCAACCGCCAAGGGGGCCACTCTCAGAATGCCCACGATTTTAACCATCCCAATGGTGATAACGACAAGCTAGAGGAACAACTTTGCGGCGGAGTTGATCATAGCAACCGAAATATCACGAAAGATTCTAGTTTCAGCTCGCATGAAAGTATCTGGAACTCGCAAGCTCCCAGTACGGCCATGGATCTTCACGATGATCTGGATCTATGAAGTGAGAACTGTAAAGGAGGATCACGATGGTACCGCAGGTATTGAGATGGCTGCAAACCCTCAGCTAATGTTCTGAGCACAATTCCACCTTTCTATGGAGTTGGGTTGGTGTCTAACCTTGCTTGGTTTCGCCAAATGTGGCTCATTCGAATCCTCTTCTCTTCCACTTAAGTTTTGGCATTGGGGTCTAAGACTAAAGACTAGATACCAGCCGCGTGTGGACTCGACCTACCTGGTGGATGCTAACTCACTGGTACTCGCCTCCGGAACCCAACCGTAGGGTTTCACTCTTGACTACATGATTTCTCTGACTTTTAAAACGTAAGTTGCCACCAATGTTTACGACAACAAAGATGATTAAACTTATGAACTCAGGCATGTCTTCTTTTAAGTGCCTATCAGTTATATCCGCGACATGCAGCCAGCTCAAACGCGATAGGAGGCAGTGGTACGTTCCTTTTATATGCAGTCGCGTATCATATGCTGGGTGTATGATATACATTCAAGCAAGTACATGTTCCTTGGGGGGTACACGGTGTAGCGACGAGCATTCACAGCTACCAGCATAGTTCAGACTTTTCTGCGTTAAAACGGGCCCATCTAAACTCACAGCACAAACATGTTATACGCTAGGGCCAAGATACATCGTGGAGTAAACTGCCGTTTCTGGGGACATTGGCGAGCTATTTAAAGGCGTTTCGGGCAAAAAGGGATAGCACTAGTGGGGTACGGGGACTACCACGGGAGAACTGCTTGTCAGGTCCCAATAACCAAATAGAGTCTTGCTATATCAATGGTTTTTTTGATGCGACGTATATTCCTTAATTATGGCACCTGTGCCTTTAGTATTACAATTGCTCAATGCTGGCTACAAGCTGATCCAGTTGGTCCGAACCCCTCTCAGTTACATCATTCAATGCTCGGTAGACTCCCTTCAAGCGACGCATCTTCATCTCGTGTTCCATTTCCTTCGACTTCTCAGCCGCCACATCGATAACCTTCTTTGGAATTCGTGCCAGTCTGGCAACATTCAAACCATAGGAACGGTGCGCTACACCCTCACCAACCTCGTACAGGAACGTGACCTCCTCTTCCCCGTCTTCCCCCTTCTCGGCCTTGAACTTCATGTGAACATTCTTCACGCCATCAAGACCTTCGGCAACACGAGCGAGGTTCTGGTAGTGAGTGATGAACAGCGTCAAGCACCGCGTCTCGGTGACGACGTGCTGAAGGACGGCTTGCGCAATAGCGGCGCCGTCGTGTGTGCTTGTGCCGCGGCCGAGTTCGTCTAGGATGACGAGGCTGCGAGGAGTTGCGGATCGAAGTATCCGGGCTGTTTCGGAAACTTCGACCATGAAGGTGGATTCGCCGGCGAAGAGGTTGTCGCGGGCACCAGTGCGAGTGTGAATAGCGTCACAGAGAGTGAAGGTGAGGGAGTCGGCTGGGACATAGGAGCCGATTTGGGCGAGGAGGACGATGAGTGCGAGGGCGCGGACGAAGGAAGATTTACCACCCATGTTGGGGCCGGTGATGAGGTGGGCTAGGGGAGATGGATGGGCGAGGGAGGTGGTGAAAGGGATATAGCCGCTTTCGAGGGTATGCTCGGCGATGGGATGGCGCCCTTGGGTGATGGAGATGGTGGGGTCTGAAGAGGATGGGAGGAAGGATGGCCGGGTGTAGCCAGACTGGGCGGCTACTTTAGATAGAGAAAGGAGGCAGTCGAGCGTGGCGAGGGCCGAGATGGTATCGCGGAGGGGTTGGTAGTCGGCGGATATAGAGGCCAGCAGATCCTTGAAAGCCTTGTCGCATGCGGCAGCGAGAGCCTCACGATGCTGGTCGCGCTCGGTAGTCAGGCGAAGGACTTCAGGGGTATGGAAGCGCGAGAGCTTCTTCGTGCCTGAAATTTTGCTCCACGAAGCTGGGACATTCTTGATGTCCGTGTTGGGAACCTCGATGAGATACTCAATGCCAGCAACGGTAACATAGTCGACCTTTTTCTTCTTGATTTTCTCGGCGGCGACGGAGCGGTGGTTATCTAGCTCATGCTCAACATGAGCGATGCCGAGCTGGTGATCTTGGATGTCGTCGGTCTGATGTTCCTCCCGGAAGAAGCCATACTTGTCATCTTTACGAGCGGCGTCAAGATTGATTTTGTCGAGATAGGAGATGACGGTGTTGAGGATTTGAGGAAGGGCACAGATAGCATTTTTGAGGAGTGGGGAGTTGAAAGGGGCGTCGGAGGGTGTCTTGACGGTGGAGTAGTGGCCCGAGATCTTCTGTAAGGTCTGGAGAACGGAGAGAAGTTCCGGTCGGGTACATTTGCCGTAGTAAATGCGTATGAGGCTGCGCTCGAGGTCCGTCCTAGTCTGGGTTAGAAGGGTCTCGAGCTGGGCGACGGGTGCGGTGGATTGCTTGTCAAGGAGCTCCTGAACGGCATCAAGACGCTCTTCAAGGTGCTGCTGGTCGAGAAGAGGGCGGCCTACCCACTTCCGCAGGAGGCGATGGCCGAAACGAGTGAGTGTTTTGTCGAGAGCCCAGAACAAGCTACCCTTCTCAGAGTGGTCTGTTGAGTTGCGGTAGACCTCGAGGCTCTCGAGTGTCGTTCCATTGATGAGCATGTGGGAGCGAGTGCTGAAGCTCTGGAAGTACTTAGTCAGATCGAAGATGTGCTCTAGGCCGTACTCCTTGAGATGGGTGATCATTGCCGACAGGCAAATTGTCACGGGCTCGGGCAGCTTGAGAACTTTGTCCAGGAGGGCACTTGCAGTCTCATCCTGGGATTTATCCTTGAGCTTCTCGGCATAGAATTGTGTGACGTGGGAGTAGGCTTCGGCAGCCATGGTCTTACCCCTGGGTACGCGTTCAACTCTACTCCTATCGCCGAAGACATTGGTGCTGCTACCGGATAGATGCTGGACGAGCTTATCGGTTCCTTTTGTGAGCTCTCCTACGATGATGAATTCGCATGGAGCAATGTGGAGTAGTCTCGTCTCAATCTCGCTCCGCATGAAGCCATCCTCAAAGTTATCGTAGATGATGTCTCCTGTAGCTGGTTGGACGGCAATGATGCCGACATCAACCTTCTCATCCGTACCCCAGCCTTTGGCTTTGGTCTCTGTGATGCATAGAAGATAGCCACCTGACGGAGCGCCACTGCTGGAAGGTTGATCAAGCTCCCCGTTTTCATCGATGTAGGTGCCTTTGGTGTAGAGGTTGGTGAGCTTTCGGATGAACGGTGTGTTACGATTGTCGCCGGCTTTCTTGAGAGCTGCTGTCTCAATTTGGCGGACCACGCCGACTTTGTGCCCTGCAGCGACAAGGCGCTTTGCGTGGACGGGAAGTCTGTGGACTGGGATGCTGGCTGAGGCGAAGCGGTCCAAATGAGCTTCTGATGGGTCTTCTGAAGTTAGTATTAAGTATCTAATGTTGGAAGGTGGAATAGCTTACGTTCATCGTACCGCATTTTGCCTGGAATACAAACTATGCTGAGTTCCTTGGCTGCTATACGCGCATCCTCACCTAAGAAGCGGAACTTATATCCGACCTCCATAATAAGGACAGTGTCCAGATGCTTCCTCTTAATGTCAAGGAACTGTATCTCCATGGGGGTTAGCTTTCCCGTTTTGGAGCCCTTCTTCTTGCCTTTGGCCGGAACTGGAGCTTCATCTTCCTCCGCATCGCCATCTGCATCCTCATCGTCGCCACGAGGGGTCTCTTCTTGCTGGCCGCGCCTGCGCCAGGCCAAAGCATCTGGGTGACCGAGTTTCTTGACGAATTTACGGTGCAACTCCTCCTGTCTCCGTCTCTCTTCAATTTCATCTTCAGCATCTTCGTCTCGATCTCCGTCCTCGGCCTCTCGCGAGCTCGACCCGCCATACAGATAGCGCTCCGTTCGACCCGTTGGCACGGTTTTGGGCTTACTCCTGACATCACCGGCGTCAGTTTTAGAAAAAAAACTGCTTCCTTCAGCATCTTCAGCATCTCCTTTAACCTTTTTCGAGGGCTGTTCTGGACTTTGATTCCCCTTGTCGCTATCCTCGAGGGGCCGTTTTCGAGAGGATGATTCGTCGTCCCTGGCTGCTGCAGCTTCCTGGCTCTGCTTTTGAAAAGAAGCAGCCAGTCCATTGACGGTTTTGGGAGTGAAGAAAGAAGTCAAAGACCTCTGCTTCTTGTCAGCCGATTTCGGTGTGGGTGCCATCCTTGGTGGTTGAGACAGTCGCCGACTGCCTCCTGGCGTTAATAATCTTAGGACGAATTTGTAGTGACGTTAGAGCAAACGCGTTTGGGGGACGCGTTGAGAGGTTAGAGTGCCCCATTTTTTCTGGTACCAATGATGGACGGCAAGGTCACACGTTGGCACGTGAGATCCTAAGGGTCCCATCCCTGGTATATTCAATGCCGGCATCCTCTAACCTACCTTACCTTACCTACCAGTCTAGACTGTTCTCTAAAGTTCACCAACTAAACAACAGAAGCTTCCGCTTTCAGCACGTTGGGGTCTTTCCCAACGTTGATGCGGTTGTAAGAATACAGAGACTCGACTTGCAATTTGGTATTGGCTCCTCTTCTGGCATCCGTGGATCTCATACCTCGTTCCCATTATTCTCCGCCTATCTGCAGAATCGTTCTGCCACCGCTCCGGGCTGCATCATCTTCGCCATCTTCCACGACAGAAATGTTCGTCTTCTGTACGCCTTCCCCATCGCATGGAGACATCACCTGGCTCTCCCAAAAATAAGAGACACTAGTGTGCAAGCGCCTGAATCCCTGGAGTCTTGGATCCCATTGAGTCCATTTATATTGGGCCAAGCATTTTCCATGTTTCGTCGTCTTCCCCCCACCCCACTCAGCCTTCTGGCTGCTACGTCAACATCTGCATCAACGCCTGTTGGGAGAGAGGCGTTTGGACCGTTTGAGCCAGTTGAACCATTCCAATTTGCCGTCTTCCCCTTGAATCGTTTGACGAGCTGGTGGGGACTCTCACCTTGGCTTGAGCAGTCGGCGCTTGCATCTTGTCTCAAATGAAGCTACTTTGAGACCGGGCGCTTACACGGTCGGCATTATCTTTGACGACCAATCATGGAGTCGTTTGACCAGATTCCCGCTGGGGCCAGACTCCATCAGGAGGCCACCGAAGCTGCCCCAAGCTTGTTTCCGAGCTGGTTCCCCCGTTTTGGAGCCGCCGCTGTCATCCCTGTCGGTGTTGGCAGCTGAAGGCTTCTGGCTGGTTGGCTGTTTTTGATGTCGTGTCCCACATGCTTCTGCTTCTCCATGTGCCTGTGCTATCCCTGTCCTCATGGAGTTTCTTTGTGGCCTGTGCATCTACGCATCCCCACGCCACGCCACTACCAAAAGCTCTCCTCCTCTACCCCGTCCATATTTGTACAGCGAAGCGCTTCAGTCTCCCCTTTCTCCATCTCCATCCACAGACTTTTGCGTGTTGTTTCGTTTCCTCTACCTAATTTTGCTACGTCCTCGGTCGTCAGATCTCTGGGCGACCGTTTCTGCGACCACCTGGAGCATCGTACAACCCAGCCAAGAACCATACTATCGTCACCGAACCCCGCCCAGAGCTCATCCCGAATCCGTGGAAGACTTGGGCCGGCCAACAACGCGGCCAACTCATTGCATACCCCTTGCTTCAGTCGACTTGGAGCTCCCGAGCTACCAAAAATAACCCAGGCACTTGAGCTTGGCGGCGCGTCATCTTTCGCAACATTTTGTGAGACTGCAGACCTACTCCCGCCCTCGTCCGACCTTCAAGATGGAGCGAAGTCGCGGCATCCCAGAAGAGGAGATGTTCCTCAACAAACCTGCTCCCGACGACTGTGATAGCCCGACCGTCGAGCCTCTTCGCATCTTTAAGCCTCAAAGCCCCCAGCCTCCAAAGGACAACAAGTCCTCGGCCTTCAGATTCCCGGCTCCTCCAACCTCGTCATCCCCGGCCAACAGGCCGTCCTTCCCACTCCCACCAGGAGCCTCTAGCTCTGCCGCTCCGTTACCTTTCCCGGACGACGACGACGTCCGTAAACCAACTCCTGCGAAGCCTTTTGGCTCGGCATACAATGACACAAGCCCTCGCCTAGAAACCAGCCCCTTTGGAAAGAAGCCGGGCCTTGCCGAGCGCAGAGGCGCTGCCCCAAAACCCATCAGCTCCCCTACGAGTCCTGAAGCTGATGAGGACCTCTTCCAAAGACCTTTGAAGGAACAGACCCGGCCGGGATCGTCTAACGCAAACTATCCTAACTATCAGAAAACGTACTATCCCCCTCCTGGCGGTGCTTCTGGTGCCTCAAGCAATGCGCCTGCCCACCCTCCGAAGATGAGCGACCCCGGTGTAAATCGCTTTGCCTCGACGGCCTCGACTTCCACGACACGGGCCAGCCGTGGATCCCCGCCGCCTCCCGAGACACCGATTGTGGAGCCCGGCCAGACACCGGCCGATGGTATCGAGGCCCGGTATGCTGCCGCCGGTATCTCGGGTACTGCGACGCTGAACAGCTTGCAAGCGCAACAGGCGCAGAGTGCTGCAGCTAGCCAAAGGCTCGCCCAGTACGGACATCAGCCTCCACCCCAACGGCCATGGACTCCGACCGAGTCCCCCGATCAGGCGCCTTCCGGACCACCTCAGGTCTACCAAGGGATGGACCCGGTCTCGAGTCCCCAGCCGCCGCAGCAGCAGACTTTCAGTCCTCCACCACAGAAAGCTACTCCGAGCCAGGAGAATCCTCCGTTACAGACAAGCGTCTTGGAACAAGACTTCCAGCGCATGAACGCAAACGACCCCCCTCCGGCTTACTCGAGTGTCAACCCTAGTGGCGGCTCGTCTTACCCCAGTGAGAAGCAACGGCCCCAGCAGGCAGGATCCAGCTCTACGCCGGATCCCCAAGCGGCGGCGGCGGCGGCGACATCTCCGCCGTCTAAGAAGGTTGCAGCAGCAGCAGCAGCAGCAGTGGCAACTCCAATGGGTGGGCTTGCATCTCCTGCTCTACAGCATCCTGGTCATCCTGCGTTCGCCAACGACCCTCGCCCAGAACAGAACGGCCAGACCTCCCAACAAGCTGCTGTTCCTCAAACCCCTTCTTTTGAGCCCCCCAACCCTGCGTCACCGCCTCCACTACCCGAGGGATGGATCGCGCATCTTGACCAGAACTCTGGCCAATACTACTACATCCATCTCGCTAGTCAAGCTACTCAGTGGGAATTTCCTAAGGGACCAAACCCGATGACGCATGAACAAGCTCCGCTCTCACCAACAGCCTCAACATATGGAAATCCCTTGGGTTCACCGATGTTTGGGAAGCAGTCTATGGCTTCACCCATGTACCCTCCCCACAATACAGGATATGCCGAGAGTATCATGAGCATCGCTGCGTCTGCAACACCCACTACAGCCGGGTTCTCGGGCCCTCCACCAAGCGCTGGTGTGGATATGTACAGGATCCAACCTACCAACGGTGTCTACTTTGGTCCTTATTTGCGATATGTCAATATGGACGTGGAAACTGGGATGTGGCATGGGAGCATTCTGATTGTAACAGATGCGCCACAG
Organism: Nectriaceae sp. PG4201; assembly: GCA_023628695.1. Taxonomy (NCBI): domain Eukaryota; kingdom Fungi; phylum Ascomycota; class Sordariomycetes; order Hypocreales; family Nectriaceae; species Nectriaceae sp. PG4201. Next base: position 1,014,552 of record JAMAKE010000005.1, read on the forward strand.
CCCCCTACAATTCACTGCCACCTGAGCATGGACTTATCTCCAAATCCCAGACAGTTACAGCCTCGGCCTATCTTCACTCATCAACGGTGGACATTTTACAAGTACGACTTGGAACTCCAAATGGGTGAGGGCGGCACCGAGCGATGGACGTACGCTGTAACATCTCATTTGGGTTGCACACGTTATGAGTTTGTCGTTGCGGGCCGTCACGAGACAGGCTGGCGCTTCATTGCCCACTCTGGCAATGACTTTGCTTCAGGAACCTCCCAGAACGAACGAGCCAAGCTTGGTGGTGTTGGCTTTATGTGGAAGGATGTGCTTCAGAAGAACGTTGAATGTGGCGGTTTCCACGTTCAACTGGGCCTGGGCGACCAGATCTATGGCGATCGGTTGTGGAAAGAGGTTCCGCTCCTTAAGCAGTGGCTGGCGATGAGTGGCAGAGAAAACAAGAAGAATGTCCAATGGACAGCCCGGCACGAGGAGGATGTCGCGCACGCCTACTTCCATTACTACACCAGTCACTTTGATCAGCCTTTCTTACGAGAGGCCTTTGCCCAGATTCCCCATGTTCTTCAAATAGACGATCACGACATGTTAGTATCCTCACTCCTTGTTTCATCGTATTCCCTGCTAATCCAGACCTAGTTTTGATGGGTACGGCTCTTACCCTGACTACATGCAGTCTTCGCCCATATTCAAGAACATTGGTCGAATCGCAACAGACATGTATCTCCTCTTTCAACACCACACCACGGTAGAGATCCTGCGAAACGTTAGCACTGACCATGACATCTTTACTGTCACTGGTACTGGATGGCACTTTGTGAAGTATCTCGGCCCGGCGGTCGTTGTTGTTGGCCCAGATTGTCGGTCAGAAAGGACTCAAGCGCAGGTCATGGCCGGACCGACTTATCAGGGTATTTTCCCTAAAGTAGCCACGCTGCCTCCTAGTGTGCAGCACTGCATATGGATGGTCTCAGTACCAATCGTGTATCCTCGTTTGGATGCCGTAGAAAGTCTAGCAAATACCGTAGCAGTGGGCAAGAAGGCCGTCAACACAACTTACAACATCCTCGGCAAAGTCACAAGCTCTGTGGCAGGTGTTGTAGGCGGCAAAGATGTTGTTGCTCAGGGCTTTTCCCAGGTCAAGAAGGCGGTTGGCAAAACCGGACTCATGGGAAATGTCTTGAACCAGTTCGGTGAGCTTGATATTCAAGAAGTCCTCAAGGATATGTGGACACATGACACCAAGGACTTGGAGAGGACATACTTCATCCGAACACTGCAGGGCATCGCGCAGCAGAAGGGAATCCGCATGACGTTCCTTTCAGGAGGTAAGCAACATTGATCCCTATGGCCATCTGATAAAGCTAACCATCATAGATGTCAACGCTTCTGGAGCTGGCCTAGTCCACGATCCGACTCACCCAGGCGACCACAAGACCATGTACCAGGTCATCTCGTCACCTATTGTTGCCGCTCCGCAGAGTAACTACGTCCTCAAGCTTCTCCACAATCAGAAGACTCTGTATGTGCCGCAGAACGGTAAAAAATCTACCCATGAGGTCTCAGACACCAAGGAGGACATGATGGAGATCTTCCACTCTGACGCGAGTGGTTCCGCTCGCGAACTTAAGAAACTCATGGGCCGACGAAATTACGTCGCCTTCTTGGCCTACGATCAGGACGCTGCCGCTCAGCAGGGCCAGGCCCCCTTTAGCCCTAACCCGAGCCTCAATGGGCAACAGCAGCAACAGGGTTTGTCAAAGTTGAGTTTAGCGGTAGACTTTGTGGTCCAGGGTGACGGTGCGTTTACTGCGCCGACAAAGTATGGGCCGGTTATCATCCCTCACTTAGAATTTGGGAGGTAAATGGGGGGGATATAGAGAAGGAGGGGTGCTGCATGATGGATAGTCGTTGTATTTGATGTGCCATATAGCGGTTTCATGACGATCTTATGAGATTTATATACATTTGGAGATACCTCGTTCTTTTGTCGTTACAGTTTTAGGATTATGAAGCTTGAAATCAATGAGGAACAAAGCGTTTGTCTGTTCCTAACCCATTCATTATTTTCTCTTCTATTACTCTATATCCACGGATATCTTCAAATGTCCGACCCAAAAGTCTAGATCTCGAAAAGCTCCTTAATGATGCGCATGGTATCCTCAGGGCCAGTGACGGAGTGTCCCGTTGTACGGTCGTCGCTATAGATTTCGTAGTCGTTGCCGCCCTGGAAGGTCTTGTCGCCGAAGAAGTGGATGGTCTTGTAGGCGATGCCATTGGGCTTCTTGGCCTCGTTCTCGAGATGCTGGAGGCAGTAGGTCTTATCCCAACCAGTAGGGAAGACATCGAAGGAGATTTGGCCGCCGATGGAGAAGCTATTTGCCGGGTGATTAGCTGGATGATTTTTAAATAGGGGTGATGCTGAGCGGAACACTTACGTTAGGCCCAAGTGGCCGAATCGCTCCCTCAGAGCAGCAACAAACTTCTCTCGCACTTTGGCATCCTTGTCAAACGCCTCGAACTCGCCTCTCTCCTTGTTGCTGGCATTACGTCCAATAGGGGAAATGTTGATCATGCCGTTGCGGAACTCAATGAAGGTGCCTCGCTTGACAGGAATATCCAAGTCGGCAATGTAGTGCAGAACGAAGTTGGCAAGCTCCTTGTACTGGTCCTCGCCAATCCACTTGATGAAGCTGTTGGACTGCAACGGCTCGCCCTGCTTGAAAGCCGTCAGACCGTTTTCCGAGAAACAGAAGTCGAAGAGCGTGGTGACAGGGACACCGGCAGGTTCGCCCAGCTGTTCCTCCTGCTTGGCCAGGTCGGAACCACCAACGAAGCCGATGGCACATTTGGAGCGGAGTTTTTGGAGGAGCTCGAGCATCTCGGGTGAGGCATCCTATCGACGACGTTAGAGCTGGTGGAGGAGGGGTTGAGGTGGGGGGAGAAGACGTACGAGACGAGCGGGTGTGAGGGTGCCATCGACGTCGAAGAGGCAAATTGTGTCTTTGAAAGGACGCTCCTCGAGGGGAGAGAAGGACGGGGGAGTTCCTTTAGTCATTGCGGCGGTTTTTGGGGCGATTGGAGCTGAAGAACTGGTGATGGTGTTGAGGGAAAGTTGCTGGGCTGCGTTGAAGAGTGCGGGGCGGTCAAGGAGCTGCAGGAACTATTGGAGCTGGCTGTAGTTCTTATAACCACCGCCATCTTGCCTGCCCGACATTGCAATTCTACCGAAACACCATGGAGATGGTTCAGCTCGGCTACGGTATGGGATTATCTGGCTTCATCGTATCGCGTCATTACGGACGTGGTCACGGGGAGCTCATTGTAAAGCCACGTTGCGATAACGAAGGCAATTACAGCTTCGATCGTGGAGGCGCAGTGTCGCAAGCGAGATGAAGGTGACGAATCTTGGAGATTTGATGATGGTTATGAGTCAAACTCGAGTTGGGAATACCGATCTCTACGTGTTCATTTCATGATGAATTACTTCCACTGATCCACGACGACAAAAGGCTGAAGGATCATCAGCACTGCCCCTCATCTCAGCCTTCTCAGGGGAACTTTTTGGCGGGGTACGGTTTGAGGTTGCAGCTCTCGGCGCCTCACTGATCCACCTCGAAAAGCTTTGGTCACCTCGGTGAGCGTTAGACTACCTTACCTTCGGTGAAGCCTGGAGTATTTCTCCTGCCTCATCTGTGTCGAGGTGATATCAGAAAGCAAGATATCAGGATATAGATACAGCCCCGGGTATTGACTTGTATCAGCTCGACTAACTCAACACCTTTGGCAAGGTGCCATGTTACGATACCAGCATGTCCAAAAGAAGAGCTCTAAAATAGTGGACGGAACAGCTCACGCCACAAGCTTTCGGGTTCCGGTAGAGGTACGCAAGAAAAGCTCATTAGTAATCGAAGTTGATCGACTTTCTAAGTCCCCATTTCTATCCCTCCATAATCGAGCATCATCACGATAGGGAAGTGGGCGCGAGGAATGATGTTCACTCCGAACCCCTGGGCGAAATTGGCAATCAGGGATTCGGTGGGGGGAAATCCGGAACTTGTACCCCGCTGAAGATGGCCATTGTTCGGGTTTATTTTAGGGGCTCTAGCGTCCAGCGGAGGGCCTGAGACGCGCCGTTAGCGCAGTCATCACAGGCACCGTTGTCACATTTCAGGGCCCGGGTCATGTTTCACTGTTTCACGCCGTGACGGTATCCTGGGAGATGCATGATCCATCAGCAGAACAGCACCACCACCATCCATCTCTTAGACAACTTTTAGACACTCCTAGACACAACCACCGAGAGACACTGAGGACGATGTCACCGAAACTGACCCGGTCAGACCAACCCCAGGCCTGAGCCTTTCTGAAGGCGCGTGGCCCATCTTCGTCACCCTGACAGGCAGACAATCAGCAGTGCCTCTAGCATTCGTAAGGGATTCGTACGAAGTACCAACAATGCATGCTTCGCCTGCTGCAGGCTACCGCATTTACTACTACTACTACTACTACTACTACGACTCAAACGACCTCCCAACTTAGGCTTCGCCCCGCGCTTCCAGACATCTCGACACCTCTTACACTTCCTTTTCCCTCCTCCCACACACTCTCTTTCATTCTTTTCAAGGGTGTTCCTACTACCTAAATCCCCGTTCCTTGGTTTAAAATCCCACACATTTGAATACCCGCGACATCGCCCGAACGCTCCTCCTCTTCCACGCCTAGACAAATCTTCCAGTCCCCATCGAGTCGCATCCAGCAGCAGTCTTTGCTTGCTGTTCGCAACCTCCACCTCAAAGACGACCTTCCAGCGCGACGACAGCAGCAGCAGCAGCGACAAACCGTTTCGTTCAAGTGGGCCGCCTACTCAAGTTCAGGTTGGCTCGGCGCCAAATGACTGTCCCCCCTGTCCCGTCCTGAGCCCCGCGCTACCTGCCCAGTCAGTCGTGCCGCTGTCATTGTCGCTGTCACCGTCGCCGTCACCGTCGCCGCCCGCTGGTCCTCCAGTTTTAACGTTCGCGACAGCTTCCTGCTGCTCCCGGCTCCCGTTTCTCGTTCACTTGCCTCTGTCGCCTTACCACTCGCTTCGAGATGGGTAACGCCAGCAGCAGGCTCGACGATGGGGCTACCCTCTATCTGAGAGACCAAAATCGATGTACGTTTGCATGCTCGTCCCCTTCTGCGCCATAACCCCGAACTGACAAGTCCCTCCCCAGTGAGCATCTCTTCTTTAACCATCACGAACCCGCGGAAGCGCAGCTCTATTACCATCGTTCCCAATGCATTTCCAGCTACTAGAGTTTCCGTCAATAGGCCTCTTGGCGAGACCGCTCCTATCGAATATGTTCAGGTACGTTCGCGAAGATCCCGCGATCTTCTTGCGACCTTGGCGACGGCTTCTGACGCCACTCACAGGACCCCGAACCCTCAAACCCCGCCGGGCCCCCTAACTTTCTCCTCAAACTAAGCAGCGATGACGAGCTCGTATTCTCCTTTACCTTTGTTATGCGGCAGTCTTCGACCAGTTCAAACGACGGCCAATCTACTCCTATAGACACGAGCATTTCGGGTTTGACATACGTTAACGCTTCAACGCCGAAAGAGGTCGAGAACCTCGTAACCCGCGAGTTCCATGCCAATCCGAACCTTCACAAGAACTCCAATGTTGCTTTGGTGGGAGATTATACAACCGGCGGCAGCCCATCCGTGAGCTTCGAGTGGACCTGGATGTGGAAGCCTCCCAGGAGTATCGAGGATAAAGGCGGCGGTTGGAGGAATTCTGGTAGTGTACGTCGACCTGGTAGCTTTCTGCGGGACCCTACTGACTTGCTCTAGTTCGTCGAGTATGATTCTCGAGCCCATCGGCTGCATACTCTTGCGAGCTTCTCCTACTTCGTTTCAGGTATGGCAACCTCAGCCCTTACTCCGGGTTTCAGGCCGGCTCACCCGTTTCCAGGCTCAGCTGCGTCCCTGAGCCATCCGAATTCCCCTTCACCACCCTTCCTGCTAGCGTCCCCTCCGAAGATACGAGTTGCATCGAGCCAGTCAGTTGACTCCCGTATCACCTCCGCCGATATCATCGACGAACCCGTGTCACCACTCTTACCACCTCATCCTCAACATGAAGCACCTGTTCCACCCATCAACCCACAAGTGAAAGAACCTGTGAAAGTGGATCTTCCTTGCCCCAAACCCGGAGATGATGTTGCAGTTAGCGATGACGGCCCCGTCTTCCGGGCCACTCTCAAAGCACTTGAGCAAAAGACCGGCAATATGAGGACACAAATGAAGAAGGTGTTGAAAAAGGCCGAGCACGCACACCTCTGCCAAATAGAAGCCAACGACGCGTTTGTCGCCTTTACAGACTCGTTACGAGAAGCCTCCTCAACAAATGCCAATGCCGTACAACCTGCTTTGGAACATTATTTCGATAAGATCGCTCGGGAGATCTTATCATACGAACGACAAAACACTTTTAATCTTCAGAAAATAATCATTGAGCCTGTTACTAAGTTATATCAAGTTGATATCAAACAAGCGGAGTCCAAGAAGCGTGACTTCGAGGAGGAGAGTAAAGATTATTACGCTTATGTATCGCGCTACTTGGGTCAGCGGCAGGATTCAGTCAAGGCTAAGAAACTTGCCGAGGCCGATTCCAAGTACCAGAACAAGCGTCGGAACTTCGAACTGAAACGGTTCGACTATTCTAGCTTTATGCAGGACCTCCATGGTGGTCGCAAGGAGCAAGAGGTTCTTTCCCACCTGACGAAGTACGCCGACGCACAGACAAGCGGGTTTCTAGCGACTGCGAAGAAGATCGAGGATCTTCTGCCCCAGCTTGAAGCGTTGTCGAGCGAGGTCCAGGAGGCAGACAAGGAATACCAATACCAGAGACGTGAACGAGAAGAGAAAAGGCGCGTACTAGAGAAGAGCAACACGCCCTACAAGGAACCCGAGCAGGCTAGCACCACGAGCAGTGCCCCCCTTGCTACGAATTCTAACGGTAACGGTGGTAATACCTCTGATTCTGAATTGGGTCGGGCAGACAGCACTGGATCCCAGTTGATGGCTGCAGTCTCAGGTGGCTCCAACTCTACGGGAGCGCCTTCAGCTGCAGAACTTTCCAGGTCTCCAGGAAGCTTGAACCAAGCATTAGGCACAAGCCCTGCAGCTCCGTCGAAGTTCAAGGGCTTTCGCGATCTCGAGGAGAGGGATGTAACGCAAAATGCGTTGACTCAACGGAAGGAGGGACTCCTTTGGGCACTCAACCGACCCGGTGGCCATGTAGACCCTCGTACCCTGAATAAACAGGGTTGGCACAAGTAAGTTCTTGACTCAAAGCTTCCCTGAGGCCTTGCTAACTTAGGACAGATTCTGGATCGTGTTAGATCAGGGTAAACTATCCGAGTATAGCAACTGGAAACAGAAGCTCGATTTACATAATGAGCCCATCGATCTACGGATGGCGTCTGTTCGCGAGGCGCGAAATGCGGAACGACGGTTCTGCTTCGAAGTCATCACCCCAACTTACAAGCGAGTGTACCAAGCTACTTCTGAGGAGGATATGAACAGCTGGATCATGTCTATCAACAATGCTCTGCAGAGTGCAGTAGAAGGCCGCGGCTTCCATGGCAAGCCAAGCTCTTCCGGGTCGTCCATCAAAAGAGATATTGGCTCAGTGCTTACAGGAAAGACGCAATCTGTGGGCCACGGGTCACATCACTCCAGCTCTAACAGTGGGATCCCAAGTAGAAGAATTACGGTAGGAGCCCGACCTAGTGCGGTGCGAACAGCAAGCTCAGGGTATGACGAGAACCCGGATATGTTGCTTCAGAAGGTACGAGATAACGACCAGGGCAACCTCTGGTGTGCCGACTGCGGCTCTGGGTCCAAGGTGGAATGGGTGTCCATCAACCTAGGGATAATCCTTTGCATCGAGTGCAGTGGTATCCACCGATCGCTGGGTACACACATCAGCAAAGTCCGGTCCCTCACCCTGGACATCAAATCATTCACAATCGATATTGTCGAGCTCATCCTCCTTATTGGCAACCGAGTGTCAAACATGGTGTGGGAATCAAAGCTTGATCCATCTCTCAAGCCCACGGCCGGAGCCACGCGTGAGCAGCGCCTACGGTTCATCACCGCCAAATACGTGGATAGGGCATTTGTCGACCCCATTTCGCCGACCCTTTCGAGATATGCCACAGCAGATGAGACTCTCCTCGCTGCAATCAAGAAAAACGAAATCCAACAAGTTCTATACGCCTTAGCCCTGAAGGCAAACCCAAACACGGTGGACAAGATGAGAGGAACGCATGCGGTCTGGCTGGCTCTTGCGGCTGCAGATCCTGCATCCCCGTCTCCCGCCCCAGGACAGAATTCATCAGATACTGATGGCAAAGCCATCCCATTCCCCGTGGCCGAACTGCTCATCCAAAACGGGGCGGAGATGCCGTCGACGATGCCGGCTTTCCCGCTCGGACGATTCGCGCAGCTTTATGTGGAGCAGAAGCGAGGACGAGGCATTAGCGGTGCAAGCGATGCGGTGCCCTCGCTGCCTAATAACATGAGCGCGAGCGAGAGACTTCAGCGCGAAAGAGAAGCCCGACTACAGAAGCGAGTGAGCACAGGGGGTAGGTTGGCCAGATCACCCATCCCCGAGAAATAGGAGCCCAAATTTTAGGATCGACTGGTGGGCTTCACGCTCTGCCACAACAACCTGTACCAAATACCTAGGTCAAGGAGCTTGGGGTCGAATGATGCTGATGATGGTAACATTTCATGATGACTTGACTTCACTGGGCTGGATCAAGAAGTTGGGCGCAACGGAGTACTGGCGTTGAGGAAGTATACTTGTTTTCTGGTTGCCTTGCATTCCCTATCATGAGAGGGGAGGATTTGCGCGAAAGCGATCAGAGAAGGAGGGAGCAGAATACATGATTTACATGCAAGCTGAGTAGTATTAGTGGCGATTGGCTTAGAGATGTTTAGGGCACGGCTGGGATGACTGGGAGTCGATAGAGAAATCGACTTAGCTGAGAGTTGGAAAGGGCGTTGTACGTTGTTGAGGGACGGATATAATTTACTAGTAATGCCGATCTTAAGATTTGTTATCTTTGAGCAGTCGGTGCATCTTGAGGTTCATTTGCAGTGAGACCATCATACCTTACCTAAGGTAAAGAAAGGTAGCTTTGGCCAAAGAGAGTCACAACCTCACGATAAGGATTTAGGCAGCCAGGCAACCATCTGTGATTCAAAGCTGGGTCAAAATGAAAGCAGTTCCCGATTTACAGTACCTGGTTCACAGCTTCCTACTCTGAGGCTGATCCAAACAGAGTTAAGAAACTTCGAGTCATTGCCCGTGATGTTCCAGACTCAGGCGAGTAGTTCATGCTGGCAGCCAACGTGACTCGCCCACCGGGGGGTGACGACATAGCATGAGGGTTTCGAATGAATGTTCATGTTCACGAGGCAGGAGCGACAGATGATGAGACGAACAGGATATTAATAAGACAAGATCATCTGGAAACGGGACGGAAGGTGCGCAGCAGCAGAAGTGCACTGCCACTGCCGTTGCTTGCATCACCGTTTGCCAAGCTTGGTGCATGAAGCTCGGATGCCTACTAGGACGTGAGAGAACAGGGAACTTCAGTGAAAGGACCAACCAGACAAAGCAAACAAGTTCGCAGGACGATATCCACTTCTAAGGCATTCGCGAGGTTCTGTCCTTGGTGCTTGTCCGGTAAGGGAAAGGACCACATGCACATGAAGCGGAGAATCGAAAGACTGGAAATCCATGGGTTGGCTGTTCGTCGGGTGTTCCTTCATGGATTGGTCATTGCGACTCACTGAGCTGAGCAGCTGAGGAGTTCCTACAGTGGCAGTGGCGCCCTGAGCTCGCCTGAGCTCGCCTGAGCTTTCGAGGTCCCTAGCGGGTGGCCCCTAAATAAAACCCCAGGGGCCATATTCCAAGATCCAAGGATGGCGCTGTAGTGACGGCACTGATGAGCCCCTGGTGACGCTAGCAGTTGAGAGGCCCGATCCTCCACCACTCTCCAGGCAGGCTTCCTCCTCCACAAACCTTCCGAGTCCACCTCCAAGATTTGTTCACGGTCCATATTCACAGGCAACGCTCGCGAATCCGCCGTCTTACCAACATCACTGCACCACTTCTCGTGCGCATCACAACCTTTCGGAATCCCTAGGCCATGGCGGATATGGCTCCGCGAAACGAGAAGAGCCAATTGAAGCGTCCGCGCGTTAGTCTTCCGTCTGACATATACAGCTGCCCGTTGCGCACATCATTGTCATCATCAAACGTTTTTCAGTTGCTGACCTATTTTTGTGCAGGCTTCGTTGCCCGAGGATGAAACTGATTCAAAGAAACCTCGCCGATCCGACCGGATAACCCAGAACGACCCCAACAAGACCCCCATTTCTCATAAGCAGCACCTGCCTTCACCTTTGACACGCACCAACGACGATTCAGATGAAGGATATAAAGAGGCTACGGTGACTCCTCCACACCGCTCTGAGGAAGTTACTCCTCGCAGAACAGATGATGCCTTTTCCCAAAGTCAAGCTCTTTCGTCACCACCTCAAGACACACAGCCGTTGAGCCAGTTTGTCGACCGTCATCCGGCAGCCTCCGAGGATGTCGAGGATGAGGTCCAACAAGGTGTTTGGGGTTATCTGGTTCCCCTAGATCCCAAATATGGTGACAAACCACTGGTATTGAAGAAGCGAAACGCATGTCCCCTACCCGAAACGGTCGAGAGTGCGACTAGGGGTGTCGACAAGTCAAACAAGGGTAAAGCTGCCGCCCTCAAAGAGGAGGAAGCTTATGAGAAAACGAAAACCAAGAGCAGTACTTCAGGTGGTTATCTGATCGGGCGACATCCGGAGTGTGGTAAGTTCAACACCTGGAAGTTCGCCTTTTGCATGACTAATGATTCCCTAGACATAGTAGTCAACGACGGCATTGTTTCGAATCGACATTGCCTCATTTTTTCCGAGAACAAGGGGACCGACACTGTGGCAGTTGTGGAAGATCTATCAAGTAACGGAACCTTCGTCAACGAGGCCTTGGTTGGACGAAACCAGCGGAGAGAGTTGGAGGAGCAGGATGAAATCGCCGTTCATGGCAAAGCGCGCTTCATTTTCAGGTATCCTCAAAGCCGGCAGACCAGTGCCTTCTTGCAACAGTACACCCTGCTGGAGAAGCTTGGTAAAGGCCACTTCGCCGAGGTATATCTTTGCGTAGAGAAGTCTACGGGTCAGCGATATGCTGTCAAGATCTTCACTAAGCATGCCGGCATGGAGGACAGATCCAAGACCGAAGGTCTACAGCAGGAGATTGGTGTGTTGATGGGGGTTAGCCACCCCAATGTCCTCTGCCTCAAGGATACGTTCAACGAGCGCGACCGCGTATACCTTGTTCTCGAACTTGCTCCTGAGGGAGAGCTCTTCAACTATATAGTGATGAAGCAGAAGCTAAGCGAGGATGAGTCAAGAAAGCTTTTTATCCAGCTGTTCCAAGGTGTCAAGTATTTGGTAGGTCATCCCGTCGGTATCTGGGTCACTCAAATCTCTAACCTCCGCGTGCGTAGCATGAGCGAAACATCGTCCATCGGGATATCAAACCCGAGAATATCTTGTTGGTTGACAAGAATCTGCATGTCAAGCTTGCCGACTTCGGTCTTGCCAAGATCATCGGGGAGGAATCGTTTACAACCACGCTCTGTGGCACACCCAGCTATGTCGCACCTGAGATCCTTGCCGACTCAAAGCAACGCAAGTACACCAAGGCCGTCGATATCTGGTCTCTAGGGGTGGTGTTGTATATCTGTCTTTGCGGTTTCCCTCCCTTTTCTGATGAGCTCTACTCGCGCGATTTTCCCTATTCTCTTTCTCAACAGATCAAGACTGGTCGATTCGACTATCCTTCACCGTATTGGGACTCGGTCGGAGATCCAGCTCGTAAGTCACTGTCTTTTTAAAATTTGCATGGTAACGCACTAACACATAGCAGTTGACCTCATAGACTCGATGCTTATAGTCGACCCTGAGCGAAGATTCACTATCGACCAGTGTCTAGCACACGCTTGGCTTTCGGCGAGTACGCCAAATGTTAATGACAGCACTGGCGGCCTCGTCGGTGGCATTGCAGGGCTTGAGGTCAACCGTAGAGCACCGGCTCGCGAAAGAACTCTCTTGTCGTCGCTCAACTCTGTCCAAGTCACGGCCCAGGTTGAGGTCGGGAAGAACAAGAATCCGGTCAAGGTCTTTGTCAAGAATAAGGGACGAGTCACCAATGTGGCCAAGGAAGCAGGGCCCGCTCATCATCGTGCACCCGAGGAATTTATGGAGCTGGGAGGTAAGGGAGACCAAGCACTATTCGGGGACGATGATTCGAGCATTTACCCGGCAGGAGACAATGTCGGTAAAGCGAAGAACGTCAAGGCTGGCAAAGCTAAAGGTCGATAAATAGCGTGTTGAAAGGGGCTCGAATCAAGGTACGGCATAATGGGATTGGTGTTGTCATGTTCTTTACGGTTTTGGAGCTGTTTATTTCGATTTCGGTGGTCCAGGCTATAGAAGGCGGGGACCTACAGGCCGCAATGGGAGGAATATGCACGGGTTGATTTGGAATATTTATCCTAAAGACAGGCAGGTTGTACATCGTCAGAATTTACGGGTTACTCGTTCGACGACACTACAAATCTGCCATATCAAACAAGTCAGAACGCCTAAAAGTGACGTTTGTAGATTCACGTGCCTAAGACATCGCGGCCCGGCAGTTCCCCCGCGTCACCGCCCTCGCTTAGCGCCCACACAATGAACGCGGCAGAAAATTTGGCGGGGTGGAACAATCCAAGCCCCACCAGAGGGCTATTCGGGCGCCGACCCTGTCAACGGACGCTCAATCTCACGAATTATTCCGCTTGTTGAGTTCGAGTTTGAGATCCACGGCCCCGATTCCCGAGACGAGACGAGTCAAGAGGAGACCACGACGACCGAGCCATAAACTTCCGACTTCGAACCGATTCAATCCACGAGGCAAATATGGCTGCTGCCACCCAGACCGCTGGGCACCCCCAGCTGCTCTTCGTCGATGGAGCCTTTGAGGACCTCGCCGTCGAGATGGCCGATTACCTCAAGGCCGAGGATGCGAAGCAGGCGCTGAACCAAGACAAGAAGCTTTCCAAGGAGGATGTGCTCGCCAAGTTGGTGGCAGCGTCTGACGCCCTCAACACCGTCCCCGAGAAGGAGTACACCGCCGCCTCCAATCTCATGATTTACCTGGTGCTCCAGTCTGCCGACCCTAAAAAGCACCTGCCAACGCTATGCAGCACCTTTGCGAAGCCACTACTCAACTCACCTGTGCATGGCGCCGGGCTATCGCTCAATGCGCTCACCACTGTCTTCAACCTGTTGGAGCCCGCCGACCCGATCCGTGCGAGGGTGTTCATGGAGATTCTCAAGTTCTTGCGGGCGCACAGCATGTTCGAGAGTCTGAGGCCATATCTGGAGAAGCTTCCCGACTGGTTGGAGACCTGGGGTACTGCGGAGGATTACCAGCGCAAGATCTATGAGGAGGTTGCGGAGGTGGCTTTGGATGCTGGTGATGAGTCGTAAGTGCTTTCAAACAATGCGGTATTTCGAAGCAGGCCTATCTTCGCCTACGGAGGCTGGTTTAACTCTGTTTATGTGTTATTTCTGGCTTTTGAAAGGCGACGGTGGCTAAGCATTCGATATCTGCGTTTCTGCTTTATTCCTGGCTCATTCTTGCTAACATCCTCCAGGCAAGGCTATGAGTACATTCTCAAGGCTCTACGAACATTTGACGGTGATGAGAAGGAGGAAATTACTTCTGAGGACGCCCAGCGGTTATCTCTCCGTGCCATCAAGATGGCCATTCTTTCCAACACCTACTTCCTCTTCCAAGACCTTCGCGCCATTCCTAGCGTACAGGCGCTTAGCGACTCCCACCCTGTCTACTCGCAACTCCTGGATATCTTTGCGGAACAGGATCTTGAAGATTACAACGACTTCAACGAGGAGCACGAAGGTTGGATCGAGAAGGAGAAGTTAGATCACGAGAAGCTGCACCGCAAGATGCGACTTCTTACGTTCGCCAGCTTGGCAGCCGCCACCCCTAGCCGAGAAATCGAGTACGCCAAGATTACCAAGGCACTTCAGATCCCCCAGGAGGAGATCGAGATGTGGGCCATCGACGTTATCCGAGCTGGCCTCGTGGAGGGCAAGCTCTCGCAACAACGCCAGATTTTCCTTGTCCATAAGGTCACCTACCGAGTCTTCGGCCAGAAACAGTACCAGGAGTTGTCTACTCGCGTCGACCAGTGGCGATCAACCCTGCAGAATGTTCTGGGCGTTTTGCGCCAGGAACAGGCCAACGCTAAGCAACAGAAGGAACGTGAGATTCAGGAGCTGGAGCGAAAGGTTGCCAACACCGGTATGGGCGGCTTGGGTGAGGGGCGACGTCAGCGAAGGGAGCGGACGGACAATGACGATTAAGAGGGAGGCAATGATGAACGAGAAAGACGAGAACAAAAACGGCCAGGGCTTTGGGATGGGTATTTGATACCGTTTTGTGTTAATACATTGTTGGGGAAGACATCTTATGAAGGAGGGTTGCGAATGGCGTAGCCGGTTTAGCATCTTGGTCTTCTTTTCCCAGCATCGACAGAGAGTTTGGTGAATTTCTCTGGTAAATAGACTCAAAAAGTAACATCAGTCGATACAATATGTGATGTGAGAGGCTTGTAGGTACAGACCCGCTGAGACTGGCCGCTGATTGCTTTTCTAAAGAAGGGTACACGTTTTGTGAACTGAGACTGAAGGTGAAACTGGTTTACAGGCACAGCATAAAGAATCCTGTGGAGGATTAGCCTGTTCTTTATCGGGGACCTGATCTCCTGACGCAGTTTGTCAAAGAAGATAATAACTAAGAGCCGGGTAGCCAATGTCTCTTTGGCAAGATTTCTTTGAGTATACCTGGTATTTTAGAATATCGACTGGTCATATCACCCCAAGCTCGTCTTATATCCGGGTTCCTGAATCTTGAGTGGGAGTACGAGATGGACTTCTCGCCACTACTTCGTATCCGTGGATCACGAGGAACTATCAGCTAAATCAATGCTCTTGTACGACCAAAGTAGTGACCTGAACAATGCAATCTACTCCCGTCCAGTGCAATCCAGTCGAATAAGGGCAAACGTCTAGCGCTCAAAGCAATCTGAGGGATGTGACGAGGCCATTTCTTCGGCCATAAGCAGTGTCTTATTAGGCGACCTACTAGAGCTCTTGGCTGGGGCGGTTATTGTTCTATTAGGGGTTTCAGGAGACTTCCAGGATCCTGCCACTAGGCGTTTAGGCGCCTTCACCAGCCAATCTGTTACCTGTCAGACCCCAAGCTCAGCCCATGAATGACGTTGCTTGTTTGGCTGACGCTGCGGCTCTCCCACCGCAATCAATCAATCAACCTCGCAAAATCAAGTTGTCATTCCATCCGAACCCGCTGGCATATCTTCTACTTCTAGACTCTCATCGTCTCAGTCTTCTCTCTCTACCAAGTTAGTTCGACTTGACCTTTTCGCCGACACATTTCATCGCTCGCTAAGATTCTGTCGGTTATGAGCCAGGGCGCGCATTGAGTTTGGGCATCACCTCCCGTCCTGACCGTACCGAAACCCCCACCAAACATCACGCTCTCAGCGACAGCAACCATGGCGTCAGCAGCACGCGGGTCGCGACAATCCGACCTCCGCCGCCTGAACCAGAACAGCGGGAGAGATCCTGGAAGGTCTCGCGCGACGTCAAGGGCCCAGCAGATTGTTGTTGAGCACGAAGAAGCTTGCAGCTTTGCCCTGCGCGCCGCCTATCTCCACTATCTCTTGCAGCCCAAGGCCAAGCGAAAGCAATATGTTCCCGCCCCGAAGCAACCCGTCCGAACACACACAAGCGTTGGTCTTTTGGTGCAGGAATACGTCTCGGGAACTTCCTCCAGCTTGAAGCTGCCGCATAACTTCGCCGGCGCCCTACTCGATCGTGTGGGCGGTGTCCTCAGGGGCAGCGAGCGCCTCCCGGGTTACAACGATGCCGCCGTCAAGAGGAGCTTCGCGGAAGCATATACTGCCTTTTCCGAAAAGAATTTTCGCAAGACTATCGACAAGGAGAGGAAACTGGAACCCCTAGTGCTCATCTTCTACTCGGCATCGACGAAGGCTGCCCAGAAGGGACGGGCACCTGACGACGATAGCTGGAAGCTCATACCCGATCGCCACCTCGCCTTGTTCATCCGACTTACCGCCAATATCCTGCGAGATCATGGCCACGATCGCGATAAGCCTGAGCTCATGTCCAGACTGAACTCCCTCGAGAATAAGCTCCTAACGAACGATCAGGATCTAGTGGGTGGCGGTGCAGATGGTGCGGGGACCACCATAGAAGTGGTTGTGCCCTTGAGCTACGAAATCAAAGACATGCCTATGGTTCAGCAAGTTGCTAGTATTTTTGGATTAAGCCTCTCTCAGGTCCAGGCTGTGATCAATGAGAATAAACAGGTGTGGACGGAGGAGGCCGCTCTCAGAGATCTCAAGACATACCAGACCAGACTGAACTCCAACATGCCTGGCGCACTAAGAAGCCAAGATTTTGATATTGAGGATGCGTTCCTGGAGTGGAAGAAGTCTGAGGCACCGCACCTCTCCCAAATGATGCTGGACATCCTAACTGCGAAGCCGGAGCTGGCCAAGACATCGACTGGCGCCATGGACAAGCCGTTGCCAAGCCGGCCTCAATCTACTATTGATGACCAGGCGTACGCTGATCTCAGTCGCGCTCTATCAAGCGCTGATGACGGTTCCTTAGCATTTGATCCGTCACTGAATCTGGGTTCTCTTTCCCTTGGCGAGTCAAGTATTAGAGCTGTGGAGGAAACCATCTACACCTTCATTCCTCCGGATCCTAGGGCCTTTTACAAGTACATTCTCAAGCATGCCGTGAATTTTGATCAAATTCACGCCGACCCTGATCTCCCGTGGCAGCCTGTTTCCAAGCCCTCCATGGAACTACTGACCGAACTCTGTGTACGGTGGCGGTTGCCTCAATTCTCAAGACTAATTTGTCTGCTTGAGGTGACTGCCCGAATGTTCCTGGACCAAGAAATGGTGACGGAGGAGATGGATTCGGTCTTTGAATTCCTCAAGACTCCCCTACCAGAGCCGAAAAAGGCTCCTCATATGCATCAATACTCTACCCCCTTATCCGAGATTGATCCTAGCCGTTGGACTATCCATGATTTTGCCGTATACCAGCAGACGCTCCATAGCGTGCATGATGATCTTCTTCGCGACCTCTTAGCCCAGATGGAGAAGTGTTATGATACGAAGCCGCCACCAATCGGCGTAATTCAGTTCATCCTGAATAACCACATATACCCAGACCCAAACTTCTCTCCGAAGGTGGAATCTTTGGCCGAGTTCTCGGAAGGGCTCTCTCAAGAACTCCGGCAAAGGGCCGTTGATGTGTACCGACAGTATATGGAAAAGGAGATACCAGTGCACAAGGAGGACTGGGAGTTTGGTCATGTGGTCAAACTCGGGAAGTCTGTCATCAAGCTTTGTGAGAGAATCAAGAAGCGATATGCGAAGAACCCTAAGATCATAGGTGTCAATCCGCTGGAGATTTTAGTGGCGGAAATCTTTCCCAGTTTTGAGGAGGATGCCAACGCCATCATCGAGTCCATTTTATTGAGCGCCGCGGAAAGAAACGAGGAGATCGATATCCAGGACGGATTTGAGTTGTATAAAGAGCTGGTCGCCATCCGCCGGATTCACCAGGACTCGCTCCCCAATGTACCATTCGCCTTCCCCATTGAGGGTCTTTTGGTTGACTTCGTGTGGCGGTGGATTGCCGTTGCGGAGAGTAAGATGGAGGACTATGTAGATCAAGCTATCAAGCAGGATCAGTTTCAGGTCCGCACGGAAAGCCCAGATCACATCCCCCTAGATTCGGAGCGACACAGTGTTTCAGTCATCGACATGTTCATTCTTTTCAACCAAACTGTTGACCAAGTGTTCAAGCTGGAGTGGGATAACGATGAGCATCATGCCCGGTTCATGACGGCCCTGGCGCGGACATTCTCTACTGGTATCGGCCGGTATTGCGAAATTGTCGATGATCGCTTCGCAAAGGAAATGGACCGACCTTCAGCGGAGGAGGTGGCAGCGCAAACCAGGAGTACACAAGAGAAGTGGATGCAGTACGCAAAGGATGCCTGGAATAATAAGGATAGAGTCGAACCATTCCAGTTCTACCCCGAGGTAAGGAGTATGACTACCATTCACAAACAGTAACTAACAGCCTGCAAGTCGTTTGTAAAGCTCAACAATATTGAATACGCGATGCAGGAGCTTGACAAGCTCGAGAAGTCCATGAATTCGGCTGCCTGCGCAGCGTTATTGGAATCAATTGACGGGCCTACCAAAAAAAAGGCTCGAAGGCCGACCAAGTATACATTTACAATTAAAGTGGTTGAGGCCGAGGACCTCAAGGCTTGCGATCCAAGCGGATATAGTGACCCCTATGTCGTATTTGGAGACGAATACCAGAAGCGGCTCTATAAGACGAGAATCATCTACAGGAATCTCAACCCGCGATGGGACGAGACGTTTGAAATAACGGTTCAAGGGCCTGTCAACATGATTGCTACGATTTGGGACTACGATACCTTTGGAGATCACGACTACGTGGGCCGTACGTCTCTTAAGTTGGATCCGGTTCACTTCAGCGACTATCTTCCTCGAGAATTCTGGCTTGACTTGGATTCCCAAGGCCGTATGCTTATCAGGGTCAGCATGGAAGGAGAGCGAGACGATATTCAATTTTACTTTGGCAAGGCGTTTCGACATCTCAAGCGGACAGAGCGAGACATGGTCCGGAAGATTACGGACAAGGTTAGTTTGATAGCGTTCTATCCGGAGGCTCTACTAATGAGGAACAGCTCACTACTCAGATCAATGCGACGCTCTCATACGAGACGCTGCGACATCTTCTAGGCACAGGCGGCATTGGAGCCTCTGTCACGAGTTTATGGAAGAAGCGGGCCTCCACAATGCCCACTACGACACCCAGCCAAATCGAGAATGCTTTGACACCTCTCTTCACCTACTTCGATGAGAACTTTGCAATCATGAAGCAAACGCTAACAGATGCAACCATGATAGCTGTCATGACTCGTCTTTGGAAGGAGGTCTTGATGGTAATTGAGAATTTACTAGTCCCGCCATTATCTGAGAAGCCGTCTACACAACGGCCACTTACACGAAAGGAGCTGGATGTGGTGTATCATTGGCTGGAGATGCTATTTGTGTTCTTCAATGCCAAGGATGAGCATTCAGGGGAGCAGCTGGGTGTGCCCGCAGAGGTGCTCAAGTCGCCTAAGTGGCACGAACTGGCATCGCTGAACTTCTTCTACTTCGAAGATACTAACAATTTGATCCGCAATTCGGAGGAGATGGCGGCGGCAACTGCCCGGCGGGCCCAACAGGCGCTCCAGCAACAGAACACCCATCAGAACCGGCTCTCGGCGCCGCCGACGTTTGGGGCAACTTTTGGCGGAGCTGGGGCATTCGCGAGCATGGGGACGATCAAGCGCGGGAAGAGTATCATGATGAGTCGCAACCTGGCCACGATGCGCAGGGCCAAGGAGGCGAAGCGGCGGGAAGCCCAGGCAGATCCTAGCGACGATATGATCTTGCGAATCCTGCGTATGAGGCCTGAGGCAGCTCCGTATCTCAAGGAGAGACACCGGCAGAAGGAACGCCAAGCTGCCACAGCGGCAGCGGCCCTCATTGTGAAGAACAGTGTGACACAGGGGTGGAATGCCGGAGGGGGTGGCTTCGGTAACTTTGGGAGGAACAACTTGCCAAGACGATAAACCAAATAGGCGTATTGTAAAACGGTCGAGGATTAAAGCGACGAGATTGAGGTTTCTACTATTCTATGGATGGGTTGGGGTTTGTTTTGTTATTCTTCCCTTGCTTTACTGCGGGTTAGGATCTGGCTGGATGGAACGCATCAGATACCCTCATTCGTGTAGCGAGGTGATTGTAGATGATTTTCGTTATTGGGCACATCTGGGTTTTTTGTGTTTTGCAGTATACCGTAGGGTGCTTGGGGTCCTTTTTGGCAATATGAGTTGTAGCGATTTGATCATGTCTTTGTGTACGCATTTAGGGATATCACCAGTTCACGTAGGATGCTGCGAGGGATAGCGGGCAAGGTTGCTTTACGCTCCGCGGCCTGTTGTCCCCTGCGATAGGTATTATATCTGGATATGAAGAAAACCAATACGAGATGGACTTTTTAGTGAGTTTAAGTGGTCATGCTCAGGCAATGATGAGGTGTAGTCGATACGCCGTTGAACAGAGTAGGACAATCACAACTTCGTTCATACCGAAGTTTAAGCCGACTCCCATGGTATGAACTGCAATGACAGGCGATATAGTCGCCCTTTCACATGCAACTGTATATCTTGATTCCGGAAGTCGATCAATTGCGGGATGCACACCTGGTACCTAAAACAGAGCACCATCCTACCCTAGAGTTCCGATGCTACGCTCGGCTAACTAAATGGTTGGATACAACTTACAGAGTCGGACTCGCGACTCGGCCGAACCAGAGGCAACGGTGACCCTACTAACTTGCATGCTGGACCACGGATACGGAAATATTAGATAGAATCACGTTATTTCGGGATCAAGGTGTGTGCGAGATAACGCTACCATCTACAGCCAAGACTTCGACTCGGCCGTTCATCCCCATCGGCATCAGCATCGCCTCGTGTCGAGGGCCCGCAAAAGCTGCGGAGTGGGGACTTGTACTGGGTCTCGGGACCTAAAACCCGCTCCAAAGATGGAACACCTCGCTAGAGCTACTGGTAGGCAGAAGAGAATTCAGGGTCCAGAAGAAACCGAACAGGAAAAGAGGGTCGTGGCGCTTGAGTCTGTGGGTGTGGATTTTGCCGGAATCTGCCATGATTTTCATTGTGCTTTGCTGGAAGAGGAAGGGAGAGGATCTCGTACAGAGGAGCGGATGGGGTCTGATGCAACGCTGCCGCGGGTCTGATGGTGTACAGTTGAAGGCGGCGGCAGGCTGAATCAAAGAAGACGTTTGGCTTCGAATCCATCCACTTTGCCACTGCTCGAAGTAGGGGGGGGGGGCGTTTGGCATCAGGGATAATACTGTACCTTTGATACCTCACCTCTCCCTGATAGCGGAGCTGGAAACACTGAGCAAGTTCAACGCCTAGGAACAAAGGAGAATCCCCAAAAAATACAGTAGTTCAGAGAGCCAGCCTGCGACGATATTGGCTAGATGCGGCTCCTCGGCTATCTCACCCATCCCTCACCTGCTTCAAAGCCCGTTCGTTCGAAGGACGGATCCAAATGCCTAGGAGATCTGGTCCGGACCCGTGAAACACGCGGAGGTGGTCGGGGCGCAGTGATCGACATGAGGATTGCCGCTCGCATCTCACCTGCGCGTGCAACGGCGGGCACATCTGCAGGTCGGAAGCACAGGGGGGCGTCGAATTTGATTTGTGATCGGGTCGGTGAGGCGAGGGAGGAGCGTGAGGAGATACGTTTAGGACTTAGGAGAGAGGTATGTGATTGACATGAGGAAAAACATCACTCAATGGAAGTGCAAGACGATAGAGAGCCTGAGAGCTAGAGTAACGGCTTGTCTCTTGGCAGTCATCACCTTTCCCCTCATCAGAATCCAATAGTAGTTACTTATTTCACACTGAGCTGAGACAAACATCATCACGTGGCTGAACCCCCCTTTTCTTCTAAGATTCCTGGAGACGACAAGGTCCAGTTCGATAGGTAACGACAGAGAAGATGGCTGTTGATCCCATTCTACCTTATGCACTGGCATCAAGTGAGCCTTGATTTCTCTGTGATACATGGCCCATCTCGTCCATTCAATTGCTAACAAAGCTGACGCCAAGGCCACCGCTGATTAGCTGGCGCCGCCAGGCAAGTGATCCCCCAAAATCCACGAATCAGAGGCCCGTCGAGTGTGGTCCCTCTAGTGACGTCGGCGGCGCGTCTGCCCTCGGCCCACTGACGTCCCCTGAACCCGTGTTAGTGCCGCCCCCGTGGCCCGCTACTGTGCCACCGTGCCACCGCTGCCAACGATGTCATGGCCGTCTGATCTCCTTTTTCTTTCAGCTCCGACAGGCAAGGTTACTTTTCCCGCGTGCCCTCGCTGATCAGGACAATTGTGATGGACAGGCCTGGTGTTTCAGGTTTGCAAAACCTCAATCCGTATCTACTTTGTCCCTGAAGATCAGCCATGGCTGTCAAAACAACAATTCTACTCCGTTTCGACTTGCACCGCTGGCATCGTGAGATGCTCAACCTGAGCGGAGGGCGGTGGCATACAGTGATTGCGATGACGTCTGGCACTGTGTCTGTACTGCACTACGTCAGACTGGGGTTGGATCTCAAACTGGAGTTACCGCCTCCAGTGCGCAGGGACGTATCCCGTCTGCGAGGTCAGGTCCCGGATGAGGCAATGCCGTTAATGCAATGCTCGAACCTCGATGAGAAGATCCGTTGAGCTAAGAACAGAAACGGCGTCCAACATGATATAGAAGAGTACTAAAGATCGAACTCATCTTATTTGTTAAGAGCCCTATGCGGCAAGGGTTGAGGCTTCAATCGACTTTCGACATGGAGATATGAGAGACATTCATAACGAGCCGTATTGGGTAACCCCAAAGGACTGCATGAAAGAAGGCCTCCCCTCAAGTAGCGGCTCCGTGCGAACAAACGCGTATTTCTCCACATAAACGGTTAATTCCCCCTTGGTCAGCTAGCGGCTGTCGCACGAGGGAAAATGAAAATACTGCGGTACATGACCAGCAGGCGCCGGGGACGAGCAGGAAAAACCTTGCTAATCGTGACGTGACGACTGTAACCAAGCAGCACGAGAAAACGACGATTCAAATCGAATCAAAGCATAAGGCATTTTGGAAGGGTTGAGGTGCTGCAAGGCCACGCCACTTCCACATCTCCCCCTTCACCACCCGTAAGCCGCCCGCCGAAGCACTTATTTATTAGTACCGTTCCTCGGACGAGTACCTCCTGAGTGGCAGGTTTGCCGCAAGGTGTGCGGGTGTCCCACGCATTCCAGAGCGCCCTCAGCCTGGAGATGCTGTTAACGTTAGCGGAGTGTCAGTGCTCCCCTGGAGCCTCCAGAAAGAGGACAGGCCTCGTTCTGACTGGACAGGCCGCGTGCACCGGACAAGGGTGACCGGCGTACTAAAACCTGAGAAGGAAAGCGATCGATTAGTTCGTATTGGCGCTAGCACCGTCGCAGGGAGACGGAACGGCTTAGACGAGGGGCCTGGAGGGTCACTGGAGGAGGCGGCGGTTGGCCAGATCCCATTGCTTTTGGACGGTTTACCTCGCGACTGACAGGGAGCCTACAACATGTAGCCGGAGGGGACTGAAGAAGACGAAGAGAAGGACGTCGATGACCAGAGTGAAAGGGATACGTCTACCTTGTTGCAAGGCATGAAAGATCAGGGCTATTAGCCTCTGAGGCACCTACCTTACCTCGTAACCTTACTCTGAGCTGCCAGCGACCCAATATCCATGCCAATTGAAACCCTCCCCATCCCCATCCTCCTCCTCCTCCTCCACCATAGCAGCATTCTCATTGCCCTGTTTGCCCATGTCCACACCCATGTCCGTTGCATGTCCACACATGCCGCCGCCCCGTTCCCCGTGGTCCCTTTCGACTGACAGCGACAGTAGCCTCTGGGCCAATCCTAGCACCCGTCAACAGCAGGAAACACTACCTGGGCTGAACGGCACTGACTGACCTAACTAGTTGGTCCCCCTAGCAGACGAGCCGCCTTGATTCCGCCTTATCTCTCTGAGTCGCTGGTCGCTACGTCCGGGGACAAGGCGCCAACCTTTTGCCTCATCTATCTTCTTGCATCCTTCTCCCTTGTCGTCGCGCTCTCGCTGTAGCCGCACGCCGCATAATACTGATTCGGTCTTGCGACCCCAAAGGCCCGGCTGCAGAATCCCTCCTTTCCTTCGCTAGATCCCGCACCCTACAGGGACGGCTCTGTTTGCTCGCTACCGTGGCCGAACCCCAAGGATGCTGTGCAGGTTGCATTTACTCTATCCTTGATCTGTTGCCGCTTTTACTGTCAAGCGCCCACTCGACGTACCCCGTCCTCCCTCCTTTGTCAACGTTCCCAACCACGTTCTGATTTTACGATCCCGCCTCTTTGCCTCTCTCTCGACCTACCCAAGCACCAAACGTCGCCTGACTGCGGCCAAGCAGTCTCTGCCCTCGCAGAATGGTAGACGACGCGGCCCTAGCCGCCGCCGCTGACTTCGTCGCCTCGCTGGCCACTGATTCTCGATCGGCCTCTTCGATCCCCGTTACCCTTTCGCCAAAGATCACCCTCCCCGGCCGCGATACCCCCGCCAAGCGAAGCCTCGAAGCCGAACTCCAAAAGCTCGCCCTCCGAGTAGGCCATCTTGAGAACCGGGCTACGACCACTACCATCTTCCCCGAGACCCCCAACGAAGCCAACGACTCCGTTTTTGGTGACGACGTCGGCCTGAATTCATTGAACAATCGTCCTCCGGTGCCCAAGCCAAGAGTCTTTCCCGCCGTTCAAGGTAGCTTGCACAATCCGCATCTGCCTTCTTTCCAGCTGACTAGAGAAGCCCTTGAAGGACTTCGAGAACATGTCGACGACCAATCGAAGCTGCTCGATAGCCAGCGGCAAGAGCTCGCTGGCGTCAATGCTCAGCTCATGGAACAGAAGCACCTCCAGGAGCGAGCCCTCCAGGTGCTTGAGCAAGAGCGCGTTGCCACCTTGGAGCGAGAACTATGGAAGCATCAAAAGGCCAACGAGGCTTTCCAAAAGGCTCTCCGAGAAATCGGAGAGATCGTTACTGCCGTGGCGCGCGGTGATCTGACCATGAAGGTCCGCATGAACACCGTCGAGATGGACCCCGAAATCACGACTTTCAAGCGCACCATCAACGCTATGATGGACCAGCTCCAGATATTCGCTAGCGAAGTCTCCCGTGTCGCCCGTGAAGTGGGTACCGAAGGGTTGCTAGGAGGCCAAGCCCGAATTGGTGGTGTTGATGGCACATGGAAAGAGTTGACTGACAACGGTATGGTTCCAATCAGCAGCTTGGTTATGCTCACCCAGCTAACGATTCCCTAGTCAACGTAATGGCACAGAATCTCACTGATCAAGGTATTATCCCACATCATCATTAAGAAAACATGGCCTTGAAACTGATTTGTAATTTAGTGCGAGAAATCGCCTCTGTAACGACGGCCGTCGCCCATGGCGATTTAACCAAGAAAATCGAGAGACCTGCCAGGGGTGAAATCTTACAGCTTCAGCAAACTATCAATACCATGGTGGATCAATTACGAACATTCGCATCCGAAGTCACACGTGTAGCAAGAGACGTCGGAACGGAAGGCATACTAGGCGGACAGGCCGATGTTGGAGGAGTTCAGGGCATGTGGAACGACTTGACCGTCAACGTCAACGCCATGGCCAATAACTTGACGACCCAAGTGCGCGACATTATCAAGGTCACCACAGCTGTCGCCAAGGGAGATCTGACGCAGAAAGTTCAAGCCGATTGTAGGGGAGAGATTTTCGAGCTCAAGTCCACCATCAACTCAATGGTTGATCAACTGCAGCAATTTGCCCGCGAAGTCACCAAGATCGCTAGAGAAGTCGGAACGGAAGGTCGTTTGGGTGGACAAGCTACCGTCCACGATGTCGAAGGTACCTGGAGAGACCTAACGGAGAACGTCAACGGTATGGCCATGAACTTGACCACGCAAGTGCGAGAGATTGCCAAGGTCACCACTGCTGTGGCCAGGGGTGATCTAACTAAGAAGATCGGAGTCGAAGTAAAGGGAGAGATTCTGGAATTGAAGAACACGATCAACCAAATGGTCGACCGCTTAGGTACCTTTGCTGTCGAAGTGAGCAAGGTAGCACGAGAAGTCGGAACCGATGGAACTTTGGGTGGACAAGCTCAAGTCGCAAACGTCGAGGGAAAATGGAAGGATCTCACTGAAAACGTCAACACCATGGCATCAAATCTCACAGTTCAGGTAAGATCTCACCGAATCTCACGGATCATTCTTTCAAAACAAGAAGTTAACAACTCTTTCAGGTTAGAAGTATTTCTGCCGTCACACAAGCGATTGCGAATGGCGATATGAGTCAAAAGATTGATGTCGAAGCAAACGGAGAGATCCAAGTCTTGAAGGAGACGATCAACAACATGGTGGACCGATTGTCGAGTTTCTGCTACGAAGTGCAACGTGTCGCCAAGGATGTGGGTGTCGATGGCAAGATGGGTGCTCAGGCTGATGTTGCCGGGTTGGATGGCCGATGGAAAGAGATTACCACTGATGTCAACACCATGGCCAGCAATCTAGTAAGTGCCAACACTGGATCCTGAAGTCTTGGATCCAACGCAAATGAAAGGGGTGTATCATGTGCTAACAGGAGGCAGACAACACAAGTGCGCGCATTCTCCGACATAACGAACTTAGCCACGGATGGCGACTTCACCAAACTAGTCGACGTGGAAGCGTCTGGTGAAATGGACGAGCTAAAACGGAAGATCAACCAAATGATTTCGAATCTAAGAGATTCAATCCAAAGGAATACTCAAGCCAGGGAGGCTGCCGAGTTGGCCAACAAAACGAAGTCAGAGTTTCTCGCGAACATGTCTCACGAGATTCGTACCCCGATGAATGGAATCATCGGCATGACTCAATTGACCCTAGATACGGACCTAACGCAATATCAACGGGAGATGCTGAATATCGTCAATAATCTTGCGAACAGCCTCCTAACGATCATTGACGACATCTTGGACTTGTCCAAGATTGAGGCCAGGAGGATGGTGATTGAAGAGATCCCGTATACGCTACGTGGAACTGTTTTCAATGCACTTAAAACATTAGCGGTCAAAGCCAACGAGAAATTCCTAGATCTTACCTACAAGGTTGATAGCTCCGTTCCGGATCATGTTATCGGAGACTCGTTCCGACTCCGACAGATTATCCTCAACCTGGTTGGAAACGCCATCAAGTTCACGGAACATGGTGAAGTTAGCTTAACCATCAAGGAGCGGGAAGACCAAACCAACGTCGGACCGGGAGAATACGCTGTCGAGTTTATCGTTGAAGACACTGGCATTGGCATTGCAAAGGACAAGTTGGATTTGATCTTTGACACCTTCCAGCAAGCCGACGGCTCCATGACGCGAAAGTTTGGTGGAACCGGCCTTGGTCTATCCATTTCGAAGCGACTCGTCAACCTGATGGGTGGTGACCTATGGGTGAATAGCGAGCACGGAAAGGGCAGCGAGTTCCACTTCACGTGTCGAGTTAGGCTCGCTTCTGACGATACTGAAATGATTGAGAAGCAGATCAGGCCGTACAAGGGCCACCAGGTTCTTTTCGTGGACAAGGCCCAATCAAGGTACGGTAGCGATATCAAATCCATGCTCGCCAACATTGGTCTCCATCCCGTGGTGGTAGACTCCGAAATGAGCACCGCCCTTGCTCGTTTGCAAACAGGCGGCGCTCTACCCTACGATGCCATCGTCGTTGACTCGATAGACACCGCTCGCAGACTAAGAGCTGTCGACGACTTTAAGTACCTTCCGATCGTTCTTCTCGCCCCGGTTGTTCATGTCAGCCTAAAGTCGTGTCTGGAGTTGGGTATCACGTCTTATATGACAACACCCTGCAAACTTATTGACCTAGGCAACGGTATGATTCCAGCGCTCGAGAATCGGGCCACACCCTCACTTGCAGACAACACCAAATCATTTGAGATTTTGCTCGCCGAAGACAATACCGTCAATCAGAGATTGGCCGTGAAGATTCTTGAGAAGTACCACCATGTTGTTACAGTGGTGGGCAACGGTTGGGAAGCCGTAGAAGCCATCAAAGAGAAGAAGTTTGACGTTATCCTGATGGATGTCCAGATGCCGATCATGGTTAGAATTAACAATTACTCCCCCACCCCCAAAAGACATTAGCATGCATACTGACATCTTCATAGGGTGGGTTCGAAGCCACAGCTAAGATTCGAGAGTACGAGCGCGGCCTAGGAACCCATCGAACGCCCATTATTGCTCTAACGGCCCATGCCATGATGGGCGATCGCGAGAAATGTATTCAAGCCCAGATGGACGAGTACCTATCAAAACCTCTACAGCAGAACCATCTCATCCAGACTATCTTGAAATGCGCCACCCTCGGCGGCCCGTTACTCGAAAAGAATCGCGAACGCGAACTGGCTCTGCACGCCAGTGCGAAATCGACGAAACATAAGGAGGGTCAAGGGTTATTACGTCCAACGCTCGAGCCTCGAGCGCTTACGAGCCGAGAACCTATAGGCAGCACTGGCAAGCCTTTGGACAGTCCTGCCATTGTCTCAGAGGAGGATCCTTTAACAAGAGCACGTCGCGACCTTTCCGACTTGCGAAGTGTGTCGAGCTAACTGAGGTGTTGTCGCTCTCAGTATCTCTTGAGATCGCACAGTACTTAGATCGGGAACCACACACGCCAGTCGAGCGTTACGAAAAAATACCCATCCGCGTAACTATCAACGCAACCGAGCCTCATTGTGGATGCCTTGCGGGTTTGCCACGACCTACGCTATAACGACCAAGGTTCACTTGCCTTCAACCCTCGACGCCCTGGGCCATCCTCCACACGAGGGCTCAACCCCCGGGGTCCAACTTGAAGCGTCTCGGCTTCTGCAGATCATTGGAAGGCCAATGTTGCGATACTCATGCGCACCCGCTTCTCATGATCGACTGGCTCTTAGGTCGGAATTACTCGATGCTGACTTGTTTGCTCCTCACGATCGTCCTCGCCTTGTCATCCATCTTCTGAGATACCTCCCACGCCTCGACGTTCGCTATTACTGTAATCACGCGGTTTTCAGGCCCCGTCTTCATTTCTCGGTGTATTTTACTTTTAGGCGTTTCCTGGGAATTCGGTGTTCATTGCCGTTTTGCCTTCGATACTATTGTCTCGCCCCTTCTTCCGATTCGCTGGGGATCATCGGATTCGACCTCATTTGCCATTTATATCGACGGGTATTAGAGACACTTTTGCATCAGTTGGTCTTGTTCTCAACTCCTGGGGTAAGTGGTTGATGGGTGGTAGAAACGGCATAGCGGACATGGGATTCTTGTTATTTTCTCTTTATCTATTGTTCATCATTTTTGTGGTTCTACGTGAGGAAGGATGGGGCAATGGAAGACCGAGGAAGTGAGATAGGAAGCTATTTCTGTGTGTGGAGGATGACCTTCACGCCGGACTCATGGTTATCCAGTAATAGGGATCTAAGATGGCTTCCCTAAATATGTAGAGGGAGCCGGCCCTATCGAATATGAAAGACTGGTGGGGAGCAAATTCTCCCATATTTGTGAAAATCGTTTGGTTCCTTTCTCTTGGGAGTTGTTTACATACATAAGCCGGCCTGGCGAAGATATGACTTACGGCTCGCATCTTGCACAACTGTGAAAGCCACCTGCTGAGTCCCTCGGCATCATGCCTTGCGAATATATAAATACGGCGCTCAGGAGCGCTGCAGCAAGGTACGATCGTCAGAGGCGATGCGTATCAGCAACAAACCTCCCGGATGGCTGCAACGTCTATTGACTCTTGACTCCACCTCAGCCGCCGGAGAGGTGGCGGCAGGGTTGGGTAAGGTCACCAGCATAGACGGGAGACTCTCGAAGTGTAGCCCGGGACGGTGAAAGCAAGAACCCAAGATTGGTTGCATACTCCAGCCAGCCTCAATTAAACACCGAAGAAGTGCTCCATAGGGCGTGAACGGAGACTAGGTATCAGCCACAAGTAATCTTTCACGCCGACGCATGCCATCCATTTGATAAAAATCTACAACCCAACGCCAGACCCATAGCCACCTCACGCCGGAGCATTCTTATCAACGTCATCCTTCGCCTTTCCATCGTGCATGGGCTTGACAGCGATCTGGGCCTCGTCGTCCCCTTCGCCACCCTTCTTTGCGGGGGGGTTTTCCTCGAAAGCGGCGAGCATGGCGTCCAGCTTGCTCTCGAGATTGGCGAGGTTTGCCTCCAGGGCAGCAGCAGCCTGTTCACCCCTGGGAAGGGGGTAGAGGGCGTGTTAGTGAAATGGTTCGTGCTTATTTGCTACTTCGTGCGGCGAGAAGCAGTATGATGGGGAGGGGAGGTTGGTCAGTTTGCGGAGAGACGTGAACTGGAATGGGAGAAAGAGCTCCGGGGAGGGTTAGGAGGATACTCAAGGCGGAGCAGTTTGTTAAGCGATGCTAACTAAAGATGGGGCGAGGCGAGGTGGTGAAGTTGCATGGGAGGATGCATGGCAAACGCGAAATCCACTAGGATTCTATAAAATACCAATGGTGAAGAGCACGATGGTCCATGCGGATGACTCGCTCGAGGAATCCGCACCCCGATATAAATCGGTCGTCAATGTGATTGATGCAAGTGCCCTTCCGATAGGCTTTGAAGCAGCTAGGCGGAACCGGGCGTTTGACGAGGAGAGCATCACGGGCCGCTGGCGCAGCATCAGCCATCGTGGCCGATTGAGTCTCGGCGACGCCGTGGGATGGCATAGTGCCTTTGCTAACAAGGACTGATCCATGAGCAGAGCGTTAAACGCGGTGAGAGAAGGAAATAAGCCCATGGCCATGGCCATGGCTATGGCTATGGAAGATGGACGAGGACTCTATGTCAGATCATGCGGCGCCGGATGAGGCGAAACGGCAACGGTGCAAAACAAGCGGTAATAAAGCGAGACTAAGGTATGTACCTGGTGAGGTCCCGGTAGGCCTAGAACACGAGTCT
Organism: Nectriaceae sp. PG4201; assembly: GCA_023628695.1. Lineage (NCBI taxonomy): Eukaryota > Fungi > Ascomycota > Sordariomycetes > Hypocreales > Nectriaceae > Nectriaceae sp. PG4201. The sequence continues at coordinate 1,045,550 of JAMAKE010000005.1, forward strand.
GTCAGTCAAGCGATACGCATCAGTCAGGCACAAGGGCCGAAGAGGAGGGAGGGGGGGGGGGGGAAGAACTGCATGTTCGTCTGCTGGATTGGCATTCGACAGGGCCTTGAAGGTCTCGGCCACGGCCAAGGGTCCAATGGCTTCATCAGCGGGGGATGGGAAGGGGTGGAATGCAGGCATTGAGTTTTCAGCGACTCAACGTACCTGGGCCAAATCTGAACCCGACGCCTCGTGTGTGCGGCGCTCGTGAGAGTGGGAGTCTGCAGTGGGCTTCTGTGATGGGGCCATTGTCATGTACTTCGTATGCCTGGATGTTGCCTGAATATTTGTTTGTGCGAGGGTAAGAAGATGGCGACAGCTAGCCTAGGATCTTGCGAGCCTGCGTGGATGCGCCTCTAATTCTCTGCGGGCTGCAGTTACCCCGGCAAGACTGAATGGAAGACCTCCAGGACGTAGTACGATGGCGAGGGACGAAATGAGACGGGATGGGAAAGTTGGCAAAAGTCGATAAAGCCGGAGATGGTAGATTGGAGAAGTCAAGATGGGCGATCGGACCCTAGAGAGGAAGACGGAGGGACCCGTAGGGGATCGATCGGGCATCGATGGCCCGGGAGTTAAATCGAGCACGAACGACGACGAAGACGCAAGCACTTGTCGTTCGGTACTTCGGGTTTGTACCAGTTCACGTTGCTTGGATGGCTCACAATATCGACACGGCGTGGCTTGAGCTTGCGCTCGGGACCGCCTAGAACCTTGACCCTTGGAGAGAGTTGTCGAAGATCGGTCTGGGCGCAGCCACCTTTCCAACATACGCCCGCGACTCCGTGGGTAGGCGCTACAGCTTCTAGGCCTTCCCAAGGAGGATTTTTTGGGGGCGGACGGTGAGGATTCGGCTGATTGGCGATGGTTCCCAGGTCGAGGGTCGAGAACCCAGAGTCGAGAGTCGAGATGGTCAGTGTGCTTCTGGTGGGTACCAAAGTACGAGTCAGTAAATGTCCGCAAGGCCGCCCCCTCTTTTGTCCGGTACGTGTCGGGCAGGCAAAGGCGCTCCCAGAGGTGGGCGATGTGACAGAATGTAGCAAAGTTGACAAAGGTCTAAGTGCCGTTACACAGGGAGTTGCTAGTAGGGATAGTAGGGATAGCGAGGTGTCGATGAAGGTGGTTTGGGGTGGTTGACTCACTAACCTTAGAGCACGGAGGCGGCCCCATCACCTCACAAATCCCTTGCCTCGTAAGTGCAAGCTACGGAGCCGCCCGTGCCTTCCCTCGTGGCTTTGGACATTTTGCATTCTGGACTCCAGGGGACTCCAGGGAGCCGGGGTCTCGAAATCAGCAGCATCGGAAAGAACCAGGACAGGCTACTATTGGTTCGGTAGACACTAGTTTCTCCGACATTGATTGGGGTTAATTAGGACGTCCGTAGTGGTTAGTTAGCTAGTACCTACCCTTTTATTCCTTATTCCTTATTCCTATTTCCCCTCCTGCGTTTCGTGTAGGATAATAACTGCAAATAATACTGTCGTGTCATGGCTCCATGTGCAATTCGATAGATTTCTCTAGACAGTTCAATTCACCTACGGACATTTCAGCGGTGAACAGCATTAGTGGACTCTCGACTGACATCCCCCCAACGATCCTGTCCAGTTGTGACTTTGTCCGCCTTAAACTGCGAGCAATCCCGCCGCTTTCAACCAGCGTCGGTTAAGGAGAGTTCTGGAGAACGGCGCCTAAAGCTGCGGCATGCCCCGGAAATACCGTTGCCGTACCGGTGCAGGCTGGGAAGGCACCGTCGACTCGGCGCCTCCGTACCGGTACCTGCTCTACCTTACGCACCTTAGGCAACTAAAGCCTAGCACTTCCGGGCTACTGGCAACGTCTGCTAATCCCACACCCCCCGAAACCCCCCGGTGCTCTCACCACTTCCCATGTCGCTTTGTCTCGAGTGCTCGAGGTTCTAGACCCGTGACGACAAACACCTTGCGCCTCGATATCGAACTCTCCTGTTGGCTGGGAATGCGAACGCCCCCCTCTCGCCATGATCCCATCTCTTGGAAATATACCCTAGACGCCGAAGGAGGAACAATCCCATCTGAAGACATCACAGGCGCGATTGTTGATTCAGTCTCGTCGCGCCGACAGCATGCTCGAAGAGATTGAACGCTGGCGAAGCGGCTGGACGCCTGTCGATACAAATTCACTAAATGCACTGAATGCATGGAATTCCCATCTGTGAGAGACGTGTTTCTTCGTGGCAGCCTCATGGCTGTGCTGGTGTCGCGTCTTGGACATGGGCGCCATGTGCGCTTCCTGATCTAATATCAACCCGGCATACAAGCCAAGCCTGGACTAGGAGCCGTATTTTCGAGCGCAGCAAGTACGAGCGCAGCGGAGCCAAACTCCGAGCAGAACAAGATGCAGCAGCAGATGAGGCGTCGCATCCATCCGCGCCTTTATCGGGGACCCGGACACACAAATGCCATCCAGGGCTGAGAATGGGATCGAGATTCTAGACCCGTGGCAGAATTCCCATGCAGCACAAGGCGATTGGGACCTAGCACCAGCACCGGCTTTTGTGACAACACCACCCCAACCCTCATCAGCGCTTGTTCAGCCCCCCGGCGCGCGGTGACATTGGTGGTTGATGGAGGAGATGATCGGCAGCTCGACCCCCCGGTCAACTCAAAATTCTCTGCCGTTTATCAACCACGGCAGTGCTCTTATGGAGGGAGATTGCAGATTCCCGTGGCCAGGCATTGGAGATCAGTTATCGATAGTTCGTGGTCGGTGAGATTCATTTCGTCCCGTCGCTTGCAGACCCGTGAATCGGCAAAACGGAGAGTGGACATTCGCCTCCATACTTGGCAGCGTAATCTATCATTTCGACACGAAGCGCACCTTACACATTACGGGGCATTCCATTTACTTGGTACGCGGTAGAGACAAATGACGGTGAACTTCTCTGTCGCCTGCGACTTCATTTGCCGCCACGACCTGGGCTAAATCGTCGGTGATTATGGCATGTGGCTGAAAATGAACGTCTTGACCATCGCCTCACTGGGACTCCGGAAATCAAGATGCCAAATCAACTGCTCACTGGTGATGGTAACCGCTAACGTCCGGGCGTGGTGCGATCCATAAGCCAAAGTTCGATTCTCAGCAACACCCCATGGCCCGATGGCGATCAGGAACGCCCGGGGGAGGGTGCGGCCCAAACCGGACACACTCTCTCCACACCCCTGCTTCCTCTCTTTCCAATGCGCCCAAGTCCTTATTGACATTGGTTTCCGACTCCCGCTCACAGCTCCAACTGAACTTGAGCTCCATATTAGTTAACCTGCGACCTCCATAAACACCGTCACCAATCACTAATCAGCCCAGCCATGGTGACGGCCCAATCCACGTTCAATGTTCAAGCTTCGGGACCCCCTTTCCGGGGCTTTGGAAACTGGAGCCGTCGTCCAGTAGACAGCGAGCAAAGAACTGGACAGATGATCCTGTCACGCCCTCACCACCCAATTCACCGCACGGAATCGAGATCTATCCGCCTGGCCTTTGGATTAACGAAGCTGCGCAAAAGGGGATAAAGTGCAAACTAAATCTAGTGAGGCCAATGAGGTCGCCGATATCGAGCGCCTCTTATGCTGATTTCGAGGGCAGTTTGCCTGGCCTTCTGGTGTTATGTCATTTGCTCCCGCCAAACCATGCCTGAGCACGAAAAAGGTCAGAGTCATGCCAGATGCAAGATGCGCCATGAGCCAGCCTTTTGCGCATGGAGTTCGGCTCACCCGAGGCATGATCTTCGTCCCTCCCTGGCCTCCAAGCTTGTGAGAGACGAGCATTCTGTCTCTTGACTACAGAAGTAGACAGGATGCTCTGATTGTGACTTGACTTACCATGGTATGCCGCCTATGTGCTATTCCCTCCCACTTTTCGGCCAGCATCTTCCTAAATCCCCACGCTGTGACAGGATTATTGCGTTTCTATGATGGTCATGCTCACCCCACGGACAGCAAGTGCTCTCTCCATGGAGTGTCATTTTTACCCCTTACCCTGGGAATCTCGCATCCATGCTCTAGTCTTGTTGACCAACGACGAGTGTCGCCATGCCAATATCAAATGCGAATAAACAAGCTCGCAAAGGAAAAAGCTTATCCAATCTAGTAGCAGCGACCGAAGTCGAACCAGGCTGGCTGCAGGAGCTTGGACTACGAAGCCCGCAACCTGGCTATGGAGAAGTGGTCATGAAGTACCGCTACTGCGGTCTCTTACCTCCACCCCCCTCGCAAGTCGACCTTCACCCCCTTCGGCGGTCCACCGTAAGGACCCCAGTATCTGGAGACTTCTAGACTCAAGTGCTTGAGTGCCATTTGTACCTCCACACTCCTGTCACTTGCTTGCTTGATTTCTCTCTTCCTTTCGCTTCCTCCACTTTGTCTCATGACTTCTCGTACCCTCTGCCACCGTTCCTAGGTCCTGTCCACCGGTGGCTGCCGTAACAAGCACTGTACATTTGAAAAGCGCTTCCCGTTCTCTCCTGGACCCGGCCTGGGGTGGATCCAACAATGCCCTGAGCATCTTACTTTCACCTCGTCTCACGCTCAGTCACTTTCATCGGCGACTCTCGCCTTTGCTATTTGCAAATATCACTCCCCATTAGCAACCTACGCCCACCCCCCGAGCACTCGGCGCCTTGTTTATTCTCGTTCTCCCGTTGTGGGCGACCGGACTGGTGGTACATTTAGGTCTAGATACTTGGACTCCTTTTTCCATTGCTCGCATTTGGCTTGCCCTCGTCTGGTCTCCACGGCCCCGGTCAGCTCATCCGTCGCCTCATCATATCAGTCCCGGACATCACCTGGCATCCGGATCCTGAATATCGCGGTTTTAGGGCCGGCTCTGCTTTGTTGCAACTCCTCCGTCCTCTTCTGCCGTTGGACGAAGCCCATCTTTTTACCCACTCCCGTCAACCGTGCTTGGCAATCGAGATATCCGATCTTGCCTCTGGGGGTGTCGGTAGCTGCCAACCACACCTGAACGCTCCGGCCTTCCTCTTCTCCCTCCCGTTCTTGCATCGTCTCGTTACAACTGTACATCATCCCTTCCGGTGCCTGGTTAGAGTGGCATGCCTATTGCTCTGCCACTCTCCAATTCCCATCCTTTGATCGACCGCTCCTCGGCTCCTGACCTCGTCATCCTACACCTTGGATAACATTGGATGCTTGTCAAAACCCTCGTCATCCCTCCCTCCGTTGTCTCTCCGGTGTCACTCCATCTCATTCAGCTGTACGTACCGTCTTCTCATTCAGTCTCCCGTTCCCGTCGACGCCTCCCCTTACAGAACTCCTCCAATCCCGACTAGTGCGCCTGCAGCTTTTCCAACCATATGACACCTATTTTTGCACCCCATACTCGTTCCACCCTTCTGTTTCTTCAACGCGCTTACCATTGACTTCTCAAGCAGCTTTGACATACGATAATTATCGTCAATAACAGCTTCTAAGGAACCGATTGAATCTCTTGTGGAAACTTCGACACAGCGTCCTCGGTAACAGCCTTGCTCGGTTTGAACGTCGTTGATCATTTCGACTGAAGTGGAACATCCCACCCCGCCTTGGTGTTGTGATCGCTCAATCACCAGCCAAGACGTTGTTGCATCTTAACCTCAGCGTCGTGGTTCACAAACGGCCATTTTCGACTCTCCCAAGAAACCTCCTTGCGTCCTCTGTCTTCACCAATATTCTTTCTTCAGTTTTTATCATTGATTAGGTGGCATTACTGAAGGCCACGCCTGTCGATCGTCCGCCACGTCCACATGCCATCGTTTCCCCACGGTCAACGTTGATCTGTCGATTTGAACACGCCTTAAAGAAGAGATTGATCAATAACGGAGCAGTCTAGCTGAGATTTCGAAACCCGGCTGGATGACTTCAGAACTCGAAACCATTTTCGGGGATTTGGGCTTGGCCCAATATCTAGATACCTTTATCGAACAAGGTTTCGATGCGTGGGAGACTATTCTTGATATTCAAGAGTCAGATCTGTGAGTACAAGGGACCGAAGTGCCAATGACTATTCCTAACCACCCCACTAGGGATGCGCTGGGTGTGAAGCTCGGCCATCGAAGGGTATGTTTTTGATATATTCCACTTGGTCGAACTTTTTTGTTAAAAGGGATTCCAGAAACTCCAAAGACGAATCGCCAACGCCAGGGGCATCTCTCCAAGTGTCTCACTGGTATCTCCAGTGAGGCCCACCCCAGAAGATGCCAAGTCAGACGCTGTGCGTCCTGAGGTTGGCCGCGCCGAGGGAAATCAGGAAGGACAGGGCGTTGCCAAGAGAAAATATCGGCGGCATCCAAAGGTACGTGGCAATCTATGTGATACCCATGCCTGAGAATATTGTTACTAAATATTTTCGGTTCAGCCTGATGACAACGCACCGGAGCGTCCGCCTTCAGCGTACGTCCTGTTTTCTAACAGTGAGTATCGTGCAATCTCCCCGAGCATCAATGCAGCGACTGATAGGGATGGATGAGTAGAAATGAGAGAAGACCTTAAGAGCCAAAACCTCAGCTTTACGGAAATTGCGAAGCTAGTTGGCGAGAACTGGCAAAACCTTGCCCCGGCAGAGAAGGAGGCTTACGAAAGCCAAGCCAACGCTGACAAGGAAAAGTACCATCGAGATTTGATGGAGTATAAGAAAACGCCGGAGTACAGAAAATACATGCAGTATCTTCAGGAATTCAAGGAGAAACAGGCTAAACAGAGTCAAGGTGTGTGACTACACCCCTCACTGATGTGGGCCATTCAACGCTCTCAGTCCGCTCGTCAGTTCACTCGAACTAACCTCTCTGGCTCCGGAAGCCAACGATTCATCGAAGCGAGCGAAGTTAGAACCTACGAGATTGCGGCAGGGCAGCAGTAGCAGCAGTGCTACACCTGGAGGCAATACATCGAGCGGTAGTGAAAGGTTGCAAGGGAGCGAACCGCCTCCGAGTCGCCAGGAGAGAGTCAACTCAACAGCATCGATTGCAGAGTCCCAGCATTCATCAACAACACCTACACCGACGTTGCTATCCCAGCCAAACTCGATGGAAGATATGTCGTCGCCCCGCGGTGGTCATCTCGATAACAGCCCGAGAGATTCGAACCGACGCCATGCCCGTCGGCAATCTTCATGGCGGGAAGGGGACAGGGGGCCAGCATCGCACCACCACCTACCGTCGCTCTCCGATATGTTCGATGATGGAAGGATGGGCATGCCGGTATCGACGGCCTCCGAGGGCAACCCGTACTCCTCTGGCTTCGTCGCCGCTAACCATCCGAGATCAATCCCCGAGCCACCGAACGTCCTACCATCAGCGCCAACTCGGGCACCACTGCTTCAGCAATCATCGAACAGTAGTCTGGGGTCCATTAGTCCTGCTACAAGCTTTGCTCGAACGCCCGGGGAAGGCCCACTTCCGATCCATGCCCTCCTCTCAAACCACGCTGTGACAGGGCCAGCCGGTGTCCCTATCGTATCGTATGACCGGGGCTCTCCGCCCTCTCTCACAAGCGGTGCCAGCCCTAGCCCAACCGAACCACCTAAGCCACCGTTTATACATATGGCAGGACCAAGGGGATATGGTACTTAACTCTCCGATCCCAGCAGACTCATCGAGAAGTCAGACTAATTCGACAAGGCTTTCATCCTGTACTATCCACGCCGCAATTAATAAAAGCAGAGCGTTCGGGGGATGGCGACGTGCTGATGATGCCAGCGCCTGATCTGATGCCGAGTGCTCAGGCGGGAGGCGGCAGACCTCGTCTCGACGGGGTGAGCGCTCTGCTAAGAGCAGGCGAGATTGTCGGAAAACACGATCGAGATGATCGAGACGATTGACAATGAAGGTTGGAGACTATCATCTTCCGTAAGATGAGGCAAGTCTTCCAAACAACCCCCCCACAAACTGCCTCGCCGGCGAAGTCGCTCCACAACTCTCGATAAGAAACTTTGCTTTGTTGAAATCCTTGATACCCATCGATTTTCTACTTGTTTAAGTCGCGGTCTGAGATTGATTTGATTGGAACAATAGGTGCGGTAGGCGCGACAGTGGGTTCCGCAGCCTCGCCATGGCGTTTGGGTCTAGGGTGTTAGGTCTTGTGTATTGGGTTTGGAGATTTGGGTGATATTAAAAGAACCCGTATTGGGGAGCATATCAAATTGCGTAATTCGACTTGGGCGGTTTTGCGTGAAAATGCTGCTCCGCTGACGACGGGATGTAACGAGTTTAATGTCGGGTTTATGTCGGAGCTCTCAGCTATATCATATCATCAAACCATAGAAACAAGAGGGTTGTAAAGTTGACAGAGTTGAGAATGGTATGAGACGGTTCTGTCATCTCAGACGACGGATATTGACTACATGGGACGTCAACATATGAAAAAGGAGGCTGAGAAGAAGAAGGGTAGAAGCAGATTTAAGTAGGCCAAAGAGGTCCAGCTTTAATAATAACGGCCCTCAAACCAAAGCCCAAAGCCTAAGCCCACTCGTCATAGGGGTCCTGGTTTCATCGCTGCTGGGACGTCATGGCGCAGCCACATTCAGGGCCTGGAGCCAGGGACCCAGGGCCCAGCCCCACATGCGAGAAGCTTCTCTCGACGAGGCTTCTCTCTTCTCGAGGCTTCTATCGGCCAGCCTTTTTCCCAGCCGACGAATAGACGGCCAGACCTTGAGATGCGAATGCCCTCACCGTGCAGCGGATAAATACCAAGAGGGCAGACATCACGAGAGATGGAAGATGCTGGATGCAGAAGGGACAAGGAACATAGAATAATCTTTGAATGCTTCGTCGTCGGCAACAGCCGACACCCTTGATCCATTTATACCTCCCCCAAAACGCCGGTGTATCCATCATAACGTATCATGTTCCTCGCTTCCCCTGTACATGGACCTGACGCATGCCACCCGACCAACCCAGTCCATGCATCACCCACTCCAGCATTCATTAGACTACCGGTCACATAAACAGGTGCCGCAAGTGCTCGCCAACGCATCCGCATTACAGCATTTCCTTCCCACTACTCTGCACCCTCGGTAATCTCAGCGGTCCAATCCTTGCGAATGTCCAACTCCGTCAGATCAGGCGACTTCTCAATCACGAGGCCCTTTTCGTTGGCTAAGTGGAGCAGGCAGATGAAGCAGAAGGACGTTGAGATGTCGTCCATGACGGGCTTGGGATATACGCCCTGGAGGTTGTTCATGACTGATGTGAACTTGAGGGCGGGTTGGTCGTCTTGTGGCTTCGACTCCGGTTCCGGGGGTGTCGGTAGCCGTGAGGTATCAGTAGGGTTCTGGAGAGAGTTAGGAGAGGGAATACGTGGCTGCGTTGATGGTCGGAATCTTACCTCGAGTTGTTCCAGTCCCATGCCCTTCCAGAGCTCCTCCTTTAATCGTCTCACGTCCACCTTTTTGGCTACCCGTGCGTAGTTGACATACTCGGGTCGCACCCGTCTCGTCTGTGTCACCAGCGTTGTCCCGAATGCGCCCATGGTGTTGGTGACGGTCTCTCCATTCAGCAAGGCTGTGAGACCGACACCTTCCGTCAGACCTGGCTGGCCCTCTGCACCGGGGGAGAAATTCTCTCGAGCATCCGCAAACTCTAGATCTTCGTCGTCGTCGTCACCGCCGGGGAAAGGCATGCCGTCGTCTTGGAAGAAGTTGGCATCGTAGTCGCCCTCTGGGAGTGCTGTCTCCTCCGTGTTCTGCATAGGAGCCTTCTGCTTCGCCCAGAATGCCTCATCCATTTCACCTTCTGGCTGGTTCTCCTGTTGGGCGTTCCCAAAGGCACCTCCGCGATTACCAAATCCTGTGCGTCGTCGGCCCATGCGTGCCTTTGGCTTCAGGAATAAACTAAGTAGCGATTTGGAGTTGAAATGCTTATCATCAGGCAGTAGATTTCGTGACTTGGATTTCCAATCCTTCTTTGGCATGCTGATGGCTGAGTTGCTGGCTGCTTGTGTGTGAATAATATCCGCCGAGTTTGAATCAAGCGGCGAAACAAAGTCAATCTCAAATGGCTCCTTTTCTTTGCGTTTTCGTGTCTCCCCTGCAGGTTTATTGACGTCTTTGATCTTCCTGATTCTCCAATGCTCGGCACTGCTCCAATTCTTCTGTAACGCCTGGTCGAAGAAGCCGAGGATATCTTCATGGAGTTTGTCGGCTTTCTGCGCGCTGGTCATGGACACGATATACTCTCCGTTGTCGTCAAACCCTTCGCCATCAGCACCCTCTTCGCCGAGGCCGGCATCGTATACCCGCATCTGCGGTTCGAGTGCAGCTTCCCTTGCCCAGGCTTCACCTCCTTCTCCGAATGCGACATCGCCTCCTGCGTCGAATGATCCAAGACCAAGGTCATCGTCATCAAAGCCGGCGGGCGCGTCTCCATCAATGACGAGGCCAGAAATGTCTCCCAACGCACCCGGCGTCTTCTCCTTGTCTTGGTCCTGCCTCCAGTCGTCAGGGGCTTTCAGAAAGGGAATATCCATAGAGCCAGACGGGTCGCCGAGGTCAAAAGTTTTGAGCGATGGGCAAACATCAAGCTCATCCAGTCGCCCTAGGTCCGGTAAGAATTTGGCCCCTAACGCTCCAACATCAATCTCAACATCAGCTTCGTCATCCTCTTCTGACTCTTGTTCCTGAGCCATCGATGCATCTGCTTCGTCTTCATCTTCGTCTTCGCCCATCTCCTTATCCTTCTTCCTTCCAAGAGTGTCGGTGTCCCCAGAGTCATCGCTACTATCAAATACAATTCGGCCTTGGGAGTCGATCATCAGGTGGTTCAGTAGAAGCCCCTTTGCGCCGCCCTCATCGAAATCGGCTGAGGCCTTCTTGAAAAGAGGGTCGACAGTGAACTCTAGCTCAAATTTCTTGAGCTGTAATGAGTTGAATGATGGCGCTAATGTTGCTTCTGATGACCGTTGCGCCTGGGAAAGTATCAGCATAAGTCGCATAACCAGTAGGCAATCTTCCTTTACCTTCTTCTTGGGCTTCTTTTTCACATTTCCATCCTCATCCAGTTCCTCCTCGCTGTCTTCGCCTTCGTCTCCCTCTCGGTCCTTCTTCTTGCTACTGTTGCTATCGGCCAGACCGCTCAGCAGCTTGCCCGTCTCTGTTGCGACACTGTCGACTCGGTTGGTATAGATCTTAACGCATCCGTCGAGGGTGCAACTGGCTTTCTGAAAGTTGACGCCATCGCCCTCCTTTAGTAGAGACATATCGTGAAAATAATCAATGAGCGCAAAATTCCACGAATTGGTCGCATTGATCTTGTTGTCGGTTGCCATCTTCATCCACTCCTCGAAGTTGGCGAGGATCGGTACACGCTTCATAGGCGTAACCGCAGCTCCTCCAACGATGAAACCCTCGTCATCGTCACCGCACCGCGACGCGCGAGGGGTCCGGGGATCAGACATTGGCGATGCATTCTCGAGATCGTCCATCCTAATGCTAACTTTCCGCGGAGTCGCCGCAGCTTTGATCTCGTTGAACTGCTTCTCGTGTAGCGCTCGTCGTGAGCTCATCCGTTGACCCTTCTCTTTCGCATCGTCGTTTAGGGGAACCCTACACACTGTGTGAGAAACTTGGTTGCTATGCAGCGGGGGATTCGCGGAAGCATTGGTACGTACTTGACCGGTGACGGCTGCGACTTAAAAGGTGAAGCTGATACTGAACTGGAGTTCTGTCTCGAGTTCCCAGCGCGGGGAGCTTGAGCTACGCGAGGCATTTTGTTGTGGTTGTTTCGTGATGCAAATTGGCTGTCTGGACGAGGCCTGGCGCGTCGGTCGTCGTGGTGTTGACCTTAACGAAAGTAAACAAAATAATGGAACGTGGGGTTGGTGCCTGTCGCTTCAGGCACCAAGTCTATCTGAGCTTGCTTGCCATAAAATTACCTCATGGCTTACACCAATTAGCACGTGGATTTAAAGTTGCACCGCCTCGTTTCTAATTGGCTGGATAACCGTCATGGAGCCGATCTGTGGCGAGTAGGCCCACTACAGCCTCAAACGATCATACAAACTTGGCAAAGCGCAAGGGTCATTGGGCGGCCTCCTCTTGAAACCTGGAACAAAATGGACCCAGACACTTCGGAAGGGGCTAAAATGAATGCCAGTCTTGTCAGTTCCTTCTTTTGGCCGGTCCGATACCACTAGACGACGTAATGTCATGATACACCTTGTCCCTCTTCATCTTCCCTTCGGCATTATCACAACGTCTTCGTTTCGGCATCCTTAGCATGATCATTTCAGCGCATACGACATGACGATACCGGAAGAATGGCTATGACCAAACTTAGAGGGAGCCGTCTGAGCTCCCGCCCTTTCTATACCTCGGTTCTGATCTTGTCGCTGCTCACAGCTTATTCGTTCTTGGCGCATACGAATCCAGGGAACCGGATCCAAGCGGGCAGTGATGGTCCCCTCCACACGCGCAGCGAAAAGACGCCAGAGTGCCGTGAGGTTCACTCAGCTGACGACAAATGTGCATTTGTGAGACAGTATTGCACCGATGATGATGCCGGTCTCATTGCGTACCTGGATATCTACTACTGCGCCCTCGGTGACGTGCAACCCATCGCATTCACTCTCTTCGTCATTTGGCTCGGCCTCCTATTTTCCACGATTGGCATCGCAGCGAGCGACTTCTTCAGCGTCAATCTCAGCACCATTGCCACAATTCTTGGTCTCAGTGAGAGTTTAGCGGGTGTGACTTTTTTGGCTTTCGGCAATGGCTCTCCTGATGTTTTCAGCACTTTTGCTGCCATGAGCTCCAACAGCGCCAGCATGGCTGTGGGCGAACTCATTGGTGCTGCCGGCTTCATCACTGGCGTAGTAGCTGGGTCCATGGCGCTTGTTAGGGAATTTCGCGTGGATCGAAAGACGTACACACGGGACATTTGCTTCTTCATTGTGGCTGTCGCATTCACTATGGTCTTCCTAGCTGACGGGCATCTGCACTTCTGGGAATGTTGGGTCATGATCGGTTACTACATTATTTATGTTGTAACTGTCGTCTGTTGGCATTGGTACTCAACCAAGAGAAAGAACCGGCTGCGCAGAGAGGGAGAAGCCAGGAGCCATGTTTACGGCCCCTTGGGGCATGCTGGGGACGAGTTGGCAGGCGAGCCGTACCGCGACGATCCAGATGATGTCGACCAAGGCATATCTACCGGGCAAGCCAGCCCAATGGATATATCGGTGCTCGAAGCAGGCCCTAGAATCGAAATCGACGGACACAAACCCCCGGACATGGACGATGATAATTCTAGTGAGGATCACGAGCGTTTGGTAGCGGCGGAGGTTGCAAGCAGTATGCGAGTTCTCCGCAACCGAAGCCGACGGAGCCACACCATGACACCTATTCGGCCTAGTTTGGTGGGCGCTCTGGAGTTCAGATCTGCGTTGGCACAACTGCAACGCGAAGGTAACTTGCAACTGTCAGCCGTTCCGGATCGAAGCTACTCCGAGAACCACATCCATCACAGAGCCAGAAGGGGTACTACGACGGCCATTCCAGAGATAAGTCGGGATGACGACGACCTTCACCCTGTCTCAGCTCCTGCTCTTCCTTTCGCTGGAAGGGAGAGGGCGTTGTCATCAGGAGATGCGCGGATTTCTGGAGCACACCCGGAGTTCTTATTTCCAGTACGGGAGTCACCAGAGCAAACGCTTTCTGTACCTCACTCGCCCCTGAGCGGCACCAGGTCACCAAGTCCAGTTCCATCTTATACTATTGGAGGGAACCTGGCACCGCCTCCTGTAGGCCAATCTGGTACTACCACCGACGCCCCGGATAATAACCAACACATCCGTCTCGTTGCCCCCGACTTGCATTTGCAAATTCCGAGCCGACGCAGCAGCTACAGTGATCATTCATCTCCCAGCTCTCCTTTTCCTCATTTTACAGATTCACCAGCAGTCCTCACACCAAATGCGCATACCGAGCCATCAGAATTCATTTCGCCTAACCCAACGAGGCGCGATAGTCCTTTTGTAGATCTACAAATGAGCGGGGAAGCACCGAAGCCCGTGCGGTGGTGGCCGTATTCTATCCTCCCCCCTCCACACGTCCTTCTTGGGACAGTGTTTCCTACTCTACAGGGTTGGAAAGAGAAGACAATGTGGGACAAGTTTGTCAGCGCTATATCCGTACCTAGCATCTTCCTTCTAGTTATCACATTGCCTGTGGTAGAGTCTGAGACCAACGAAGAAGGATCCTTGCTAGAGACCGTCGTTGAGCCATCAAGACGTAGGAGCATTAGTATTGGAAACGTTGCACCACCGGTCTCAGTCGAGCCCGATTCCATCGAACCGGAGACAGAGTGGGAGCGGTATCGCAGGCGCACTATTCATCATGGTACTAGCTTTGCGTCATCCACATTATCCCCACTCATGCCATCCCAGTATCAAGATGATAATGACGATGATGATGATAATAACAGCACACTAGAGTCTCCTATAAGCCTAGGGCCGCCGGGCATGGCTACGAAGCCGGTTTCAGAGATGGCATCGGGCAGCAACATTGACGAAAGCGCTGGCTGGAACCGATGGCTAGTCTCTCTTCAGCTCTTCACAGGACCTCAATTTGCGGTTTTTATCCTATGGGCCAACTGGGCAGAAGAATTCGAGAACCCAGGTTCGGTTCTTGTAAAAATGGTGCTGTATACCCTTGTGGCATCACTCGTGCTCCTTGCTATTCTGATCCTCTCCACTACGGAAACAACGCGACCAAAGTATCACTACCTATTGTGTTTCTTGGGTTTCATCATTAGCATTGCATGGATCTCGACGATCGCCGGAGAGGTGGTCGGTGTACTCAAGACCTTTGGAGTGGTTTTGGGGATCTCGGAGGCACTTCTGGGGCTTACCATCTTTGCTGCTGGAAATAGCGTTGGAGACTTGATCGCTGATATTACTGTGGCTCGACTTGGGTATCCTGTCATGGCGCTGTGAGTATTTTTGCCTCATCCCAAGTATATTCTGGCCATGGACTAATGTGAAGCAGTTCTGCATGCTTCGGTGGCCCAATGCTCAACATCCTCCTTGGCATCGGCATTGGTGGAGTGATAATGATGGTGCAAAAGGCCAACTCCAAGCACCATAAGCACCCTGGGATGCCTGTTAAGTACAAGCCGTACCGAGTGCAAGTGGGTGGCACACTGATGATATCGGCCATCGCCCTACTCATCACTCTTGTGGGGTTGCTGATCGTCGTGCCAATGAACAAATGGATCTTGAGTAGGAAGATCGGATGGGGATTGATTGCGTTGTGGACGGTTAGCACTATCATCAACGTGATTGTCGAGGTGACCGGAGTCTGGGGTGACAATGCTTGAAGACAGGCTTTATGCTGATGCGGCTGTAACAACATGGCCATTGTAGAAACACGAATTATGAGTATTCTTATAGATAGCGGTAGCCAGAATGTATATAGTTTATTCATTTTCGTTCAGACAGCCGCATGATGGAGGACTGCCTCTTGTCCTTGAGGGATCTCGACTCCCTCTATCTAGTCTGAGCGTCCCGGCAGTTGAGTCCACCTAGACTATGAGACTATCAACTACAGGTTTCCAAGATTTAACCCGTTTAGCTTGTGCGGTGTGAAACATAGCATCACGGACTTAATAGAAGTACTACATGTGAAATAGAAATGGTGGGCAAACTTCCTTGAAGCTCTCGTACCCAGCAACCTACTGCCTGTGTTGCTGGCTATTGATCCTGAGGGGGAGTAAACGTAAACCCGCCATTGGGAGGGAAGGACAGAGATAACAATATTAAGGCTTTACGAGATATTGCACCCTAAAGATGTGGGAGGTTTGGAGTATCGAAGATGTGGCTGGTGTCTCAGATGGACGACTGAAGTCAGGAACTTGGACTGGATTGGCCCAGCCTCGTGAATAAGACCCGTCTCCATCTCAACGCCAATCGCGGCCCCACTTATAGGTACTTCTAGTTCCCGCCCCCCCCCCACCTCACCTCCAGCACCTCGAACTCTAAATCTCCAAGTCTCCGTACTTCATCCAACGTCGCGGCCTTCAACGTCTTCCTTAAGCCTCACTATTATGCCTGCGACGCCACGCAAGCCGCCCGTAGACGTAGAGCCCCAGACTCCTTCATCGCAGAAGAAGCGTCTCAACAAGGGTTTATGGAAGGACGGCGACTGGTGGTGTAAGTACCTCAGAGCCCTCTATTTCCGATGATCACTCCTACTAGAGAACTAAACTAAGATTGTTGTCTAGGTAATTGCGAACCTCGCAAAAAGGCTATCCTCTGCGAAACCAAAAAGGAAGGCCCCAATAAAGGCAGGTTCTTCTATAAGTGTGCCGTCTACCCATACTGCGACTTCTTCCTCTGGCGCGATCAGGCCAAGACTCGTGAGGTGGGACTCACCTCCCCCACTGAAGACGACGCTGAGGAAATGTCGCGGTCCAAGGCGCCTGCATTTACTCAACGCCCGTTAACGGCTTTCGGGTATCAAGTCACCCCAGGGCGGCGATTGAGTGACGTTGCAGCTACCGGCGCAGAGGTTGAAGCTGATGCGACAGACGTGACGGATTCTGACGAGGAATTGGCGCTGCAGCCGCCGCCAGCTGCTACCGGGATGGAGACACCATGTCCCGGATCATCTAAGCGAAAGAGGGATGCTTTCAAAGACGATGATGAGTTTAGCGATCTTGACTCCGATGAGGAGCGACAAATGGCCGCTATCGCAGACAAGAGCGCCGAGAAAACCCGCGCTTCAAAGGCGCCCATAACACCATCAAACACTCGCACACACGATGTGGTCGGCGGCCTCCCTACACCTTCCGTCGCTCGCACCCTCTTCCCTGGCCCGGATGCCAAGCGCCCGAAACAAGTCTCTTTTGAGGACTCTGCGTCGTCCGCAACGCTCTCTGCAAACACAACCCCCAGCACCATGCGCTCCCAGGTGCCACCCTCGAGCACGCCCCCAGACACAAGCTACGACGTAACCGACCAAGTCATGTCGCTCCTCCGCGGCCAAAACGTCGACCCAGGAGTTTTGGCTTCCGTGCAGGACTCCCTGACTACTGCTGCGCGGAAGGCCAAAGGTATCGCAATGGGGCGAGACTCGGCGCGAGCTAGTCTCAAGGCCAAGGATGATAGGATTGCGGCGTTGCAGGAGAGGATTGTGGCGCTGGAGAATAAAGAGCGAATGCATCATACTCGGGTGACGAATATCAAGGCCAACTTGATGAAGTTGTATGAGGATAACTGAGACGGGCACCTCGGCTGGGATTTGGTCTGGAGTTTAGGGACTGATGGATTGGACTAATTGGCAAGGGATGATTTACGAGCGTTGGATTTAATGTATACCCATTTGTGCTTTTTGAAGGAGACATGAAGACGATATGGCGCATGCGAGGTTTCAACAGGAACCACTGGTGGTGCAGTTGAACTTAATCAGAGTAGATCATGAAACCTGAACCGTTCAAAATATTGATTGACTGCTCGTTATTCCCATATCATATAATTCGTGGTCTAGCTTTCCACCCATATTATTTCCTAGCTTCTCCTATCGCCTCCATGTCCTGCCTCCATGTCTTGTCTGCTGACTCCCAGGCCGTCTCATCGCCCTCCACAGTCGCCGCACTTGTGAGCACCTCTTGACTCCCTCACACCGCCCAGCCCGTTCTTCCTACCGCCTCAAGAACGTCAACCATGGGGAGATAGCTACCTTCTCCCATGGGGAACAGCCTCGCGTTGCGGCTCTGGGCCATGTTGGCACTACTGCATACCTCTATCCAGGGATGTTTGGGGCTCGGAGGCATGGGACGGCGTTCAGCATCAGCAATTCGAATGAAGGGGATGCTAGAAGAGGGGATGGATGCAGTGAGTGTTTTGAACGAGCTCGAAAGGTCATTGAAGGCGTTATAGTTTGGATCATTCAGCCTCGTAGGGTTAATGAATATATCACCACAGCCATTGAACATATCCGGTAAAAGACCTAACCTCAGCACTCTTTTTCTTTGCTTTCTTTACCATCCCACGCGGCTGTCATAAGCATATGGTTGTATCTCTTGTAATTTTCTTCGTAGAAGCTCCCCCCATGTTTTCACCAAGTTCTCAAAAGTGTAGGTAAAATTGCTGCACGCGCATATTAATGCAATGTTAATGTTGGCCGTGATACTCATACGTACTTCGACATAATGTAGAGCATAATGCGGCGGATATACTTAATAAAGACTAAAAACAATACAGAACAACAGCTCTTCAACTTGATATCAGGGCGTCAAGAAGCGGGCTCTCCCAGTTCCTCCATCAGTGAAAGCCAACGGTGACCTGTTCTTGAAGTTGGCGGTAATGCATACCTATTAGTGGCAGACGAGCTGCATTAGGTATACGCTAAGTGGCTTTGACGCAGTCCCGATCATTGAGGCGCGCGTAACCAACATACTCCGGCACTGCTATTGCCAAATGTAACCAATAAATAACCAGAAGCTTGCCATCGTTTCTGAAGAGCTGGGAGCGGAGTTATATCAATGATGTTCCTCCACTTCGTGAAAGCCTCTACGCGCGAAATCTGGAACGACGCAAGGATTAAGCAACCCAAACAAAAAGGTGAACAAACTTTCTCTTTTCTTTACTACAAAATAGCTTCGGAGTCAACAAATACACATCCCTTGACGTTTTGGGACCTCCTCAGCCCTGGCCTCCCAGCTTATAGCCGTCCGCACACATCGGATATATCGCACATCTTCATCTGCTTCCTTACATGCTTCCACAAAGGAGACGCTGCCCTGCGTATAATCATATCAAGACCCAACAATCTATTATAACTCCCCGACGACCAGTCCGCGCTTAGTATACACGCTTGAAGGGTGGCACGGGCTTGCACTCGGCCTCGTCAAGGGTAGTGGAGATGACCTTTCGGTAAGAGAGCTCGACTTCGCCATGGGGCTTCTTCTGGAAGGAGAGAGTGTGCTTCATCCAGTTCTCGTCGTCTCGGTCGGGGAAGTCCTCGCGGGCATGGGCACCACGAGACTCCTTTCGGTTGGCGGCGGAAGTGGCGGTTTGGATACTATAATGTGTCAGTCATCGAAGCAATATCACGGCGTGGTAGAGATAACTTACGCGCAAGTCAAGAGGTTCCTCAGCTCCAGGGTCTCAACCAAGTCAGAGTTCCAGATCATGCTGCGATCCTTCATGCCGACCTGGTGGTACAGCTGGTCGATATCCTTCATCTTGCGGACACCCTCATCCAAGCTCTCCTGGGTTCGGAACACGCTGACCTCAGTCTGCATGGCCTTCTGCATGGCAAGTCGGATCTCGGCAGTGCTCTTAGGACCATCGGCAGTTCGAACCTTGTCGAGGACCTCAATGTGCTCGGCACCAGCATCAGCGGAAATGGGCTTCAGCTTGTCACCGGGGTTGAAGTTGTCTCGGATAGTGTGCGAAACGGCACGACCAAAGACAACGAGATCCAGGAGAGAGTTGGCACCCAATCGGTTAGCACCGTGGACAGACACGCAAGCAGCTTCACCACAAGCGAATAGGCCAGGAACAACCTTATCCTCGCCATTCTCATCGACAGTAAGGACCTCACCAGTGTATCGGGTTGGAATACCACCCATGTTGTAGTGGACGGTAGGAAGGACGGGAATGGGCTGCTTGCGGACATCGACACCAGCGAAGATACCAGCGGTCTCAGAGATACCAGGCAGACGCTCAGCGAGAATCTCAGCGGGCAGATGGGAGAGCTGAAGGAAAATGTGGTCCTTCTCAGCACCAACACCACGACCATCTCGGATTTCCATGGTCATGGATCGGGAAACGACATCTCGGGAGGCAAGATCCTTGGCAGTAGGGGCATAACGCTCCATGAATCGCTCACCCTCGGAGTTGAGAAGGTAACCACCCTCACCACGGGCACCCTCAGTGATCAGGCAGCCGGCACCGTAGATACCAGTAGGGTGGAACTGAACGAACTCGAGATCCTGGTTGGGAAGACCAGCTCGGGCAACCATGGCCATACCGTCACCAGTGCAAGTGTGGGCAGAAGTGCAGGAGAAGTAGGCTCGGCCGTAACCACCAGTGGCGAGGACAGTGTGGTTAGCAAGGAATCGGTGCAGAGTGCCGTCCTCCTGGTTGTAGGCAAGGACACCGCGGCACTCACCATCCTCCATAATCAGATCCAATGCGAAGTACTCGATGAAGTAGTTGGTGTTGTGTCGAAGAGATTGGCCGTAGAGAGTGTGGAGAAGGGCGTGGCCGGTTCGATCAGCAGCAGCGCAGCATCGGTAAGCCTGGCCACCCTTGCCGTACTTCTGTGACTGACCACCGAAAGCTCGCTGGTAACTAAGACGAGTCAGCATCGAGAAATGAGTTTTGGCGTGTAGTATGGCTCACATCTTGCCATCCTCAGTTCGCGAGAAGGGGCAACCATAGTTCTCAAGCTCGACAATGGAGGCGGGTGCCTCGCGGGTCATGTAGTGAATAGCATCCTGATCGCCCAGCCAGTCGGAGCCCTTGACGGTGTCGTACATGTGCCATCGCCAGTCGTCCTCGTGCATGTTTCCAAGGGCCGCGTTGATACCACCCTGGGCAGCGACAGTATGACTTCGGGTAGGGAAAAGCTTTGAGATACAGGCAGTGTTGAAGCCAGCCTCGGCAAGACCGAAAGCAGCTCGCAGACCGGAGCCACCGGCACCGACAACGAGAGCATCGTACTCATGGTCCTGGACAACGGTCAATTGGCTGTAAAGGGGTTCGACTGATGGATTGACGTACAATAACGGCGTACTTGTTGCTTACGAAGGGTGAAGCCTCCTTAGCCCTCAAAGGGCCATTCGCAATTACGCGAGCTGGCGACAATTGTAGTCAGCACGTCATCGTTCTAGGGATGTAATCAGGTTGTAGAAGACCTACCAGCCGGTCTCGTCGTGGAGAAAGCTCTGGCCTGACACCTCGCCGCCCGCGAAAACTGTTCCAAGTCAGCAAGTGTCAACGTCACGAGCCTGAAAGCTGCCAGACAGCCACAGCAACAGGGGCCAATGGATGGGGACATCAACATACAGCAGGGCCAGCGGCCAGTCTCCTCAATGCCATAGAAGAAGCCATCGTCAGCTATTGTCGGTATCACCAAGCTGCATCCGCGGAGAATCGAACGGGAGCGACTCTGTAGCAGGCGAAACTTTGCGGAGAGAGAGGATTGAGGATGGGCGGACGACGGATGGTGTTTTGACCAATCGATGATTTCAGACGCTTTTTTGGGTGCACAGCGTCCTCTGAGGCGAGGCTCTACCGGGACGGATTCTCTCGGCTCCTCGGCTGATTCGGCCAATCAACGCTTGCTTATTAGTAGGACCCAAGACTTCCCCAAGCGCCCCCAAGCCTCTGAAAGCTCGCATGTCACTGCATTTACAACGCATTTTGTCGCCTCTGCAGGGCCTCGTGATTGCTTCAGACGTGTCATTGAATGCTCTACCCGACCGGAATAAATCGTGCCATCTCATACCGACAGCTTCTACGAATTCTTTCTTTCCTCTTGCCTTGGGATACTATCACGTGCTGCCGGAAGATGTCGCTCTCCCCTGCTTCAATGACGACGGGACGCTCCATCACGTGTCGAACCGGAAACGCTCTCTTTCCTGGCCCCCGGACATTGAATTCCAGCTTCCTAGGCATTTCTTGCCGGACCCACACCGGGAGATTCGGAGACCAAACCGACCCTCGTGAGCATCATGATGCTGACACGGGAATTGCTCATTAGAGTTGTTACACCTCCTGCTTCAAAACAATTCATATTTATGCCGCTTAAGAAGTCAAATACCTAGCCGTCCCCTGTATGATATGCGTCTGCCGTTCCCGTCGTGATAGAGCTCTACTTCTACTATACCCTCTATCCTCCGCTATACGCTCATTGATATCGCATCACTGCCCTTAATCTGCTAATACCTCTCGTAACATGACCAAGAAATTCTCCTTCAGTTTATGCACCTCGCCGATGGGGGGCTTCACCGGCTCCCCCGCACTTCGCCGTAGTCGATCCTGCCTCTTGGCTCTCCTTCGTCTCTCAGCTTCGATCGGATCTAGCTCGTCTTCCTGCTCTGCCTCTAATTCAGAGTCCGACCCATCATCGTAATTCATGTCCTCCAGATCTTGGTCGTCGAGTCCAAAGTCAGTTGAGTGGAAGCTCAAACCCGTCGGCATCATGTCACTTCCTGCGTGTCCCTCTGCCGCCATTTTCTGCCTCGTCTTGTCGTTATGCCACTTCTTCCGTGCTTCTTGCCATGAGATGAGTGCGTTAATCTCTTCAGTCGCTTTGCTCTTGTCCAGTACCCCTGTACTGACACCGCCTTCGAACAAAGCGTTCACATTGAGGGTGCCATTATTCGGTCCCTTGCGAAGGAATTCCAGGATACCCTCGACCCACTGCATAAGCTGTGTAAAGAGTCCATTGTCGTGCGTGTGTACCTCGTGAACGAATTTGTAAAAGTTGTGCTCATGCCTTTGGCACAAATCGATAAAGGCTTGAACCGTTTGGTTGGGATCTGCAGAAGCATCTTGTTCTCTACACTTATCCACCACCTAATTGAGACTGTTAGTGCCAATTTCCAGCATAGGAACAAGAAAGAAAGAAGGGTGGAAAGAGAATTACCTGTATCATGTCGTCGATAAATACAGCAAAGTCAGTGACGCTGTTGTAGACATTCGCAGACTTGTATACCCTGACAAGTGGCTCGTAGAAAATGGTGAAAAGGTCTCGGAACAATTGCAAAGTAACGGGCTCCTCAATAAGGTGAAGCATCATCTCCTTATCCCGTTGGCGCGTACAAAGCTTCAAGAGTTGCTTCAGGTATGAGAACAGTTGAGCCCCCTGCCGCAACTCCTCGTCCACATTCTCAACAGCGTTGTTGAAGGCCACATAAGCGTTGTATAACCTCTGAATCTGCTCTCCGGTCAAACTGGGCTCGATTAGATCAGACCGTAGGATCGTCACTATCAAGTCGATATCCTCAGCCTCGGCCTCTTCCCGGATAGCGATCTTGATATGCTCCTCTTCACGCGTATACTTTTGCAACTTGTCCGTGAATACTGGGTCAGCAATCTTGGCACTCAGCGCGTCGATGGATCGCTGGAAACTCCTGATTCCATCGTTCAGAGTCAAAGAGAAGATTCGTTGCATGAGTGATCGAGTTCCGAAAGGTTGAGCAAGGAAGATATCAAGAACACCAGACATCACCGCAGCGGGGTTAGCAATCCGAATGACGTTCTTTAGGACCGTATATGGGATCAAGGAGTGGATACGCCTTGCCTGGGCGAAGAGCTCAGGAGAATTGTCTTCGGCGAGGAAGAGATGATAGATGACCGCGGCAATCTCGATCCGGAGCCATTCGGCGAATTTCCTGTATTGTATACTGAGATCTTGGATGGTTTCCTTCTCTTTGATCTCTTTGAAAAGCATAGTAAGTCCGTTGCGTTCAACGATATCGCGTCGGAATCTACAAGTTGTTAGTTCAAACTCGTCTCTTGATGGAGAGCACGCACTGTTCCATGTACTCGTCAAGCTCAGCAGCTCGTTTCCTAGCAATCTCGTAAAACTGGTGTTGTTCATCCATTCTCTTCTTGTCAACGGCTTTCCTTCGCGAGATATCCTCGACATCGTCATCAGTGAGGGTGATGGGTTCTCCACTCAGGAACTCCTGGATGGCCTTGGAATTCGCGACTTGCGGGTTGTGCAGCAGAGATCGCAGGAAAGCGCGCAGAGAAATTCTCTGGTTTTCGCGCCAAAGAACGAGAGTCTGTAAATGTCTTTAGCACAGCTTTATAGTTAAGCAGCACAGCGTCGAAACCTACATCGTTCTTGTCCGGTATTGCTGATGGGATGCCTGGGCTTAATCTGTCCGTCGAAGCTCGAGGCGAAGAGGGAAAACCCTTGGGTGACGGGAGACCCTTTGATCGAATGGAGGCAGACGACCCATCCCTTTTGTGGGCTTCGCCGGTGTTAGCCTGCAGCACTTCAAGTCTCGCACCAGAGCTCATACCTCGAGGAGATAACAAAGAACTCGAGTTATCAACTCCAGGAGCAAGACCTGTCAGCCGAGTTGAGGCCGATGATATCGACGACGCATCCGAGTCATTCCCATTCCCCCAGGTTGCCATCAAACCAGTCGTGGTTGTATCCGATTTGTTCTTCCTAGGCAGCTCGGGCAGGATCCTCCCAGGCAACTCAGTTCGCAACCTCTTATGAAGCTTACTAAAGTCGCTATATCTCCGCCCAACAAAGTACTCCAACTCACCCCTCTTTTTCACCCGCAGAAGGAACTCTGAATGCTTGTGGTATCGAATAGTCCGCTTTATCGAGGTAACGCGCACACCAGCGACGTTAACATCCCAGCCGTTGATGTAGTTGCCCTCGGGCAGGGTGTGCATTACTCCGGTCTCAATTGCATTACTGTCTACAATGTCGATTTCCGAAAATCTGATACGTTCTTCGAATCCTGATGAGGTTCCGATTCCCGATACCATCATCAACTCCACCAGCTTCTGGGCTTTGATAGCCAGTTTTCGGCGTTTCGTCTCCTCCAGGCGGTCCTCGGAAGAAGAGATCTGTTTACTAGCAAAAGACTCGAGAAACTGCAAGCTTCAAGTCAGCACAAGGATTGCAGATAGTAGAAGGTTCAAGGCCCAAACTCACCACCTGAAGCTTATCCTGCCAGAACTCCTTTTCTCTCGCTTTATCTAGGAACGGGAAGTCGCGGACGTGGTGAACAAAGATGTATCTGAGAATGGGTAGCTCGGATTCTTGGGGCGAAACCTCGCCATGGTCGGATTTGAAAGGCGCGCCGAATCGCTGTAGGGCTGTGGGAGAGTTGAGCTCGCTGATCTCCCACTTGACCTGCTCGGAGATGAGCTCTCTTTTCAAATCTATCGTCGCAACCCGTCAGCACCCATCTGATAAATCGACGCGATCCAGTTCTCTAACTCACAATGCTCCTGCTTCCCTGTGAGCGCCTGGCCTGGCGGCGGTGTAATATCCGCTCTGGCCGGCCGGCTCGGGAGCTCGATGGTTGATGCTGGAGGAGCATCCCCCCCATCCACACGCGTTTCTCTTGCCTCAGAAGCCATAGATCAGAAGCAATGCAGTTCCCGATGATGTTGACAGGATCAAAGAACTCAGGGCCTCCAAGAATAGAGGTGGCGCGCGTAGTGTAAGTTTCGCGGCTTGCGACGACGCTCAATGTCTTGTGAGGAGGTGTCGTCGATCTGAATATACCTAAAAGTAAGGCACCAGGGGGTGGATTTTGGCGGGGCAAGCTACCGTAGGGCCGTGATACGTCAGCGTGCGTTGGTTTACTGGGTTTAGCGGACGAACCTTCAGCCCAGCGATCACCTGTTGAAATTTTGATGCTCGGTTCTCTCCCCCAAGTACTCGTCGAGATTATCCTCAATCGGTTTTAAGTATGAATGACGCTGAATCCAACTTATGTATCTGTGGTCATTCGGACTGCTGGCGCGTATGAGCGCTAATGAGGGGCATGACGTGGGCTGCCAAGTTCCAAGCCACTCGCCCAGACGACCATAGCCCTGCTACCGGGTTCTTTTTGCCGTCCAAGAATCTCTAAGAAGAATAATCCTGTCCCAACACTTTCACGCTCGAGTCGGCATCCACCTTAGTTATTTTCTCTTCATCATGCGAATTAGCGGAAACAGCGGTGCTCCTTTGTATTTAAAACTTTAACCGGCACGGACAAGATCGTGATACCGCTATTTAAAGTGAGGTGATGAACTCCAGATTTCGAATTGGATATAGACTTTCAGAGATGGAATCTTCCTGGATCCATGATGCATCGCATTCAGCCACAACGTCCTCCACTTATTTGACTCCTTGTTTCCAACAGTGCCTTGACTGTATTGTATCTTTGGTGTACTTAATCACAAGGACAAAATACCAGCATCAGTGTTATTCTACTGCCCTGGTGCAGGATTTTGATATTTGTTGTCCAACGAGTTTCCCCGCAGCGGGCATCTACATAGTACTTGTAAGCCGTCTTTGTCCATTGTTTCGAGCTCCAGAATTCCTTCAGCCCAGTCCTGCAATATACCGAGAAACCGGCATCCACGCTCCGAGCTGATGGTCAGAAAGCTCCACTGCGTCTAGAATATTCCCTGGCTTCTTACTAGATGGCTCGGCGCAGACGCCGACTGGTGTGATGAAACAACATGACCATGCCGCGTTCAAGGCACATTTACGTTTTAACATATCGGATGACTCGCTAACTGAGCTTTTCCTCACAAATTTAGCGGAAGTACTTCCTGTCTAGGAGCTATGACGCGCTCAAACAGCTTCGCCAAGGGCTACGGAATAGCCGCCGTACCTCTGCATTAGATCCATGCCCAGCCGGTCACCCCGAAAGCGAGCATGAAGCTCCGTCACTCTCGCTTGAACAAAGTCTTGGCTAACGCTAACAGAGCATTTGTAGTCAAAAGTGCCGCTGGATAAAGTATTAGATGTATGAGTCTATCCAATTCTTGGGTATCATAAATATTTAGCAAGCGCAATAATGGTTCGAACAAACGTGCCGGAACACCACAGGGAATCCACCTCGTAGAAATATCATAGCTCATCGAAGACACGCAGCGCCTCATCAGCATCCACGGCTCTAGTTCGAATGAACTCCTCACCGGTGCCTTCATCGAGCTCCTCTGTTGATAGCGTATTTACCGACTCATTCCGAGACTCAGTGATTGCTTCCGCAACTCGAGGACCGCCTGAATCTAGGTTCATGATGTCCAGACTCGGAGGCACATACTGAGCGCCGAAATATACCAACGTCATGGCTAAGGCAACAATGGAAATAAACACCCAGATTGTCTTCAGTCTCTTCCGCGTCCTCTCCTGCCACTCGTTGTCTGCGCGTTCCCAAGCCTCAATGCGTTCTCGGACGATATCGACCCGGTCACTTAGTGATCGGATCTTTGCTCGGCCGTCCTGGATGCGGGTCTGTAGTGACTCGATATTTCCTTCCTGTTCTGTGAATTGTCCTAGCCTTGCGAGCTGTAGTGTGATGTCGTTCTCGATCTCCCGCGAGTCCCTGTCAAAGCCTTTGCGTACATTGCGCGATGTCTCCGCAAGATCCTTCAGAGCTATTATGGTGCTCTGCAGTGTACTCAATTTCTCCAGCACCGCGTAGTATGTTTCGTCAAGTCTTCGCGACGTCGATGTCGAGAAGGTTCCCAATTGATCGAGAGACTGCTTCAGGCCACTAGAACGCGACGTATTAGTACTCGCTCGATGCCATAGAATCCCTGACAGCCAAAAACCCAAGTGAACTTACTCAATCCGCGAAGAAGCCTTGTCCTGCTCCACACGTAGCTTCTCCTCCACATTGGCCTTGAGCTCGGCTTGAATCAAGGCAGTCCTATTCTCCTCCTCTCTCTGCAGCATGACACTCGGTCTCCGGCTCTGATCAGGGCTCATCATGGGAGTCACACCTTCCGAACGAGGCGCATCTAGGGAGAAGCGGGCTTGATGTTGCAAGTTCGCACCTGGGACCTGCGCGCCCCGCTCGTCATGATACCGATCCTTCCGGTGATGGCGGCTAAGCTTCACTGGTGCCGTGAACTCCGTGATAGACCGTTTGATCTGATGGCGGCTGCCGGAGCGCGATGTAGAAGAAACCGAGTTGCCCGAATCTCGTGGGCTGATAAAGTTCGACATAGTGCCGTCCCGATATGGTCCCCATCCGTTATCGTACTCAGCAACAGCTGGTTCTGACGCAAGGGGCTGCTGACGTGAAGTCAATGTCGGGCAGGTTGATGCGTCGGATCAGGTTTGGCCTGGGGGTAACTGTGGGGCATCCCTGGGGTCTATTTCACATGCCAACCGTGTCACACCCGCTCCGTTTTGAGACCGTCTGTTACTCCAAACTTAGTCAAGACAGATATAAACTATGCCCCAGTTTCAAATCTCGCGGGTTTCAAAGAGTTTTACTAGTTTTATATGTATGGATATCTGTAATGAGACTGGGTATCCTGTCTAAGAGCCATGTCCACAATATATGAAGTCCTATGTCCCAGCGCCACTTGTATCAGGAAGCGCCATTTACTCTAAAATGAGACAGAATCGACGTCTCAAATAGATAGTGCGCCATTTCGCCTGCTCTATTGGAAAATATCTCGAGTCTCGAGCCCAAACAGCAACAAGGTTTCCTCCATGGCTGTTGGTGTCTCGAACTGGGACAACCCCCTCCTAGGGACACTGAAGGACCAGCTTTTCCTCCATCTCGTGAGGTATTTTAGCGTCGTAAATCGTAAAATCTAGCGGAAATCCCCTGGCGCGGACCCAGATCAAGAGTTGAGTAACTTATTGCGCTTCTCCTTGCGCTTCAACCGCTCAACCCGCTTGTGATGCATCTTTTCGGCCATCTTCTCATATCTCTCCTTCTCCTCCTTCTTAACTCGCTTCTCCTTGATAGCCTGAATTCGTCGCTGAAGGTTCTTGTTAGACTGTTGCCGCGCATTGGCTGTAGCAGCATATTCCTTGCTTACCTGGCGCTCCTCTTCCTTCTCTTCCTTCATCTCCTTCTCCTTCGCCTTCATCTGCACCATGAGAGCACGTTCCTTGGTCCTCTTCTCGTAGGAGCTTAATCCCGCGGTCGGTCGGAAGGCCTTCTTGAGTGGGTGCCATTGCTTGCCTACACATGATGTCAGTCCAACGAGCCCATTCTGCGCCGTAGGTTCCGATCCGTACCATTCTTGCGCATGCCAAGAGGTTTTTCAACCTGAAACACAGGCGCAGAAACTGCGCTCGTTTCTTCGGACATGGTTTCAATAGTATCCTGCTGGATGTCGATATGTAGGCTGCCCAGAACCTGCAAATCAAGATCGACCCTCACCGAACTCAAACCCAAAATTTCTGCCGTCAAAAAAAAGATGAGGTGGGGATCCCTCCCAAGCAGGCGGTGTGAGCATATGTGGCTGAGTTGCTTAGTGGTCCCCCACAGAGGGTGTGGCTGGAATTCAGGTCCTCATCTCCCCACGTTTTGGATTTCAGGGGCAATTAGGGGGATTTACGCGTCGCGTCTCAATTTCACCTTATGAAGGATCCAAGATGAAGGATTATACCCTTCCGTTCGCTCTAGGTAATTCAGATCAACTTCGGTCCCGGCTGAATCCCGTGGTATGTGCATATGTGGCCATGTCCATTTCCAATAGACCTCGATGCAAGGGCAGCCGGTAATGAATGCCATCCCGAGAAGCCGACAAGACAAGAGCCTCTTCCTTCGGGAGGGTACGCTATTGGGCCAATGCTTCAACCTCAGCTCTTAAACTTCAAGCCAAAGGGCGGGTCATATTTCCATCTTTAGACCCCCAATCACGCCAGCGCTGGAAAAAATGCGACTAGAGATTGATATTGGCGCAGGGTTAGGTGCTTCGTATTAGACCCTCCGTACGGAGTAAAGTTGGGATGAAAGGGTGCCAACGCGTGAGAAGAACAACATCTCCGTTAAGGTAGCTTGGCTATTACCCGGCAAGAAGATTGCCCGGTTCCCCTGAGCATTGGCGCGCAAAGAATGGGGAGTTAAATGATGATGTTCCCTCCGAAGAGGCCTGGAATTATACATGTAATTGAAGGCGGGTAATCCCATAAGAGAAATAGTTATGAAATCTGGCAAATTGGCTTATTTCAGGTTACATACAGATTGACGAGGACATGTCAGAACAGGCAGGTTGCAATAGCATGCTCATTACAAGGCGAGATTGCAGCACATGGGAACCCGCATTTTGATAGACTTGAGATGGAATTTCCGAGGCAAAAATGCAAAACTAGATGATGCATCCGGAAGTGAGATTCAGACCTTTCATCACACTGCTCGGAGAGAGTGAAATTGCTCCTTGTCATGGTGGAGCCAGGCGAGACAGTGATCCGGGAGGGGCAACGGGGGAGAATCCCTGAAGAGCCTTGGCAGGTGGAGATGTGCTTCGTTCTTCGCTAACTGCTCGACTCCTGGACCATGGCTCACGCGCCATCACGAGGGCGGTTGCGTGCGTCAGATACTGTGTGCATAGACATGGACATGGATGAGGTTATGCTCCTACGTCGCCGTGGCCGTTTGCTCATCGTCACGGCAACGGACGCTTGACTATCATGGCCATCTGAATGTGACCACCACGGGCTGCGGCCTGACCATCGGGAAGGATCCGGGGATATTCAGCATGACCGACGGCCGCTCAGAGCAACAATGACCAGTTCTCAGTCTGTGCACATCCGCGGGTGCCGTCGGCGTCAACAAGTCTACATCTGCTGGTCTGATTGAAGCTCAATGGATCCCCCAGAATTCACTCGTTCGTTCACCAGGGGTGGGTAAGACCAGCAGCCAAGAAACAGCGCAGCTTGCGGGAGAGGCGCCGTTGCCAGTCCCCGTAGCAGGACACAAGAACGAGCGCCAGGTTTTGAAACATGGTGTTCAAGGACTGCTGATGCTGTTCCACAACACGGCCTTAAGTAAGCACAGGACCGTCCGTCCGTTTCCCAACACGGCACAGATTGCTCTCGAGGCCAGATTAAGAAATTCCAAGCCTCAATTGCATCCGTCATCTGCTGCATCATCCTCCTACCAGGGTAACAAGGGGTATAGCGCGTAGACCAGGGCCTAGTGCAAGGGGTGGACGTTCTTCTTCGCAGGGTGTCGGGGTTGGAATTTTGAACCAACATCAGAGGCAGAAACCTTAATACTCCTCGTACTACAATTGTCCGTAAGCCGAGGACGTAAGATGATCCTAGCCCATGACAGGTCTAAGAACTGCTCTGGGGGGTCGTGTTATTGGCCGAGGAGGCCTCATGAAGGTCGCTATTCGTATTTGTATTCGCACTTCCACCAACTCCATAACAAGAGAATACGGGGGTTTGTTGCCGCGTTCACTGGACCGATGGTTTGAGACAACAACCCGAACTTTGCGGGGCTCTAATCCGGCCTCTAGGTGATGATTTTGTATTCTATAGGTGTCTGTGTCTTCCAACTAACGAATTGACAACGGGCCAACGCTCCTCTATGCAAACCAGTCTTCCTCATCCATAAGTTTGTGTATTTGCATGTCCAGTCCCTCATTTCAAGAACTCGGGACCCAGCCTGGCGGTCAACTCCTCCTTGGTCTTGACAAAGACTTGGTCCGGGGAAACTGTGGCATCGATTTTCGCAACCTTGCCCTGCTTGCCGAAGTAGTCGACGACAGGCATACTGGTCTCAATAAAGGTGCGGAATCGCTTCCTAATGCTCTCCATATTGTCGTCGGATCGACCGCTGGTCTTGCCACGCTCCAGTAGGCGTCCCTCCATTACTTCCTCTGGGCAGTCGTAGAAGAGAACCAGCTTGGCTGGGCAGACGCTCTCCTCAAACTTGACGCCCTGGTCCATCTTGCGAGGGAACCCATCGATCAGGAATCGGCCCTTGGTGGAGCCAGTGGTTTGAAGGGACTCGGTCATGGCATTCTCGAGGAGCTTAATAGTCACCTCCATAGGCACGATCTGACCATTCTTGATATAATCACGGATGAGATCACCAAACTGTGAACCGGGCCGCTGCTGCTCGGCACGGAGGAGGTCGCCAGCGGAAAGGTGGGTGAAGCCATGCTCCGCAACCAGCTTGGCGCACTGAGTGCCCTTGCCGGCGCCGGGGCCGCCCAGGACAAAGATCACAGTGACATCGTCGGGATTGAAGGCTGGAGGTGACCTAGCATCTTGGTCTTGAGGGATCTGTTCAGCAGCAACAGCTGTGACTTCGTCGATCGGGGGTGACATTTCGGCGGTCGGTGAGGGGTGATGCGCGGTACTTCGTACAGTAGAAAAAGACGCGACGTGTCGAGGGGTTGAAGAGTGGGAACTTCCGCTCAGTGTCTAGCAGCTAGGTAGTTGGTTAGTGGCTTGTCTCCAGTGCCCCGTCGGGCGGTGGTCCTCCATGTCTCGTAAGGTAATCAACTAACCTCGGGGCGTCGCTGCTGCTCATGGGAGATACGGGACTAAAAAACAGGCCAGCCCATACCGGGCCAGATCTAGTGGATCGGGACGAGACGAAGGGAAAAGCAAAAAAGGGTGGTAAACAACAAAAAAACAATGCACGTTTTTCATATTAGCACTATATGCTATGCCAAGAGGCACCAGCTACCCACTTAAACAGGAAAACCACCTTGCGAGTCAAGGGTTAAAAGGGTGAGGCTCTTCAGCTGGTTGGCGCACCACGGTCTGGCTTTTGTCTGCAGGACACTGACTTTGGGTCCCCGAGTCCGTCGTGCAACGCCATGTCTCGCTGGCCGTGCTTTGAAGGCTTTTAAAGTGCCTCTAGACGCCCTCTAGAGAAACAGATCGAGGCCTTGAGCGGTGCATGATGCGGCCATGACGCCTAGCGATCGATAATTCACCGAACAGGAACCTGGCCATGGTGCATAACGATAGTGGACGGTAGTGCAGCGGGAGGCTATCTCGATCTTTGATGAAATCTCCCTGGCTCTGCACCTGTTATCTTTGAATCCAATGATAGATGATTGCATGATAGTCTCACCTCGGCGCAATGTAGAGAACCTTGCCAGAACATTGATTACTCTACCTCACTGTGCGATAAGGTCGCGGTGTTCATGGAAGATTCCAATGTCTCACTCTCACACAACCACACAACAAGAGTTGTGATGAACTGAGTTGCAGCAGCGCCAAAGCACGACATCCGCCTCCACTTCCTTGCCTCCCCCCGGCCCACTAGCCCATCTCCCATTCAGGGCATGGATCTCCCGCTGCCGCTCTCATACTGTACTCTGTACGAAGTATGTACTAGGTGTCTCGCTCCCGGAGCCTCCACCAACTCGCTGCTCTCAAAGGCTGGTTGCGTGCGCTGCTTGGTTGGCCCGGCGTTGGACTCGTAATTCGCAAGACTCGTTCGTCCGCATGCATGCACAAGTGCCCTTCAGGTGCAGGTACACGGTCGCTCAGCGCGGACATGGTCATGGGTGTGTGCCTCCCCAAGAGAAACAGCGGGCAAATCACAGCAGCCTGGCGAGCTGAGTTCACGGCTTGGACGGGCGCCCGTGGAGTCGTTAAAGTGCCCTGGCAAACCTGGCCAGACAGGGCCCCCTTGGCGGTCACAGACTCACAGTGTGTGGGTTTCGCCGGCTACAGCGGCCGCAGTGGGTTCGGTGCTTCAGGCAGCCCGACGGCAAATGAGCCAGTACCTCGTACCGCTACTCCTACGGCGCTGATACAGTGCGATCCAGCATGCCAAGCGTCACTGTACGTCCAAGAGACTCGGGAAGTGAGGGACTAGGCGGGCTAGGCCCCGAGGCCCCTAAGGCTCCCCCTTCTAGGTTTAGTGGTCGCGCATCTCTCACTCAACTGGCTTACAGTGGCTGAACCCCCCGATCCCCAGGGCTCCATTTTGGTCCATTCTCCTTGCCTTTTCCCTCTGCTCCATCCTCAATCTCGAAACCGCCTCCCCCCTCCGCTCCCCCCGTCTCCGTCTTGTCTCTTCCTCCTCCATACCTTATCCTCCCATCCTCGCCATCGCCGCTTTCGCGCGCCGCTTCCACCAAAAACCTCTCCAACTCTGGTGCGATTCCAGCCGCACTCGTCTCATTGAGTTGCGCTGGTCTTGTCCGTCCGCTCCTTATTATTATCTGTTTAGACCTAGATTTTTGTCTTATCGCCAGCGATCGATCCGTACACTGCATTTGCTATTCCCGTCTGGTCCGTCCCCCATCTCTGGTCTTCAACCTTGAAGATACAACGCTCTCTTTGCTACTGCCTCGTATCTCTCAACGGGCATCTGGCTGATCCTTCATTGCGACTCAGACTTGACCACGCAGACCCTCTCCCATCTCAAACCGACCGATACCCGCTTGTCACGTCCCAGACCGAGTGAGCGAACCCATTGATTCCGATCACCCGTCTCGCATCCTCTATGATCCACCAATTCACCTAGTTGTCCATCTGTTCTGTTGCCGCAGCGCGGCTGGGGAAAAGATGGCAACCGCATTTGGACCTGAATGGGCGATGGGCCCCTCTGTAGTCTCGACTTTCGACAACCCATCCGATCATCTAGTCATGGACAGCCTTGAGGATTCGCCGTCTTTTGGACAGGAACCCTCATCTCGAGCTGATCTCCCTCCTCCGAACCCTCCCTTCGTCTTTCCTGCCCGGCCGGCTTCTCCCTCCTCGGCTCCGTCGTCATTCTCTCGGGCCACTGGGCGGCGCCCAATGTCGGCCATCGAGTCCCCGAGCAGATCATTTGGTCTATCAGCTGAAAATGCTGAGCGATCAGGGAAATCTGCTTTGCCCGATTTCAGTTTCAACCCGGGCGCTACTCTCCCTCCCGACCCTGACTCGCCGTTTTTACTGAGTCCTCCGATATCCCCCAATTCTCCACGAAATGTACCTTCAACGCAGAGGCCAGGCCACGGGCATCGGAGAGGTGGGAGCGAGTTTGTCGGCGGGCGGCTTCGCGAAGGAAACTCGATTGCCGTGATGAGCACCAGCCCGACGAAATCTGAGAGCGGATTTGCCGCACCCACTTTGCAGCCTCCACCACGGAGGGGTCATCGACGGGGGATCTCAGGCGCAATCTCTACGAACGACTTGCCCATCCTTCAGCCACCAGTCTTTGACAGTTCTCTTGTGAGAGGTAGTAGTGCACCGACAAGCCCGACTGGCTTCGAGCAAAAAACGGATGCCCCAATTGACCCGCAGCCTGAACCACCGGCACCAACAGATGAGGTCGTCCTTCCACCACAGGAAGACAAGACTCCAACCCCTCCCGTGACTGCTACTGAGAGTAGCCCAAAGCACAGTCCAAAGCATGCCAAAACTGGAAATAGAGCTCGTGTTGGATTCTCTGATACTCTAGAGTTCATTCCAAGACCACTGTCACTTGTGTCCAGCGAGACTTCTAGCACGGCTACTGCACGACCAGGGCATTCCCTGTCTGGTAGCATTTCCTCTATTATGTCGGCCACATCGCCCAACGGCCGGGATAGTCCCATTCCTCTCTCCAGAAGTCCTACTCCAAACATGAGCGATTCCAGGCCGAGCACAGCAGGTGCCATTTTGGAGCGCGTTCAGGAACTACCAGCCGTTAATTCGTCTCCAAGGCGTCGCAACTCAATTCCTACACTAATTCACCTGGCTGAAGCGTCCAAAGTCGACCCGCCGGAACCCAGTCCTACAAAGTCGTTCAAGCGATGGTCGTTTTTCCTCCGGGAACCCTCCACCGCGTCATCACCGACTAAGGGGCACCCTCACAGTTCCAGCTCCACAGACTCGACACCAACCGCGGCCGAACCGGTTCCTTCATCTGAGAACGGCTCAGAGACGCCTGCTGAGCAGCCTATCGCAGTGCCTACAAAACATAAGAAGAGTGGGAAGAAAACTAAACGGAAGAAGAAGGTCAAGGGGTGGGCTGGCTCAATCTTGCCAAAGAAACCCAAGGAGAGTAAGAAACGGTCCAAATCAGATGTTGGTCGCCCACCGACTCCGCCTGCCTCCAATTTTCAGTTTGACGATGAGGATGCGGTTCCAGACCCTGAATTGCCAGAGCCCTCCATGCCGACCGTCACTGTAACAGAATCTCCTGACCCACCGGACGAGAAGGAGGGTTGGAAGCGATCTGACGAGGACCCATCATATCCTATGATTGATCTAGATGCGGCACTCGGTCCCTTTAATACACCTCTCCCTCTCAATCCTGAATGGGAAGCAGCTCAACGAGCCGCTGGTAACGTCGGTAAGCGACGACTTCACAGCGCGCAGGGCATGAAAGGATTCAGCGGTCCAGGCATGCACTATCATAGACGTGCAGAGTCTGCCCCAGACCTGCCGCCGTTCGATCCAGGCAGGTCAAGCATTCATCGGTTCAACAGCAGTTCTACAATGGCCGATGTGTTCGAGGAAGACGAAGAAGATGATGACGATAATGCTTCGTCTGAATCGACTGATCAACAATCTGATCAGAGTAGCGAATTTGATGGCGAGGTCACCCCTCCAGCCGTTATCCCCAAAGAGCCGCTACTCGATGTCCAAGACAGGACGTCAATCCATAGCTCCTCGCAGAGCGTGAGGAGAACCAATTCCAGTTTAAGCGACAAGGAGCAGTCTGCCGCCAACTCGATCCGAGCCGAGCGATCCAAGTCTTCGTTACATGATAGTGTCATTCTCGAAGAGCCTCCAAGTATCATTTTTCGAACAGCGAACGTGTTTTCGGACAGGTCAGATGGCTCAAACTCGGCGACCCCTTCACCAAGGAAATTCTCCTCCAACAGGGATATTACTCCTGTTGATATTGGTCCTCTGAACTTGCCATCTCCTGCCAACGTGCCCGTCAGCCCTTACGCCATGAGCCACGCGTCTTCCTTTCCATCGCCTCGTTCGCCTATATCTGTCGATGCCCAGCGGATCTGCAGCACCGCACCGTCATCAGTGACGGAAGAGAATAGCTTCCACTCCCTTCTTTTGATGGGAGAGCCCGGTCCCGAGGTTCGGATTTCAGTGGACTATGATATTCCGTCACTGACCTCAAGCAACTCGACCATGACACGAGAGAGCATGTTTGTCAGCCCCCAGCCACGTATGTCTCAGCCGACACTACGTGAGCCACGTCCTGTCTCCGTTTCGTCAGCCGCCTTTGGTCGTCGAAGGTCCAGCCTTGCCAGCTTAAGCCGACTCATCAGCAGCTCACATGGAGAACGCAGCAAGCTCTCCATGGAAGTGACCCTGGACAACGAGTCGACCCACAAGAAAGCGAAGAGCAGTAAGGCGAAGCGCTTGAGCCGAATGATGCAGTTTTGGAAACACGACACCAAGGAGAGCGCATCTCACCAGTAAGGTGACTTAATCAGTGGCACACACAACAACCAGCAGGCAGGCCATCCCACGGTCATGTCTTAACGAACGAATGTATATGGATATTATGTACAGCACATTTCACATTTCCACTCATGTCTAGGGATGAAAGATCTAGCGTTGGTGGCTTTCACCATAAATTATTGATGGGTCTGGGCACAAGCAGCATTTGCGTTGCCCGAAGAGCGCAGACTTGCTTTCCGCATCGAGCGAGGCATCTAGGATTCAGTTAAGGGAAAGGGAACCGGCGTTTGATGATAGCATGATCAACATAGGTACCCTGCGTGAGCGCAGGATATCTCCTGGACACCGGGCCCGCGGACAGGAGGGTTTAGACGGTCAACCAGGATCAGCAGTGGCTTATTTTGTTTCTCTGGACATATGAAAGCAGGGAACGGGTAGTTTGATAGCAAGCCTATGTCGCTAGTTATTTAACGGCCCGTTACAAGTAGATTATTCGAGAGCAAGGGTGGTGAATACACAGAACTAGTAATGAACATAGTACTGAACTTTATTGATTACAACCACACCTGGTCTCACCTTGATTACCTATTCAGAACAGTTGCATAGCTCAAAACCGCACGGTCATCAAATTGGTCTAAATGGTTATCTTAAGTTATTGTTCATCGCATGAAACCGGATTCCAAGGTTTGCAACCAATATATCTGCAATGGAAGAAATTCGGAAGAGCCGAGATCAAATCCCAACCAGAACGCCAGCACTTCCAGCTCTTATAGCCAGTATCTTCCGAAGACACAAAATTCCTGCAAGTGATTTAGATGAACTTTTTGGCCATGTCCATCAAACCGCCACCCCAGCCATTGTTCTGTTCATAGCTCGTCCTCCTCTCCCACTCATACGGACCATCTCGTCCCCTCTCGACCCTGGCACCAGCAGCATTTTCGCCAAAGCCACCACTCGCCATACGGACGGCGTCGCCCACAAAGCCGATAGAGTCGCCTGAGGCCGCCTTGGACGCCATTCCCAGCATGCGCTCAATGCCCCTAGGCATGCGCAAGCCGAAGCGCGCGAGGAGCGCCGTCAGCGCACCGCCGGTGACTAGCGGCATGATGACGAGGAAGAAGACCTTCCATGGGTGACGTTTGGCCCAGTGGACGAGGTCACGAAGGAGGCGCTTCAGGTGCTTGTATGTCTTTTGCAGGAATCCCTGTCGTGGGGAGCGCTTGTAGTAGGAAGAGCGGTCTGCGTGGGTCGTGTTAGCTGCTTGATGTATCAAGTTTCGTGCGAGGCTCCCCATCGTCCTGGGGGCACAACTTACTCAACCCGAAGAAGCTCGATCGACTATTATTCCCGCCGAGCCCAAAGAACGACCCCCGTGACGCATTCTTCTTTTCGTAGCTATCGCCGCCGAAAATGGACCCAGCGATAGACCGACCGCTGGCCTTGCGTCGACCACGGGAGCTAGAGCGTGAGCGCGAGCGAGAACGGCGTTTCTTGTGGCTGTGGCTGTGACGGGAGCGGGAGGAGTGTCGGCGATGGGAAGAGCGGGATGCGACAGAGACTCCGTCATTCCACGGGTCGAGGAAACCCATTGTGGTTGCGATTGGGGTTGTCGCTGTGATCGAGAGATGGGCGCAGTGGATGGAGCTTTGGGATGGTGAGATGGTGAGATGGCTGGAGCTTCCAATTGCACCGCGACAAGGCTCGCAATCACCTAATGTAGGTTAACGGTTTGGGAATCACTTGCAGCAATACGAAAGTCAGCTGCAGGAAAGAGAAGAAGCTAACGAGCTTCGCAGACGCGACCGCAATGCAAGTAATTCGACAACCTCCAACGATGCAGTTGCGGTTGGTAGAGGGCGGACAGTGGGCGGACGGGTGGATGCCCTGTGGTTTTCAACTCCCCTCACCTCACCGTAAATTCGAGTGGCTGGCGGGCGCTATGGGCACTAAAAAGTCCTAAAACTCGCGGGGCGTTTAAACCATGGCCTCCTGAACCCCTGCAGTGCACCTTCACGGGGGCTTGGCGGGGGGTTCTGTGGAGAGGTTGAAGACACCCCAAGGTGGAGGCTGGTTAACGGGCGACGCAGTCTTCAGGGTCCTGTTCGCCCACTTTACGCGTGGAGATGTGCGGCGTTGGGATCTTCTGGTCTGTTGTTTTATGGAGAATAACGATACTACAAGCCAACTTGAAAGTGTCTTGACAAACTCTCGAGTAACTTATTCGTAGGATCAAGGCAGATTGATGATCCCGACACTGAAATTAGTTTCTTTGACATTTACCCCATTCATAACATCCTTCCTAACCTCAACCCTAAAGTAATATGTACCTTCTATGCGTTCTTAACTGAGTAGACGTTAACTAAAAATTTTTAATTGATGCTCAGCTTGTTCCCTACCTTAACATCATTGCTCTTCACCTCGAGAAATGAGTATATTAAAGGGCCAGCCTTCCGGCACATTCATAGTGCAGCAGTAGCCGGAACAAAACCTACCTACCCGGTAGTATAACCGGGTCGTAAAGCAGCTTCAGAACCTGCATCAAACTCATCTCCGAGATTTTATCTAGAGAGGAATTCAAGCAAATTTACCCTGAGGCTTCTCCGATGATAGCTGCTCTCTGAAAGTATTTTCTCCTTCCAAAAAAATTGCCCCAGAGGTCAGTTTGCCCAATCCGTATCCGGATATCTAGATCGCCATCCCTGACCTCACTTCGAGCTCGCCCCTCATATCCAGCAGCACCTCCCAATGGTACCGCCATATAGCTTCTTAGAGTAGGAGAGGATTAAGACTCTGTACAAGGACGAGAATAAACAATCTTACTAATCTTCGTATTATTCACTAGCATTCGAGCCAGACCTTCCACATCAGCAGGGAGCTAAGCGGGATAGGCACAAAAGAATCGGACCAGAGGAACGAGCAGAATTATAATGAGAGACACCTTGTAGATTTCAAGCACCACTCCGGCCGAGAGCATAACCGCCTACGGCCACATATCTAGACCACGCATGAGACAAAGACGAGAAAGTACAAGCACCTCGACAGACTCCAGGTCGTTCAAAAGGAGAGGTCCAGAGCAGGTGGCAGCCATGGCCAAGTTACGAGCCTAACGTCAGTGGACTATTGCACCCAAACGGCACTCACGTTGAACCTTGAGTTATCGTCCAGCTGGTGCGACAATACCGGAGAATTATAACAATGCCGCGTAGTATCATCGACGAGGCACTAGTATAAGCAAGACTGTGTCACTCATAGTGTCAAGGAATAGTCGAGCGTCCGGTCATATCTACAAGAGCATTCGGGACATAACAACCGTCATGTCTTGTAGACTTTGTCTAACCGGAAGCCTAAGAGAGGATGTCGAGCTCCCAACGGGAATATAACACCAAACGATGAAATAAGTTGCATCAGGAAAAGTTACCTGAGATCAAGAGAAGGACAAAAAAAGAATGTGCTAGCAATTGCACGTTTCGATCGTGCGACCTCCGGGTTATGAGCCCGGCTAGAGCAAGTTAGTGAAGGAGTTCATTTCCTGATTGAATGATGTAGTAGCTTACCGCGCTTCCACTGCGCCAAATTGCTTTCTTGGATAGGAAATTGGATGTCGTTACTTCTCCTATAAAGGTACGAGGTCTGCCCTAGCCCTTGGCGGGTCGTCTGCAGCCATCGTGGATGCTAGGAGAGGGGCATAGAGGGGCGCATTCATCGCCAATTCCAATCCTGGAATGCTATCGTTCTCTTTGATTCGTTTCATACCACTGGAGGAGCATACGCTGCAGGTCGGTTGCCTGAATCAGCATGCTATGAACCTGTGTTGGATGTGAAACATGGCTTACTTTCAGCCTTCGAGACAGCCTGGGATACCATGAAGTTCCCTTTCGAGGCAAGCCGTCCACATTTGATACTAAATCTAAGCAAATATGAAATAAGCATCACAGTATCTATAACAACAACTCTATTACAATTATCTAGTTCATTAGGAGCCCAAAAAATGTATTTGCGTAATATCATGACAACGCTTTGTGATGTCTCTGCTCTAGGGTTCGGTATATGCTGGCCAATAGAGACAGATGATAAACGCACCCCACTCCACCGACTTTCACTCTCAAATCACACCAATATATACAACCATAAATGGCTCATATCTAACCGCAAGAAAGCAATTTGGCGCAGTGGAAGCGCGGTATGTCTCAATTGATCCATATATACATTGGACCCAAACTAATTCCTCCCAGCCGGGCTCATAACCCGGAGGTCGCACGATCGAAACGTGCAATTGCTAGCACATTCTTTTTTTTTATAATTTTTTTTTGAAGACATGTTTTTTTTTTATAAATAGTTTGGATGGTGAAATAATTCGCTCTGTAGAATGGCACTGAAATATGTTCCTCTATTCCAACAGTTTCCAGGTTAATAAGCACCCTTGTGATATTTTGTTAATCAGTACGCATATCGTTCCATTATATGACTGACCAGCAACAAGAAC
Organism: Nectriaceae sp. PG4201; assembly: GCA_023628695.1. Lineage (NCBI taxonomy): Eukaryota > Fungi > Ascomycota > Sordariomycetes > Hypocreales > Nectriaceae > Nectriaceae sp. PG4201. The sequence continues at coordinate 1,086,876 of JAMAKE010000005.1, forward strand.
TGGATGGAGAGTTTAGACGATGACCTCGAGTACTTTGGAGCCATCATGCGCAGGTGCACAACGCTGCTTTCAATCTATTTGCATTTGGACTTCCACTGACTACTTTTTCGGAGCCACTCCTCAAATGTTTGTATGCCAGGCTCCTCACGACGCAACGAGTCGATATCTGCACCATAGCCAACAGTACTGAACCATTCGAAGCTCTTCCGAGCTTCCTCCACCCACCACAAGACTGGTCGCGACAGCAGCGAGTATGTTGTCGGCAGCTCCTCCCCAACCGTCTTCTTAAAGATATCCCTGACCTCGGTGAAGCTAAGATCGTCTCCAGCCAACCCAACGGCCCGTCCTGCCCAATTGTCCGGATTCGATAAAGCTTTCGCTGCAAAGACACCAATATCATGTGTGCTGATGAGCTGCATCTTACGGTCTGCTGGCATGCCTGCCTCCCATAGCGTGGCCATTAGTTTACCAAAGAAGTTTGGGGCGTAGTTGTCCATGAAACCTGTTGGCCGAAGGATGGTCCATCGTTTGCCTGCGTCCTCACATGAGCGACGCAGGTGCAGTTCAATCCTGTGCTTGGTAGCAAAGTGTGGGACCTCAGTTGGACGCTCCCAGCTCACTTGGTCACCACCACGGTCGACGCTGCTGAACACGATATGGTCGACCTGCCTCTCTGGTGCCACCGCGGCATCGATCAAGGGTGTTGCTTGCTCCTCCTCGTCGGACGGGACTGTCACGAGAAAGACTGAGGAGATGTTTGGGTGCGCTTTAAAGATGGGGTCTGGGTCCTTTGTGTCGCCTTCCACGAGAACGATGTCAGGGTAAGCTGTGAGGAGAGACTGCGACTTTGGCGATGACGCAGATCGTGTTAGTGCTAATATTTGAAGAGCTGGGTTATGAGGCGTGGAAGCGTGGAGGGCGGCAATGGTAGCTCTGCCCTGTTGGCCTGTCGCCCCGACGATGAGGATTTCACGAGTAGCCATTGCGATTGAAAGGTGCTTGCATGATAATTATGCTTTAAAGATGGTGCTGTGCTACGAGCCTTATAGATGCCTACGGAGACTTGCCGGAGACTTTGGTGTGACATGGTCCAGAATTAGTATATTTTCAGGGATTCCTCAGTTAGCAAACCTATGCCTAGTTGATACATCGAGGCCGTCGATCTCATGGCATCGGGTTGGTTCGCCACTACTACTTTGTGACGGTGAATGACGATTCCATCTACATGGGGCATGAAGCTGAGGTCGAGATCCCTTTTTCTGAGGCGGAGGTTGAGTGGGGTCACGGTCTAGAAACCCTGGTGCGCATTAGGCAAGGGGCGTTAGGACTACTTGTCCCTACGCAAACTTCTAGGGCCTCTCCCGCCTGCATTGAATTGAGTGCTCTCCCCTGCGCGCCCCCAAGTCTCGTTCCTTTCCAGGCTCTGCTGCTTAGTCCCCCTTGTTTGTGATTGGGTTTGTTGGCTGTGGCTTGGCGCCTTTTCACTTTGGCCGACATCTAGCCAGCTGGCCTTAGACCAAGCGTCTAAGGAAACCCTTGCTTGCCCAAACCTTTTTCAACCTCGTTCATCTCCTACAACCATTGCCAGAACAGCGCCAAATACCATGCTAGCATGAAGATCTCTTACCTTTCTATCGGGCTTCTGGCCCTGCTGTCGCCTTTGACCGCGGCATGGAGCAAAGAGGGTACGTCCTGAACTCCCCAGAACTGCGACGACCCTGGACGCCATCGCTGACCTTGATCTAGATCGTGAAATTTTCCGCATTCGAGATGAGATCGCCGCTCACGAGGCAGACCCCGGCGCGACATTCTACGATATCCTCGGTATTACCCCTTCTGCCTCGCAAGACGACATTACCAAGGCCTACCGCAAGAAGACTCGATCGCTCCATCCCGACAAGGTCAAGCAGAAGCTGAGAGCTGACCGCGCGAAGGACAAGAAGAACTCGAAGAAGACGGGCGCCGGTGTCCACGTTAGCAAGCCGCCTACTGCAGCTGAAATCAAAGCTGCCGTGAAGAAGGCTGGTGACGACCAGGCTCGCTTGTCCATCATTGCGAACATCTTACGTGGCTCTGGTAGAGAGCGCTACGATTATTTCCTCGCAAATGGCTTCCCGCTTTGGAAGGGCACCGACTACTACTACAACCGATACCGACCTGGCCTGGGAACGGTCTTGGTTGGTCTGTTCCTCGTTGTCGGTGGGGGTGTTCACTACTATGTCCTGTACATGAGCTACAAGCGTCAGCGGGAGTTTGTGGAGCGCTACATCAAGTTTGCGAGGGATACTGCCTGGGGCGGAGGCCTTGGGATTCCCGGAGTTGACGCTACCCCTGCGCCGGCACCTGCGCCCGTAGCGGACGAAGACGAAGACGGTCCTCCTCAGCCCATGAACAGGAGGCAGAGGCGAATGTATGAGAGAGAGTCTAGGAAAGAGGAGGGAAAGGCAAAACCGAAGCAGGCCCGCAAGGCTAAGAGCTCACAGACCTCGTCTCGGGATGCGTCGACCGGACCAGATGGTCCCTCTGGCGCCCGCAAGAGGGTTGTCGCGGAGAACGGCAAGATTTTGGTCGTTGACTCTCTTGGTGACGTCTATTTGGAGGAAGAGGATGAAGATGGCAACGTGGACGAATTCCTCCTCGACGTAAGTTCATTCATCTATACATGATTGCGATCGCTAACTAACATTTACATAGCCCAACGAGCTCGCCCAGCCGACCTTCAAGGACACTGCCGTTGTCCGTGCGCCCATCTGGCTGTACAACCTGACTCTCGGCCCATTCCTTTCCAAGAAGGCCCCTGAGCTTCATATTGAGATCCCGGCCGCCGACGAGGATGATTCGGATGTGCCGCAGCGCACCCCGAGTACGGACTCGGCCGCAGATGACTTTGAGATCTTGGACAAGAGCACGGATTCGCTTAGCAAGGCGAAGTCGTCTGGTGCCCAACAGGGTGGAAAGCCTAACAAGAGAAAGGGGCGAAAGAGGTAGACGGGATGAGCTACGTACTATATGAGTCTTCAGACATGACGCCTTGGAAAAGGGAAGAAAAGGGGTTGAGCTTTCGCGTGCCGCTCAGTGTGAGGTACTGTAGACGTCAGGAAGAAATAGACACAGCGTGTTCCCGTAGCTGCATCTCATTCGTCCTTGAAAGTTTCCCCTGCCGATGTCTCCGTTCCTGTCTATAATCGGCCCCATCCTGCGCCCTTGGTGTGGAACTAATTAATCCATGCTATCAGCCTCACGCGTCGGATCTAAGTATCCTGAACTCTCCGATTCATATTCTAACTTTCATTTTTCACCTGTTATCCATGGATATACGCCTAGTTACGCAATGCTTCGGAATCGGGTGTTGTTGACATCCTCAATCGTCAGCACGGGTCCGGAACACCCGGAAGACATCTCAACCAATTCTGACAATACTCGTTTGCTATCAATTAACAATATCCCGGAATGGTACGGCGAGAACCCCTACATTCACTCCGGCTACCGTCCCGTTTCACTTGCCTTCCTGCCTTGCTTCGAGAGCTGGCTCTACCTGCATAACCAAACTGTCAACATCTTCACGCACCTCATCCCAGGCATTATCGCGCTGGTTCTCAACCTCGCGTTCCTATATGTGTTCACGCAATGGTACCCTGATGCGACGATAGCGGACCGCGCGGTCTTCCATGTGTACTTAACGGCGTGCTCACTCTGCTTCGGGGTTTCCGCGACGTACCATACTTTTCTGTGCCATTCTCATGAAATTGCTGATCTCTGGGTACGATTGGACTATGTTAGCATCTCAGTGCTGATTCTTGCATCGTTTGTGCCCGGGCTGTATATGGGGTTTTATTGCGAACCATTCTTGTTAAGGGGGTATCTCGCAATGGTGAGTCGCGTGTTCTTGGGAGGATGATTGGGAGCTGACGATAGGCTGACATAAACTAGATTATCTCAATGGGTCTCGGAAATGCATATCTCTCGCTATATGATCGTTATGGAGCGAAAGACTGGCTCACCTCACGCCTCCTCCCGTTCCTAGGATTAGGTTTCTCAGCTCTTATCCCCATTCTTCATGCGGCTCTCATCTTTCCCTACGACCAATTGCAGAAACAAGCAGGGTTGAACTATTATTACCTCGAAGGACTGCTAATGGTGATTGGAGTGGTGTTCCTTGCTGTAAGACTGTGACCCTCTGAACGTGGTTGTGTGCTGACATATTGTAGACTAAATTTCCTGAACGGTGGTTGCCAGGCATGTTCGATTACTGGGGCGCTTCGCATCAGATCTTCCATTGTTTTGTTGTGTTCGGCGCCATTAGTCATTTCATTGGCATATTGTCGGGGTTTGATTGGAACTATACGCATCAGAGATGTTCGGCGAGGTGAACAACGAAGAATAAAGATCGAAACATAGACGGAGAACTTAGAGTTTATTGTTCACGTTACACAGTAGGAAAACAAGCTACTGAGCCACATAACATGCACTCCTGCTTTAGCTCCCAATGACTTGCTTATAAGACCTCCACGATCCCCTCATAATACCAATTACCTATGCCAAAGTGGCGAGGTGCTGGAACTCCATCACCACTTTTGTCACCACACCTGCCACCATGTGCATCTCGTTCGTTCACTACAGCTATTGCAAGAACCGAAACTGTAGTAAGGCGCTGGAGCCGTCAGGGGTTATTCGACCTTGTCAACCTGCTGTTGAGATTGGTGAGGTTGGAAGTTGCGAGAAAGGGCTTGTCGATTGCCCAATGACCAGGGCAACGACGTTGTTGTGTCATGATTGTCTCTTGGCTCACAATGGGGTCAATCCTTGGAATGATAACCAGCGCATTATGAAATACCAGCCTCCAGGCAGGAAGGTTGGAATTAGTTGGTATCGTCGTTTGTTTTCTTGATTATGTAGATTGACAAAACGGTGCTGAATGCAACATTATTGAAGTACTTGCATTTACATTCCAACTCCTTGCTTCGTGTGATATCCAGCTTGTCCTCTATTATCAGCGACCACCCGAGTAGACGGGGGAAGGCGCCGCAGGCGGCGGTGTCTCTTGCGTTCCGACAAGTTCCTGAGGCTTCATGTACTGCATCTGTGGAGGGTACATCATTTGTTGCGCGTACCCAGGTTGCACTTGATAGTTGGAAGGCATCACCATGGACTGGTGGTTCATCCCAGGCTGCATAACCATGCCGTTAGGGGGTTGTTGGACGTAGATGATTGGTGGCATTTTGTTGCGCTGATTTGTTTCGTAGCATGCGATGACGAAGAGGGCGAAGTGTATAAGCCTGAGAGTGATGTGTAAGAAAGCAGCTCATCTATAAGGGTTGAGGGGGGTTATTACGCTAGTAGGACGCCGCAAGCGAGGTCGGCTCGATTGGTTGCGAGACTTGCAACATCGTTATCGTAGTAGTCGTTGCCGTAGTAATCGTAGCCGTAGACATTGTAATACCACTCGGAAGCGTATCCAAATAGTCCAAAGAGTACGGATGTGACTGTGAAGCCTAGCCAGATGATCAAGTCAAGCCCGACACATGCACCAGGGTGGATGCCCCTGTGTCCTCCACGGACACATAGGCAGATGCTCTCAGAGAAATCCCAGAGCAGCGCGAGCGCGGCCTAGGCCATCGAGTTAGGAATGGGTTGGAAGGACGATGTTAGAGGTGACAAACTGGAGGAATGTATATCACGATAGGACCAATATCCCAGCCGCCTGCGGACAGACTGGCAGAGAGGCCGATAACGACGATGCAGAAGATCATGGAGACGAGCCGCAAACTGAGCTTGCTCGCCCACATGCCCTTGGGCGATGTGTGCACAGGTGGCGGCTTCAAATACTGTTGTTGCTCCATAGTGAACTGAGAACGTGCTTCACCTAGTTGACAGGATGTGTGCGAAAACTGTAACGAAGAGAGACTGGGAACACTCTAATCTAAGTACTCGGTATGGAGGCGCAGCCGCAGGAGTATCACAGGACGATACATCCTTGCTGCTAAGATTGGTGGAATGCAACGCGGCTGCGTGGCAGCCCAAGTCAAGAAGCAGCACCAAGTTGCCAAGGTGGTTCAGCTCCGTCAAGCCAAGAGGTGCGACCCGGGCTGGACCCTGGATAGCGCCTTTAGTTTGACGCCCGTGTTTGAGGATCTGCATTGCCTAACGGGCGACGAGGTGGCAGTGCCATCTTGGAAAAAACGCCTTACCATGGAGATTAAAGATAGTGAAGTGGATGGGGGGGCTTCGAGATATCTTGGAGTAGTCTAATATTACCTATTGAGGATATTGGTGATGAGGTAAGTCGTTGAGTGAGATATAAGGCAGGAATGATTTAAGCTTATTTCCTTCCGGCACAGAGACAGAGGCTCCTGCCGCCAGATGGCTCGCGCAAGCGTGGTTGGCAGCCGAGTTAGAAATCGCCCAATCACAAGCACGAATTTTCGTATTCATAAATGGAGTAACATGGCGTCCATTTAGACCCCCCCTTCACAGAATTCTTTACCTGCGTACTACCCAATGTTGTCTGTAGGCGGCTTGCTGTGCGATGGACTGTGGCTTGTCGCAATCTGCTGTGAGACACGAGAAGCAGGGGGAGAGTACACAGTCGCGTAGACAAGGGGCTTGATGGCAGATGTTAATTAACGTACAAAGCAGGACCGTGTCAAATCCCTCCAGTCAATAACGATCCAGCCTTATAGGGCTCAACCAGGGTTATTCGTATTTGAAGGAGAATGGTCTACGAGGTAGGATACCTGGCGCGTTGCTATGTCAGCGGTTCCAGAATCCAGCCTACTTAGGTACGAGAGGTACTTTCATCGTCACTTATATCCGGGAACACTGTCTTATATCCGGCCGTTGGCCCTCCTTTTACCCACCCTCCTTTGGCCCTCTTCGGAAGTCTGAATCCGAGAACCAGCAAGAAACTCCATCAACCAACGAAGTGCCCGTTCTGCGGCTTCGGAGCCGATTTCTGGACTCCTGTGGTCTCCGCCGTTCCCCGAGCCGGGAGCCGGAGTCGAGGAGCCCATCACCCATGCTGCAAGATGGGTCCTTGATTGCTAATCCAAAAACCGCTTGGTTTCTGTTCGATGAGGAGTCTTTGGAAGGATCATTGACGATTATGTCCCTATCCATAGCCTATCTTTGCTATTCCAATGACTATATATTCAGAGGGTTCACTCACCCCCACGATCCTTGACGCACTGGTTCTTGGCGTCGCATGCAACTCGCTAAGTCCATCGTGGACTAAGTAGTCGTCATACACCCATATCGACCAGCGCCCGCCATGATCTCAGCAGACACCAGGGCTGGGAAGTCCAACCCTGACACTGATTTCAAGGATCCTGAGAAGTCGCGTAATAACCCCGTAGAGCAAGATGACGAGGTTACAACTCTTGACGTACGCGATGATGGCGACAACTCACTGGCTTCAGAAGACGAAATCGAGTCGGTCCCCCAGCTTGCCCGCTCCAAGTATGATTCAAGTCGGCTTCATAGAATCATAACGCCCAAGAATTGCCGCTGGAACCCCAAGTCTCCGCCGCCTCTGACCACAAATCTTTGTTTTCTCTATGCCATCGTATGTGCTCTATCCACAGTCCAGCCTTTGTCTAACTCGTGTCAGGCATCTACAATAACGGTAGCGAACTTGTACTATAATCAACCGATTTTAAACAAGATTGCTCGTGAGTTCAATGTGACATATGAGGAGTCCTCCCAGGTTGCAACGTTGATGCAATCCGGTTACGCCGCAGGACTGCTTTTCATCTTACCTTTGGGTGATATCCTGGAAAGACGGGCATTCATTATATCTCTGGTAATCTTTACTGCCACAATGGTTAGCTAACTTCCTTCAAATGGATGAGATCGACTCTGACTATTGGTGTAGTGGATTGGACTTTGTGTTACGGACAACTTTGGCGTTTTTCGAGCTCTATCCTTCATCTGTGGAGCCACGACAGTTACACCGCAGCTAATGATCCCTCTCGTTGGAGACTATGCTCCTCCTCATCGCAAAGCTGCATCACTGTCAATCGTTGTTTCTGGACTCATGCTTGGCATGTTGTTTGCAAGAGTGTTGTCCGGTGTAGTTGCAAACTTCACGAGTTGGAGAAACATTTACTGGATCGCATGTGGCTCACAATACATACTCGCTATAATGCTGTTCTCCTTCATGCCGGACTATCCATCGACAAACCCGGATGGCCTTAATTACTTCCGCGCCTTATGGTCGATACCTTACATGATATTTACCGAACCGGTGCTTATTCAGTCATGTCTCATTGTCTTCACCCTGTCCTGTGTTTTCACTTCTTTTTGGACGACTTTGACCTTTCTTCTGGCATCGCCGCCATATGAGTTCACCTCCCTGGACATCGGCCTGTTTTCTCTGACGACGATTGTCACCATCGTCACGATTCCTATTGTCGGTAGACTCATCGACAAATTTGTACCTTTGTTCTCCATTATAATGGGCCAACTTATTGTCTTAGTTGGCGTAACTATCGGAACTTTTATAGGCACATTCATTGTCGCTGGGCCAATTCTGCAAGCAATCAGCGTCGATTTCGGAATACAGACATCCCAGGTTGCCAACAGGGCGGCGGTCTTCAACATCAATCCAAAGGCACGGAACAGGGTCAATACGGCGTACATGGTATCGGCGTTCGCGGGACAGTTGACCGGGACAGCCGTCGGAAACAAGTTATATGCCCAGGGTGGTTGGAGGTGGAGTGGTGGATGCAGCAGTATGTAAGCCCCAAAGGGATTCTACTATTTACCATACTAACATATTTAGTCGGCTTCATTGGTGCATCAATATTGGTCTCTTTGGCTCGAGGCCCTAGAGAGACTGGTTGGGTTGGGTGGAGAGGAGGCTGGAGGCCACGAAAAGACCCCATATCGACTCCAGAGCAACAAGGTGTTGAGTTGGGTGTACAGGTAAACGAGAAGGCACAGGGGAGCCCATCATAGTGCCTTCAACTGCCAGTCAAACACTGGCAACAATGTAGTTCCTGCAAATACAACAATTCAGTGAATCACTGTCTTCTCGCCTCGTTCTCACTTTCTGACATGAGCTATGACTACAAATATAGCACAACCTCTCACCTTTCAGTCTCGTAAACTTGACACTTTCAAACCTTCCATCTCTTCGATCGATCCACGATATGAGCGGCAAGGGGACCATCAGAATGGCGGCGCCCGGCTCAGCGGTTGCTAGAGGGATAGCGAAGCCTAAACCCCAACGAGTCGTCGTTGGGATCGACTTTGGGACGACGTAAGTTTACCCTACGCGGACTTGGTTTGCTTCTAAGATCCAGCAGGTTTTCTGGTATCGCCTGGACTATATCTACCCGTGTCGACCGCATCGAAGTCCTCACCGACTGGAGAGCGGCAGACTACAGGAACAACGACAAACAAAAGGCTCCGACCACTCTTTCTTATGGATCACTGGGGAAGCAGCCTGCATGGGGATACAACATCCCTGCGGAAGATGAATCATTAGGATGGTTCAAGCTTCTGCTCCTCGACGAGGAAGACATACCCCTCTTCATACGAAATTCTGGTAATTTGTGCCAGACACGGCAACTCCTAAATGAAGCCGATAAAACCCCTGTCGAAGCAATCGCAGACTATCTGAGAGGATTGTGGCAGCATGCTCTCGACACCTTTGAGAGGGCCCTAGGCAAATCGATGTTGAATGGGTGTATTTTTCAGTTCATTGCAACACTGCCAGCAATCTGGCCTCACTATGCACAAGTGAGGATGAGGGAAGCGATTGAGATGTCTGGAATCCTCGCCGTAGCATCTGGTCTAGAGCCGACATTGAGCTTTATATCGGAACCTGAAGCTGCGGCGTTAGCTACGATGGAAGATATGGCTGACCGAGTAGAAGTTAAGGTAAGAGATTCATGCAAGCGTGTATTAAATTGCCTAACTTAAATAGGAGGGTGACAACTTCGTGGTCTGTGATGCCGGTGGTGGCACCGTGGTAAGTTCAACGAGGAAGTTGTTTGTTCTTATTCCTCACAGAGCCACTAGGATATCATCACCTACGAGATCGTAAACACCAATCCAATGACCGTTCGGGAGAGTGTTAAAGGGGATGGTAAGATTTTGAGACTCTTGATATTTGCGCATGCTGATAGTTGACAGGCGATCTGTGTGGTGCCGTCCTCCTAGACGAAGCGTTCATGCATACTCTGAGGGAACTGCTTCCGAGATCGATTTGGAACAGCCTTGGAGCCCGGGGCCTCCGAAGGTTGATCCATGACCATTGGGGAAATGGTATAAAAGGGGCTTTCGCAAACGACAACACCACATGGGACATCACAATTCCTTTTGGGGGCACTGTGCAGGACGGGTTTCGGTCTCCAAACTTAACAATCAAAAGGTGAGCACAATTATATCTTTTAGCATATCCACTAATTACACTCTATAGCTCCCAGGTCCTAAAGATCTTTCGACCAGTGGTAGCCAGGATCGAAGCTCTCGTAGCTAGCCAAATCGCAGAAGTCAGGAAGCAGCATGACAAACTCCCAAAGGTTGATGACCTCTCAGTTGCCCCATATATACTTTGCATATAACTCTAACATATAGTTAGTATGTTGTTGTCGTAGGAGGGTTTGGGAAATCTTCTTACCTACATAAACGTCTCGAAGCAACTGTCGGCAAGAAAATCGAGGTCCTCTATGGATTTGGCGAACGGCCGTAAGTTCTCTTCAGCTCCAATATGAGCAACGCCTTAACTGTGTGTCTTAGATGGACAGCTGTTTGCCGCGGTGCGGTCCTCAAAGGGCTCACCGAAACCAAGCTGATGAAAACGATTGCCGTTGTTGACTCTCGCATTGCGAGAGCTAGTTATGGCACCCTGTTTAACGTCGTACCGTTTGAAGCAGAAGAACATGATCCTGCGGATAGGGTATATTGCGATATCCAACAAAGCTTTGTTGCTGCTGAGCAGACAAAGTGGTTCCTAGAGATTGCAAGTAGTCGTCGGAATCACCACTCTATGCGACTCCTATTAACAAACCCAGGGTGACACACTCACCTCAGACGAAACTATTCGCGCCGACTTTTGGCAAGACATGGAAACCCGCGATGATAACATCGAAATTGAACTGGTCATTTCCGACGCGGCTACTCCCCCTAAACGCAAGGACCAAACTGTGAGAACGCTCTGCACCATTCGGCTTTCCAGATTGCCAAACTTCGACAAGCTCCCAGTTTGGAGAAACACTGAGGGGAAGGAATACCGCAGGTTCCAGTATGAGCTCAGAATTGTGTGCACTGGTGCCTCTCTTGACGTGGGAGTATACCACAAGAAGCGACGTCTCGAGTCCCGCAATGTGTCCGTAGAGTTCAACAGCGGGAAGGTCTGAACTTGCTTGGATCGAAAGCGCCTCATACTTCGCAGCACCAGCACTATCTTGGCCCTGGTTCTGTCAGCTGTTTTATAAGGCTCGTGTCAGTTGCTGAAGTGAAGGGAGTTTTATCGCGTTTTTGCTACATATCTGGCCGTTTCTCTGTTGCTCAACCATAACATCATGGTATGGAAATGTTTTCAAATCACAAGTATCGGACGGAGGGGCATTAGAGGGAAAGTGCAATCCGCTTTTTTTTGTATGTGTAGGTATCTAGGCTACGTCGAAATCTTGCAATAGCACCAAGGATCAACTTCATTCGCTAAGAAATCGTTTCATGTCCTCCTCTGTGACACCTATCTCTAACACTGGGCCCTCCGTCCTAATGATACTATCGAAAATGGAACCTTCATGAGTAGACTGAGTGTTAGAATCAATGAAGACGCTCAGCTCCTGGAGACTCACATGGACGCCTTCAAGGCTTTCTTCATCAGCTCGACAGCAGCTCTCCGTAATTTGAAGAAGTGCGCTCCTAACTCCATGAGATGCATAGGCATCGGCACAGGCCTTAAAGAGATCGTCGCAGGAAGTTTTGGGCATAGGCGGTTCAACGACTGTGTGAGTAGTGTTCAGCTCAGAAAGTCGCCTTTTCAGCATAGATTCTGTCAAATAGTTAGCTGTCCGCGTTTCACAAAGTAGGGCTTGAAGTGAACTCTCTGGAGGAGTTTCAAAGTTGTCAATGGCCCCGAATATAGCCCTAGTGCGACTTTCAAGATCTGTCTTTGTGTCAACCGTGGCGATTCTAGGATAATTGACAACTGACTTCTCCTTTGCGTATTCCGCAAACTTCTTTCTGTGGCAAACCGTCCCACGAAGGAATTCAACATGCTCCTCTGGTACCTGAGGGAGTATGTCAGTGTACTCTGCGCGTCCCCGTTTCAGCTCATTGTCATACTGAGAGGACTTGTACCAGTGCTCTTTCTCTTTGATCGACGGAAAAGAGGCGGTGTTGTTCTTGACCCGCTCCTCCCAATAAGTGTAATCATCACTCATCCCGACATGTTCCAGAAACTGCCGTAGGATAGAAATATCGTAGGCCCAAGTGTCTTTGCACTTGAGTAGATTGCTAGCGTATGCTTGCCACGCTTCTGGCTCCGCAGTGTCGGCGAACTTGAACAGTGCTACCATGAGCTGGCAGTAGCGGAGGATCAGCTCGGGATCTAGGTTCCCCTCGAGATAGCGGAACTCTACCGATCCTGAGAAGTAGATGGATTGGGACTCCTCATTAGCATCATTCGGTGCCAAGCGATTGATACTGACGGAGGATCTCCCATACACGAGAGAACTGACGAGGTTCATAAGATCGGCATGGTTCTCTGCTGTCCAAACCATTTTCAACATAGCACACTCATCTTCCGAGAGCTCATCGGCTGGGAAGAGCTCAGCGAAGTCGGGTGTGATAGGTATATCTTTGCATGGCTCTTTGTTCTCTTCTAACGTAAGCAATGAGCCATCCCTCAAAGGCATACAATATTCACTAACTGTGCTCCTTATCGGGTTACACAGACTGAAGATGACACGGTCAGCAAGGAACGAAGCGCAAATCAGCCTCTTGACAAAGGCAAAGGTCATCAAGTTGTTTCCTTTGCCGACGCTGACGTGGAAGCCGCAGCTGGCGTCCATGGCGATGCGCATCTCTCGACGTAGACCACTGACCACATTTAGAATGGATTCCCAGCACTCCGGTCTGTCTCGATATATAGGACTAGCGATCTCTATACCACTCAGTTTCCAATAGCCCTTCCAGTCGTCAAGGTTTGTCAATGAGCAGTCCTCGACAACGCTCCAGACTTGATAGAAGGGAGCCCACGGCTGGTGAACTAAGTCCCTTCCCCTAAGGTATTTTCTCAGGTCATCGACGCGCTCTTCTTGGGTGCGGTCACCTATTTCCTCGCCCGTGAGTAAACGCGCAGGGGCACCGAATGCTTCCAAAGCTGCAACAATTTGATGACCGTGTGTTTTAATCTCTCCGAGGGCGTACCCTCTGGGATCCGAAGGATCGGGGTCTCGATATGAATCCGAGAGGTGTGTGAAATAGAACTTATCATGCCCTGCTTCTGGTGGTGGCCCCATCTGGCTAGGCAAAAGCATCTCGATCTCGATACCCATTGTATAGCGGCTATCGGGGTTATTGGCGACAGAGGTTTTCCTCCAGTTATCGATCAAGTTGCAAAATGATGTAAGAATACCCTCCTGAACCATCTGGTCGGGTAGACTGTTGGCATCGATATTCCCTATCCGATGAAGTTGTGCAAGTAATTGATCGATCTTAGGCTCTGAATCATCGTCAGAAATGGCAGGCCGCAGAAGTGGCCAGTTCTCAACATCCGGGATCTGGTGCTCGGGGTTTCGTTCTTCATAGTATCTTGCTGTCGCGCTCAGACCGATACTGTCGAGGAAGTCGGTAAGAGAGGCACCGCCCTGTCGAATGTTATGTTGCTGCAGCTGCAGCTTCGCATGAAGGTCTTGACACAATTCAGTTGAGCAGCAAGAACCGACAATTTGAGCACAAACAGCAGTCCAGTGAATGATAGCCTCAAAGCTGAGAGTACCGCAATGTTGGTTGAACTCCAGCATGGGATTTTTTGAATCGCTGTTCATATGTTGGAAACCGTAAGCTGCGCTGTAGGATCCTTCGCACACGGTATTTCCTGTGTCAGGGATGGTAATTTTTAGGAGCTGGCTTAACTCTTCTAAATCTCGAGTCTCTAATATCTTGGGTAGCTTGTGAGCGAATTTTGGCAAGCTGAGTTCCCCGGGATGCTCGAGGAGCTGCATCGGGGATCGATGCGACATAAGCCGGTTGTTCCAGGGGTCTTCAACTAGGTTCAGTAAGATATACGTTCCCAGGGGCTGTACCATATCTTGGTCTCTCCCAAGAGCGGTATACTGTAAACCTAGAGAAGGGAGTGAGCCAGGACCGCAATGGGGCGGATGTATTTTGCTTAGGAGAGGGTCTATGGCCCACAAGAGCGAGGCAATACTCTTTACCTGCTCTAAGTTAAAGCTGGAACCTGATGGCCTCACTAGAGTAGTGAGGCGTGACTGGCCAGGCGTGAATGTAATCAGGTCCTCGTTCAGGATCTGCAGAACCTGCCACAATTCCCGAAAAATCTCAGAAATTATGTTCTTAGAACTAGAGACAGGAGACAAGATGCGAACTGGGATCCAGTCATATTGCATCTCTTGTGATTCTTCTAGATCTCCGGGTGACAAGGAAATGGACCAAACGGTTTCAAAGTCTGCGTCAGACTCGAGAGTTGGTTTGCATGAATCGATTGGTGTGGAAGATGAGCACCAATTAGTCTTCAGCTCCTTCTTGCCGAAGGCCTGCGCGAGGGTATATAGAGTCCATCCAACATACTTTCGCGACGGTTCAGAGAACTTGCCAGGGGGAAGGTTGGGTGGCACGTAATTAAAGCCTTTAGGAGGATGTGGGATGGGCTCTCGTTCTGCCCGCAAGTGTGAATGTCGTGAATGACTGTACGTAAAAGAAGGACCCTGGTCATATTTACACCTTGGATCATGCCTTTGAGTTGCAACCATGACGTCGAGCCGGATTTGGAAGTCGACGCTTGTCGGGAACTCGACACCTGAGAGCTTACGCACTTGCTGATCAGTCTCTAGACTCATGTCATCCAGACACGCATTGGAGACAGTAGGCTTGATGTTGCCTTCCATTTTAGTTGGGGTAATCTGGGACTAGTGTTCGATATAATAGATTGCAGTGAGAAAACAGCAAGCCAAATCCTAGCCTACAACTTTCAGCGTTGGACAGGATAAAAGCACTGCCGAATTGTGATGAAGTTGACGGTGGCGAATCTAATACCCCCGGGTTATATAAGAGACTTCAACGAGAGATTTATATCCTACATGCATTTATTTCAATAAATAATATCAAAGGTGCCAGCATCTTTGTTCAGCGGATCTGATTGTAAAGCTCAACAAAGCTTAGCAAGGGACAGAACACAATAAGTTGAGGATAAAGCCGTTGTTCGACAGAACCACCCCTGTAATACGAACAACACAATATCCTGAGGCTAGTCAAACGGCGAACAATACGTTGGAATGTTCTCAACTTCCATGGTGGGAGGCATAATGAGAGCGGCATTACCCCCGCATGGGATCCCATTGTCGACTGACAATGAAGGGTAGCTAAGGCGAAGAACAATATGTTGATTTTGCAAAATTACTACTGGCAGATAAGGTAAACGCTATTGCAGGGGTTTTAGCAACTATTGACCTCATTTGTCTAATTTCTACGAGAATGAAGACGTTTTCTCACTTCGGCCTCACTTTGATCTCACTTTACACCATCACCCACATTCGGATAAAGACAATAGAGCACAATATTCTCAACAAGATACTTAAGCCGCCTCTTGTTGTAAATTCCATTGCTTCTCAACTCTCCATCCTTCAACCTCACTCACCACCATCTACCCATCCAATCAAGTTTCTCCAATTCACTAAGTGTCACAAGATATCGCCATGCCTCCCAAGCCTATACCTTCCTCCGACCGTGGCCTTGGTGCCACAAAGGCGAAGACCAAGAAGTCAAGGCAGTCTGTCCTCGCTGATCAGGACTACCACCCTGACAATACCCCGAAGAAACGCACCAACGCCAAAGCTGGCCCCAAGTCGTCCCAGGAGCCCAATGCGGCTCAGCAAGGTCCGAGTCCTTCGACTGAGAACGATGACACTTCAAGCTCCAAGTCGACCATCTCGCGCATACGTTCCCAGCGTGGAGCGAAACCAATTGTATTGAAAAAAGAGAGTTCATCCGACGACGAGTCTCCTCCTGTAACTCCCACCAAGCGGCTGGCTGAGTCCAACCCTGCTGAGGATGCCTCTCCACCCAAGAAGCCTCGACATGATCTCAATGCTACTCAGGATTCGATTGCCCTGGAGGTTTCAGTGGCTCGTAATGGTTCGATTGCCGAGTCGAAGCCCGATCTCTTCTCTTCTCATCTCAGTGGGCTTCGTGAGGCCTACGAGAAAATGGAAACAGAGCTGAGCTTTGAACGAATCAGATCTTTGGAATTACAAGCCCAGCTTGGAGAATGCGAGCAGAGACTGGCCAAGTCCAAAGATGACACCTTAAGCCTGGCAATGCAGCTACGAGAGTCGGAGAAGAAGCTGGACAAAACCCGAGTCTCACTGGTGAAAGTCAAAGGACAATTAGAGACAGCCCAAGGCAATTCAATTACCGACCTGGATACCCACCACGAGGACAAGGAGCGCGCGTCGGACCTTAAGCTTGAGCATGCGAAGCTGCAGGAAAAATACGACAAGCTCCGAGAGCACTATACCGAATTACACTGTTATGCTGCAGGACTCAAGGAGACGATGAACAAAGATCCCGACTATTGGAATGACAAGGTTTCGGATGATGAGATCTATCGACAGTGGATGATGCTTGGGAACTCGATTGAGCAGCTCACCCTCCAAGTCCTTTGTGGCAATGCCATTGGCAAAGAAGTTCCGGCGGACGCCCACCATCCCGAAGATATGGCATCACTCCTAGATGCTTACACCCAGTTACCTAGCGCTGGCCGTTACTATATTATGCGATTCATCTGGGACCAGCTTGTTAAGGATATCTTCCTTGGAGGTGGTTTCATCTGGGGTGGCGCTGTTGGCTCCAAGTACCTCGAGTTTGTTCGGACTCTTGACAGTAAGTCTATAGTCTCCCTTCTTTATGTTTCTATCTAACCAGTTCTCGCAGGGAACGAGTTTGGCATCGAAGAAGCGGAGGCCTTCAGCTTTGTCAAGGGTCGTGCGTCTGACCTTTTAGATACAATCTTCCGCAAGTATAAGAAGAACTGGGACGGCGATCTCAACCTCATGGTCGAAGAACTCGCCAAGGACTTGGCCATCTTTGTAGAACCCTCCAAATCCAAGGACTTCAACAAGCGCATGAAGGATATCCTCGAGAAAGCTCTCGATCTTCAGCGAATTTTCACCAGATCTCGCGCTTTCTTTGTTGTCAAGATGGTCGCCGATGATGCCCAGTATGACGAAAAGCAAATGGACATCAAATTCTGGAGGTGCGGCTATGAGGAAAGCAAGGTCAAGTTGGAAATTCCATTTTCACCAATGGTGACTAAGATTGGAACTGCCGATGGCTGGCGCTTCGAATCTAGTAGTGTGATCTGCAAGGCTTGGGTGACTGTCGCTCCTGTCGAGGAGTAGATGCTTGTTGGCGGTTCTGGTTGCTAATCTAGGGACGCGAGACAACTCGCACGATACTAGAATGGTGGTGAACTTTGTATTTCTTTTTCATTTTTCTATTGTCTATCTCTTTCTTGATCTTCAGAACTGACTTTGCTCCGTCCAAAGATCAAATGAACAACGCTCAAAAAGGGTACGGTTTGTGCTGGATACAAAGGCACCTTAGATACATAAAAACAATTTTGCTCCATCTCGTCTCTCTCAATCGTGATCCTCTTCTGTCAAACCTGGACACCCCTCCATTTCTGAATCAGGATACGTCATCTTACACCAGAAACAGTACTGGTGCTTCTCTCGCAAGTACTCCAACAACCGTGTCAATCGCTCACCAATCTCCAAAGCATTAAACTCATCTAACTCCTCATCTTCCTCGTCCAGGTCTTCAGCGGTGGCATATACTGTATGGCACTTCCCTAAAGCCTTCTTATCGTCTTCGTCCTCGTTGTCGTCTTCATACGTAGGTAGGCGTGATAGCGACTGCTCCAGATCGTAGCGCATCCGCCGATCGCGTTCCTTTTCTTCTCGATGGCGGACGAGACCGCGATAGAGGACTGGTATGGACTTTAACGGCCGCGAGGAAGTAGACTTGGGCTTCTTGATGGGTTTGGGATCCTCAGAGTCCGGATCTGATTGTTGTGAAGGTGCTTCTATCGCGACAGGTTGGGGGTCCGCCTTCTCGTCGTCCATGCTTTCTGCAGTGCGTTGGGCCGCGAAGAATTGCCTTTCCAACCTTGCCTCCTCCCTCTCCCTTCTGACTCTTTCGCGATACTCGTCTGGATCCATCTTAACGGCTTTCACTTCCCTCTCGGCTGCGGCCTCCCTTAATTTCCTCTTCTTCTCGTTCTCCAATCCAATACCAGATCGATCCTCCTTGATGCTGACCTTAATAGGCTCTGTCCTGGCCTCACTCGCCCCATCTACCGCTTTTTTGCCCAAGCCGCCCCCGGTGAAGCCCATTTTAGCCATCATAGCGAAACCCTTGCTCTTCTTGGTACGTGGGTCGTCGAGCAAGGATGTAGAAAGTGCCTTCTCCCGTGCGGCTTCCTCTTCCTCCGCGATCTGTTCTTTGGACTTGACCAGACCCCTAGCTCGGGATTCTCGTTTTAGGCGTTGGGTACGTTGAAGGGAAGTCTCTTTGATGGGAGTGGGATCCTCGAATGTCATGTTCATGTAGTCATCATCGTCTTCATCATCGGGTGCACTTGCACCGTTCTTCTGCGAAGGGTTCATGCTGTAATACCGCTTCTGGCACGGTTGTGGTGAGATTAAATCGTTGATGTTGTGAGTTCGTATGAGAGAACTTTGAACTATTGGTTAATTCGTTGTGACTTCAGTCTCGAAATATGAGGTTGTATTGAAGGTAAAAAATTGGCTACGTTTATCACAATAAGACTTCCAATTCTTTACCAGCACAGGCCGCATACTGTGTAAATTACCGTACTTAACACTGACGGATGGGCTTACAACGGATGTCTTAGCGTATAATTGTTTGCCTACACTGTGCGCAGCATCGGAGCTTGAGAATTTGCAGCTCCTACCCTATACCCTATACCATTCAGAATTGGGAGAGACTACGAACATTACAGGTAGTTATTACATATTAGAGCTTTCGCAGCCATGGTGAAAAGACAACCAATACTATGCAGCTCTTGCTTTTATTCTACTTAAGAGGAAATTCTTCTAATTAGTATTCTTGGGTGGGTATCAACAGCAAGGTGCATTAAGAGGATATGGGGTGACGATGCCACTAATATTTGACCGTGAGGAAAACTCAAAAGCTGGTATTCTAACATTGGATATCCATCTACCTGTTCTTTGCTCTTTTCCGTGCTGACTTCTCCCTCTCGTAGATATTCGACTCTCGTCCCTCCTCGCTCTGAATCTCCGCCACCAACCTCTTGTACTTCTTCTCGTACGCCTCGTCCTTGGCCTTCTTGATTCGGAGCTTCTCCCTTGCCATGAAATTGGCGTCTTTCCTCAGCTCTCTCATTGCACCCTTGCGCTCCTGCTTGTGCTCCTTCCTTAACTTGGCTAGCTCTGCTCGTTCCCGGTCTGGGTCGTAGTGCTTATCGGGATCGAATGTCTCCTCGAACTTGGGTATGTAGGTCTTGATCGAAAGGGGTTTGTGGTGGTGTAGCTCTAGGGGTCTGCGAGAAAGCTGGTTGATCTTAAGCATGCGCTCTAACTTTGCCTGGAGCTTCTCATTCCTGGCCGTTAATCCAGAAGGCAAGTGAGATCGGCACGCCTTCCCGTTTAGGTGCTTGAGCACATTAAAAACTTGACCAAAAGTGTCGAGGAACGAACTCTTTCCGATCCAAGTATCCGCAGCTGCATCAAGGACCTGCACAGTTGTATCTAGGATAGCGACCTTGAGCTCTTTCGCTTGCGAGTTTGCCAAGCCGACCTCCAAGCAGTCAGAGAACGCTAGTTTCCTCACTGTGGTCTTGCTAGCAGATTCAGTTCGACTCCCAACTGGGGACCCGTGAACGGGGAAGTTGCCGAGCTGTTTCGATGAGACAACAGGTGCAAGCGCCGTAAGAGTGTTCAAGCCGAAGTTGATGGCCTCTGGAACATATCTTTTGGAAAGCCGTTGGTAGCTTACAGCTAGGATTGAAAGATACGTGCCAGAAGCGTAGTCTGATAGATTCTGCGGAACTTTTTGTCCCAAATATCGTGCAATTGTCAACATGGCGGGTGTGACAACCTGATGAAAGTGATCGGAGGTAGGGAAAATGGTACCCACTGCCGTGAGGAGTATCATATCTGCGGGATTCAATGCGAGAGGACGTGTGCTGCCTATCTCCTCAATATTGTGGCGGAACTGGTTGCTAATTTCGACGGGAAACATCTTGGCAAGAGAGTGGATGTGTCGAACAATGCTCTCCAAGACGCTAAAAGAAGGAGATGTCGCAGGGTCCCAAGGAGTAGCTATAAAGTCGACCAAAGCTGTGGAGAAGTTTGCCAGCCTCTCCTTGTTCTTGCTGTCCAGCTTTGGGTGATAAAGTGCTCGAATTCTCTGGACAATCGTAGGGAGGCTGTTGGAAGGATAGGCGGCGGTGATGGTTAGGAACTCGTCGCAGGATTGCGGGCAAGGAAATGTGTATGGAAGACCTTGCTCGTCACCTTTTTCGATGGCAGCCGCCTTGGATGAGGATTCTGCATCAAAGACGGGGTTTCTTGCCTCCTCCTCGTTCAACAGACCTTTAGTAAACTCGTCATCTTCCTCCTCTTCTGAATTCTCATCTGAGTCTTCCTCGCTGTCTAGAGGTTCTAAATCCGATCCGCTGGCGACAAGATCGTCATCAATGAGAAAATCGTCTTCGTCGTCAAAGCCCAGCTCGGTTGCGGTCAGTCGGCTTTTGATACCCTTTCCTAGGCCAAAGCCGTCATCATCATCGCCTGTGTCCATTATCTCGATCTCATTGGGGTTTCCCTTGTCTGCGTCGCTTTCGTCTTCGCTGTCGGTGACTTCTTCTCCTCTCATACGTCTTTGGCGCTTGTCTTCAAGTTCCTTCAGTCTCTTGGATTCCTCCTCAACCTTCTCTTCCTCGGTCTTGGTTCGATCGGCTGGCTGAGCTCTTTTGTCCTGAGCCAGCTTCTTCACCTCCAAATCGAACTTCCTTTCAAAGGCATCTCTATCCACACCCGCAATCTTGGATGCAGGGCCATCTTCTTGCCTTGGGCCCTGCCGCGTTTGGGCTAGAAGTTTATGAATGTTCGGTAGCTCCTTGTCAAGCTCCGCTCGTAGGTCGTCATCTTCATCCTTGGCAGCCTGCCGCTCGTACTTGTGTAGTTTGGACTTGGCAATGACCTCCTCCATAACCTCCTTCTTCGATTTCTTTCGCTCCGGTTCCCCATTGTTTGCATCACCCTCGGCATCGCTGCCATCGGCCGCCATTGCACGTATACGCTTGAGCCTCTGTTGTTCTCGGACGGAGCCGTCACTGTCGTAATCCTCCTCGAGGTCGTCTTCGTCAAAATCGTCCGTCGCATCGAATGTTAGAGATTTGCCCATGTGTGTCAATTCTTCCGAGGGTTCATCATCCTCCAGGTCGAACATGGAGCTTTTCTTGTGACTCTTCTGCTTCTCCCGCGCAAAACGCTCCAGCATCTTCTCTTCCGGTGCCATAGTAGGGTCGTTTTCACCAAAACGCCGATCGAGGATGCCTCCAACCTTGTTACGGCGTTGCATTTCGACGAGGAGGGTTTGTTTTCGCTGTTTTGATCTTCATTAGCAGGTCACTTTGGTCTCGCGATCGACTTGCTTACCCTCTCCTCGCTGGCAGCTTTGGCTTGGCCTGGGCGGCCCTTGATACCCCTCGCAGCGGCTCCGGTTGCTGGACGGTTCGTAGTGACATCGAATTTGGGCCCTCGAGCAGCGTGCTTTAGGTCGAAGGGGTTGAACTGTTCTCGGATGCCTTCCAACACCACCCCTCTCTGCAGTCGTTTTTCGTTGCGGGCGCGCTCGTCTTGCGCTACTTTGCGCTTCTGCTTCTTGGACTGCTGTGGGCCGACAATTCCCTGCTCCCTGAGGGACGCCTTCAGGCGTTTGAGCTGGGAACCAGCCATGTTGAATACAATGCTTGGGGATTGTTCAGTTGTGTTCAGCGTCTGAGGCCGGGAAGTTTTCCAAAGAAAATTCCTTATCGTTATCGGCACTGAGTGAAAAGCGGTGCACAGACTACAGAAAGCTTTGCGGTCAGTTCTGAGAGAGGCAAGAAATGTGGCTTAACGGGATACCCCACATCCCACGCCACACCCAGCTGCACGCCCCGCTCCACACAAGCCACAGCACTCTACGTCCGACATCATCAGCAATATATTCCTCAATATCGTCTTATCCGCCAGCAACCACCACAGCGTAATTGGTTTAGTGGTAAAATTCTCCGTTGCCATTCGAGTAACGTCGGGGAGCCCTGGGTTCGATTCCCAGATTACGCATTTGTTTTTCTTTTGCATGATAATGCAAGACGCTTTTTTCTTTTTTTGGTTCGCATGTTGATGATACTGGACTCAAATCGTGGTTGTAGCGAAGTGGTCTGGCTGATAGCGCACACGGTTAACGTTGATGCAAGGAACAGACAGTTGAACGCTAACCCAATTTGGGAGTCAACTCAAGCGGTACCTAGTGGCAGAAACTGCTGGTCACGTCACGGACGTGATTGCTCCCTTCCCTTATTACGTGTCAGAAGATCACAATAATTATGATATCGAGACGGTATTTTGCTCAGAATGGGTTGGACGAGTAGCATACTCACGTTTGCTCGCGATGAGCGAGTAATACTGGTGTCCCTTGGGCTGGCGACCTTCGGCATTGTTAGCACCGTAATGACAGCTCTCACCATCATACGCGACGACAACGAAATTCCTCCAACTCAGCCGAAGACGCAGTACATCACCCAAGAAACTGAAGACTCACTTCAACTCGAAACATTGGAGAAGCTCTTAGATCACCCGAATTACTCGATTCGGGAAGTTGCGGTCAAGATTCTCTGCGACAGAGCTGTAAATGACCCGGAGACAATTCAGTATTTACTATACGGTATCACAAGGCCCAACTATGATGAGCGAATGCAATGCCTTCGCGCATTGGCTCTCCTGAGTAGGCCATACAGCACTCATAATCTTTGCGCGCTAGCTAACAGAACCAGGTCTCGATGGACTTTCCAAGTTGAACAACCAAAAGGCATTTTCTGCCCTTGTAAGGTCATTGGAGTTGAGCTTAAACGACACTGAGCGGCCAAAGCTCGACGACAGCCATTGGGACGAATACTATCTTCGAGACATGGCCGAGAGATTTTGCCTTATGTTCATTTCGGAGCTTATTAATAAGTATGGTGCTACGGAACTGGTCAACGCCGGGTTTGTTCACAAGTGGTTGGCGAAGCAAGATTGGGGCGACACCTTGGAAGAACGACGCCGTAACTTCAAAGATTATATGAGTTTCAAAACCAATAGGATCGTCGACATTGTAGCGAGAATCAGGCATTCCCGTCGAGGGCTGAGAGCGATGGAGAAGGCAGGATTAATCGACAAGGAAAATACGCGGCGCCGAATCCGGGAGCTTCCTGATATCATCATGGAGATACAAGAAGAGATCACTGGTCCTGGCGAGCCATCAGGCGAGCCCTCTCTGGAGCAACAAGTCCCTCGAACAAGAGAACATTCCGCTGAGGAACAGCGGCTTCGACGCCAACACCGCGAAGCCATGGTCCTTAATGACGGAACGAGACCTTTGGCGCGCGAGGACATTATTGAAAGAAGTCACGGCTCTCCGACTTGAAATGTCTACCATCACAAGATGTCCTCCACTACAAGATGTTACAAATACTAGTCATGGTTAAACGCAAGGCCTGATGGCTATTGGCTAATGGTCATCCTCTGGGAGCATGCCCTTGGGTATCAAGCGGAACCCAGATGATGATGCATAAGCGGCTACCCAAACACCAACAGTATCGAGATGATCGGGCACGCCATGAACTTGGAGCACTAACCATAGCCTCAACCTACTCATGATCGAGGATATGCTGGAGCCCAAGTAGCGATCGGCGTTATATATAACAGCCATTGGTAATAGCGCAGAGGCATCTGATGGCGAGAAAGGGAGCCGGGTATGTGGTGGGAACTCCATTACCTGCCAGCAAATTGCGATACAACCAATGCTACGCAATGGAGCCGAAGCCGGCCTGAACCAGAGGGGTATTGGGACGAAGTCACGGTCCGGTGCAGCATGTCTTAATAGTAGCGTATTATAGGTAATACCATGAAGAGGAGCGCTGTGCTGGCGTCTCCCTTGCACCGTCATGGTTTCTTATGCCTGGACATCCCTGCTTCATTTCGAACCGGCTGGCGCCCAATAGTCCCGTGCGGACCGAGACGGGATGACATTGACAGCCCGTGCTGTGGAATAATGTGGAGTATTTAAACCATTGAGCAAGTCGGGGATTCTAATAATAATAAGTATCTTATGACGATCGATAATTGAGCTGTCATATGGTTCTCGTAGAGGACAGTAGATGGATGGCAGGTGTCGTCTGTGACGTATCCCGGCGGATGCCGGCTAGGGTCAAAGGGGATTGGACGGGAATCATGTCACGCATCAGCACTCCCCTTGTAAGCCAGCAGAAGCAAACATGGAATTGGTATGGAGAATGTATGGGCCACGAATGGCCAGTCTTACATACGGAGTTAGTACGACCAACTGGCTCCTGTCTCTTGTCAGAGCGGCTTTGGCGGCGGCTATTTTCCAATGGGGAGATTTGAAAGATCAACAAATTGGAAGGGATAGCCTTTGAGCTCTCCTGCGTGTCTAGTTCTAAACCATGATGGGGTTGCAGCAGTACGGGGGGAACTTGACGAATAACGATGGGGCGATGTCCACCTCCATGTGGCCGCGGCAGCAATGCAGTGCGGCGGTGAGCTGTCATTGGAGACGAGAGGGGAAGTCAACAGTTGATGCCATAGCGACAGATAGTTAGTTGCAGGTAAACACAAGCAGCTCGGATGCCATTGCAGGTGCATCGTGGTGAGAGACGGATGAGGAGCAGCGCTGCAGCAGTACATACCAGGGCTTTTGGTGCTGGGATTGGATGTGATGGAATGGATGAAACGGTAATGGGTATTGAAATAAGAACCTGGCATGTCCTCATCTGCCTCCAGCGGCGTCGACCATCTTTATCTCTCTATTTCTCTCTCGTTCTTTCATTATCGTCTCTTTGTCCTTTTCCCCTGGCATAGCGAGCATCACCATCTCCCTTCTCATTTCTCCACTGAAAGCCAGAACCCCTTGGCCCTGCGTCGCTGATTCACGAGCCCTGGATATCCCCTGACGTCGTCCCTGGGAATTGTGTCAGAAAACTGCAGCGAACCTGACGGATATAGCGTAGCAATAACCGTGCAGAGGCGGTGACAGGCACCAGTTGACGCTGACAGTGGTTGCTGCTGGGCTCTTCAAAACAAAGAAAACAGCCCCAAGCTGCCCTTGTTCTTTGGAACGCTGCTGCACCTCATTATCTTCTCCGCTTCTCACGCTCTCCTTTTCCTCTCTCCTCCTTTCTTCTCCCCTCCACCGCAACCGAACCGAAATAACCGGAAACCTCTCATTTCGAAATTTCTACACCAGAAAGTAAATTAGACGGCGTCGACCGCTGGTCCTCTCTGGACAAAGAACTGGAGACTGTCACCCAAAAAAGCGGCCCCCCTATTTGCCTGATGTGGCGTGGGGTGTAAACAAATGAGACACGCCCTCTGCGAATGATCTTGGCCCAAGCCGGCCAGCACGAGCCCGCCATGACTTCTACCACTCTCACCACCCAAAGGTCCCAAACGCAACTGCGGTCCAAATCCTCGTCGCGGTCCCTGCGAAAGCCGTTCAACGCCGTTTCCACGCCCAATCTCAAGGCTGCCTACGCGTCGCATTCGAGACTCGCTCCCCCGGCCCTGTCGCGTAAAGCATCGTTGGCCGCCCTCACGCCGAGCTCCCTCGCTAGCATCCCCGATGTTAGTGAGAGTTACGCCCTAGATTCTGTCCTGAGCGACTCGTCGCAAAACAACATGCCCCCTGCAACGCCCGGCCGCCCGACGGGTGATGACGTCGTGGCTGGTGATACCGTCGATGTTCCAGGTGGTATGTTTGGAACTGTGCGCTTCGTAGGAAGTGTTCAAGGAAAAAAGGGGACATTTGCCGGCGTCGAACTTGACCAAACTTTCGCTGCCCGAGGGAAAAACAATGGCGATGTTGATGGGTAAGGGCCTCTGCTTAACAATTGTCTCGGACTAGAACGAAGCTGACACAACTGCATCAGTGTATCTTATTTCACCACGACAGTTCCCGGCGCGGGAATCTTCGTACCTGTTGGCAAGGTTCTTCGACGCGACTCGTTCTCGATCCCCTCGATCCCGATGACACCAACCGCCAGCACCTATGGCGGTTTGAGAGCTGGAAACCAGAACTCGGTCAACTACACTCCCCCTACTCCCTCATTGCCCAAGTTCAGCGCTTCTGTTGGCCCTGGTGCTAGGGCCCCTAGTCCTCACGGGAAGCGGCCTCCAAGGACTTCTCTGCCACGCCCCGACTCTCCTGTGCGCCGGTTACAGATGACCCCCGGACCTCGGCCGTC
Organism: Nectriaceae sp. PG4201; assembly: GCA_023628695.1. Classification (NCBI taxonomy): domain Eukaryota; kingdom Fungi; phylum Ascomycota; class Sordariomycetes; order Hypocreales; family Nectriaceae; species Nectriaceae sp. PG4201. Next base: position 1,113,631 of record JAMAKE010000005.1, read on the forward strand.
CATGACAACGCCGGCGAAGGCACCTTCAAGATATGGTAGTCCCACTAATCGGACCTTTGCACAGAGTGTCCGAGGAACTGCAGGGGATCCGAGCAAGAGGTCGAAGTTGGAACGCAAGCCTAGTATAGGACCGCGAAGTGCCTCTGCGTTAGGCTCTGCCCATGGATTGGATGACGATGCTACCCCCGTGGGAGTGCAGCGAACAATGACAAACGGTAGTCTTGGATCTGTCTCGTCGTTCAACATGAAGATCCGGCCGGCCTCTCGTGCCGCGGCTGTACATGAGGAAGAGATCGAACGTCTTAGAACCCAACTTGAAGATCGAGATAGGCAGCTTAAGGATCAAGGGTCCACTTTGGCTGAGATGGAGAGCAGTCTGGTCGAGCTGCAAGGGCTTATGGAGCACGCAGACGGACTCCCGCCACCTAGGAGAAACGGCCTTGACGATAAAGACTCGACGCAACTCCGCCTAATGCTGCGAGAGAAGAACGAAAAGATCGCCATGCTTACTGCCGAATTCGACGCACACAGAGCAGACTTTCGGAGTACTATTGACACACTCGAAATGGCTAGTACCGAGACCGAAAGGGTTTACGAGAAACGAATAGAGGAGCTTATGGCGGATGTTCGAGAACTAGAGTCCCGGAACGTCGACGTCGACTCGGTGGCTAGTCAACTCAAACAGCTCGAAGAACTCGTTCAGGAACTAGAGGAAGGGCTTGAGGACGCTCGTCGAGGAGAGGCTGAGGCTCGTGGCGAGGTCGAGTTTCTACGGGGCGAAGTTGAACGAACAAGATCAGAGTTGCGTCGAGAACGCGAAAAGACGGCCGCAGGAGCTAACGTGAATACAAATGGTGATAGGAACGGCCCGTCCAAAGAGCTTGAGCAGAAGGAAGATGAGATCAGGGGTCTCAAAGCTATTATCCACTCCCTCAGCCGAGATTCTATTCCCGGCGCAGAAGATAGGACACCTACTCAGCGACCTGGCTCTTTCATCCAAGGAGATGCCGTTGCGAACAAGATCGCTCGTGACAACCTTGAACGACAGGTAGCCGAGCTGCAATCAATCCTTGATAAGAAGAGTAGTCGAGAGGAGGAACTCGAGCAGGAACTCGACGCACTCCGCCAGGGAACCAACAACAACACCCAACGCAACTCCGTTCCCCTGTCCGCCCATCGATCCTCGCTGAGGGATTCTCGCGATACCGTTGTGCTTGCTCGAGCCTTCGAGGCTCGTTCTCCGGAAGCCACCCACAAGCGAGGCAACACCCTGAGCTCGATGCCTGAGAGCGATGCATATTCAACCGCTACTGAGACTAGTACCCTCTGGTGCGAAATATGCGAGACCAACGGTCACGACATCCTCACTTGTACCAACATGTTCGGCCCCGACGGTGCTAAGACCAACGGTGATGCGACTGCAGTCAAGGAAGTCTCAGGCAATGAACTGAAGCATCATACTCCTACCGGCGACGGCGCACCCGCACCTCTCTCCCCCTTCAAGCTCAAGAACCCTGGTCCGCCCTCACCCAACGTCAAGATCCTCCCCAATCCCATGGACTCAGGCCCTGTCGCTGGCAAGGAGAGCGGCATCATGGACCCCGAGAAGTGGTGCGCACTTTGTGAGCGCGACGGCCACGACAGCGTCGATTGCCCCTTCGAAGACGCCTTCTAAAACACCACATCCTAAGCAATATCCGAATCCTGCCACATATGTACGCGAAAGAGACGATACGACACGAGTGAATATCATGACCTTGCGAAACGGAGCGGAGATGACTATACTATGCTTGGTGTAAAAACGGGCGTGATGAACCTCGCCTTATGCGTGTGCCATTCTTGTTTTGTTCTTGTTTTGGTTTTATTCTCTTTCCACGAGCCGGTGGCTTTGACCTTCTGGGGCATTTCGTTCGGCGGGCATTCTTAGTGATACCATACCCTTTTTTTTGTACATCTTTCCTTGGCCCAGTTGGGCTTTGGACTAAATTGTTTCTAATAGCATGTCTTATGAACACTTTTTGTCTATCTCTGTGCCGTTTTGGTGACTGGTTGTCTTCAGCTAGCGTTGCTGTTCAGCGTATCTGAGGGCTTTACATATCTTGCCTATCCTGCATCTGAGCCAATGAGCCCGTATTCAACCTGATATGCTTAATCATGAAACTTTATTCAATCTCCTGTATCCTCTCCCCCCTCATCCTATGCCACCATCTCGCCCCTTTCCACATCTCACCATCCCAGCCGCCCACAAGATGTTGATACTTTCTCAAAAACCAAACCTTCGGCTCCCAACTTCGTGAATCCCAAGGCACCGCCGCATCCATTCCTAGCGGATTCTGCTTCGAACCCCAACAGATCATGCCACCGGTGACTAGGTCTTGGCATAGTTCGTCCTCATCGAGGAGCGGTGGATCTTGCTCCAGGACTTTCAAGGCATTCTCACGGAATGTTTTATAAGGGATGACATCCTGAGTCTATTAGCGAAGAAGAACAGGGGACTTATTGATATAAATAGACCTACTAGATAAGGATGGTGTGCAAATGTGAGTTGTATATCTACCGGCCGTAAATCAGGAGCTAAAGTGCGAAACTTGGCTCTCACGACTGAAAGCTGTGAAGAATGATATCCCATTTCGGGCGCCAGCGAAAACACACTCCAACCATCCTCCACAAGTAGTGCGTCTACACTGCCCATGCCAAGTGCATAGCAATTCGCAAATAGAGCGCCAAAGAAGCCTGCCTCCATGACGTACTGGCTCGGCATAGGCGCAGGCCCGACCCAACCAGTGGCGGTGCGGTGGAGGGCTTGGGCAAAGTGCTGGGCTTCCATTTGGAGTTTAGTAGCAGATGGAGATGAGTACCGTTGGTGAGAGGTGAATAGTTGTGTCTGCGATTGCGTGGAGGTATCCTGTGTTTGTTTCTGTAGGTGCCGGATTAGTGCCCGCTTTTGGTGGACAGAGAGGTTGTCGACGCCCTGGAGGATACCGAGGAAGGACGAATCTCTCTGACTCAATAATGAATTTGGCGCAGGTTGGTAGGGTAGTGGCAGAGACATTTGGTTTGTAGGGACCATAGGTGTTGAGTACAGAGGCTGTTGTGGCGTGTCGAAAACTTCGGATCTCCATGCAGACAGGGCATCAAGGCCCATATCGACGCCAGTCGTTGAGTAAGGCCCTAAAAAGGAGCTCTGAAATGGGTTGCTTGAGTCGAATGTAATTGTTGAAGCATCTGGGATGTCGCCCCAAGCATCATGTGCAAGCGTCTCATCGACAGTCTCGGGGATAGCTGTAACGCCCTCCCCTACTGCAGCACCACCATCGATGGCAGGCTCGGAGGTTGCAACTGTCTGCGAAACTACGCTCTCACTAGGCCCACCCGCTTGGTCGGATTGACCAGCATCACCATCTAAGAGCTGGTTCAATAGCGCGAGTTTCTGCTTCCTTTTCTCGCCTGCAAGGCTGGCGTCAGCATGCTACGTTGGGCGTGGGGAACGTGATGCGCACGATAGTTGCGGCTTGCCTGGCGGTTCTGTTGGCGCCGGGCTTCGCTGTTGCGCTTGGCGGGCTTTCGGCCTTTGCTTGAGGTCTTGTCCATGGTCGAGACGGGCTATCTACATGACGCGGCCGGGTAAAGGACTATAACCTGAAATGATCACAACACTGAGGAGAAGGACGGCGACACCGGTCGTTGCTGGAGAACTTGATCCCTACGAAGAGACTCAGTTGCTCTTAGAATGGCACAGCTGGTAATCGCTTACTCGTGGATAACTTCGGGTCAATAGAGTATAGATGCTTCACATGAAGTTGATGGCACGGATGTCATTGGGGAGATTGACTGTAAGCCTGAGGTGAGAGTAAGCCCCACCTGCATTGCAACTAGGTTCGCCGAACCGGACAAAAATCGGAATGCGAAAATATTGCATTTCTCTAGCTCCTGAAGAAGATATTTAGTATAGATAGGAAGAACCCATGCCATTGAAATGATTCTCAGAAACCCGAATCAAGGTGGACTATGGGAATATGGGAGCCACATTCATCCTCAGGTGTTGGAAGCTGGCTGTCGTATTTATGGCAGCACAGAGGTTGCGAGATTATGACCGCATAGTTTGTAGGGGATTGGAGGGCCTGAAGATGAACGGTCCTGCCCATAGAACTCTCATGTACTCAGATTCCAGGTTTGCTGATGAATTCCCAACAAGCAACGGCTGTAGAGTCGATGGTTGGCTCATCAGCCACATGCTGCATCGGAGTGTCAATCTGGGAAGATCCTGGTGGGGCATTGTTTATGTTTGCCTCGGGTGCCCTCGAGCCTCATCCGCCAGTGGCATCGCAGGGTAACACTCCCACAGGTTCCTTGTTCCTCATTAGTCTGTTTAGATCGTCGTCGCCATGCCCGAGCGGGTACTAAAAACGGGCTCTCGGAGGTTGCAGCGAGTGGAGATCGATGGGACCCTGCGGTTGGAGAGAAAAAAAACAAGGAGGGAATCTCTGGTGGCCGCCTCGTACAAAACCTGTTAGCGAGGTACCTGGAGAGGGACCCGTCAGCCTCGTCCCTCATCATCATCATCAAGGATATAATAACCAAGGCGTCGGTACGGTCTATCTCGGTGAGGTACGAGACCGCGGGGAAAGCCTAACGTGTAGACTCTTCTAGTAATCAATACTGTCTGCTTATACCACTTGCACCCGAGATCCCCCGCTTTCCAAGGCAGTGATTCCGCGTTCGCCTAAACCAGACAAAGCCTGAAATTCAGCCTCTCCAGGCACGGACATGTACCGGCATTTGTTGTGCATTATCAGCACCGCCACAGCATCGATATTCTTCTACACAATTCCATGAGGCGCAAGTCCGTCCGGCGACGACCCTGCAGCCTCCCTTTCTTCAAAAGCCGTCCGCTCAGCCCAGCGCCTACTCTTTGGTCGTTTGTTAATCCAACAAGTTTCTGTCGCCCCGAGTCTCATTCTTCTTCTGTAACATCTGCGTCTTCTCCAGATCTCACCCTTATTGATCCCCTTGTCAATCGCCTGTGCCCCAGATTTTGCGCATCGAAAGCCTGTGGAACTTCTCTCGCAGCCCCGCCACCGGAGTTAGAGATACGCCTTGGGCGGACCAGGTAAGAATTGCATTTGAGTCTTACCAAGCCAACAACTCCGCCGTTCTGGCCGCTTCTTTGTTGTCGCATTGCTAGAATTTTCTTGCCTGCCACATCATTTAAGTTTCCAGGACTCGGAACTCTCAACGTCTTCGCAGTCTGCCCGCTTTATATCTGACTAATTTTATTACTAGAGTCCTTTCCTCCTCGTGTCCCATACTTCCTTTCTTCCTCGTCGCCGATCGTTTTTAGAAAACCTCGGATTTCATAGCCAATATGGTCAAGGAAACGAAATACTACGATACACTGGGCGTATGTTCCTCTCAGTCGCTCTGTCATATCCTACACGAACCCGGCTAACATTTTCTTAGGTTGCCCCCACAGCCACAGAGGCGGAGTTGAAGAAGGCCTACAAAGTCGGTGCCTTGAAGTATCATCCTGGTACGCTTCCTATGCCTTGCGCTTGGGAGAACCCAAGACCTAACGTTTGATAGACAAGAATGCGCACAACCCCGCTGCCGAGGAGAAGTTCAAGGAGATCTCCCATGCCTACGAAGTCCTCTCCGACTCCCAGAAGCGACAGGTCTACGACCAATATGGCGAAGCCGGTCTTGAGGGCGGTGCTGGCGGTGGCATGGCCGCCGAAGACCTGTTTGCCCAGTTCTTCGGGGGTGGCAGCTTTGGTGGTGGCCTCGGAGGCATGTTCGGCGGCGGCGGCATGAACCAGCGTGGCCCTCCTAAGGCGCGAACCATTCACCACACCCACAAGGTCTCCCTCGAGGACGTCTACCGCGGCAAGATCTCCAAGCTGGCCCTACAACGGTCGATCATCTGCCCTAAGTGCGAAGGTCTCGGCGGCAAGGAGGGCGCCGTCAAGAGGTGTCCCGGCTGTGATGGCCATGGTATGAAGACCATGATGCGCCAGATGGGTCCCATGATCCAGCGATTCCAGACTGTCTGCCCCGACTGTAATGGAGAGGGAGAGATTATCAAGGAGAAGGATCGTTGCAAGCAGTGCAACGGTAAGAAGACAATCGTTGACCGAAAGGTTCTCCACGTCCACGTCGATCGGGGTGTTAGGAGCGGTACTAAGGTCGAGTTCCGAGGCGAGGGTGACCAAGCGCCTGGCGTCCAAGCCGGTGATGTTGTCTTCGAGATCGAGCAGAAACCCCATCCGCGATTCACCCGCAAGGAGGACGACTTGCTTTACAACTGTGACATCGACCTCGTCACTGCCTTGGCTGGAGGTACCATCTATATCGAACACTTGGATGATCGATGGCTCAGTGTTGAGATTCTCCCCGGTGAGGCTATCGCTCAAGGTACGTCGCTCATTTGCTCCGACCTATCTATGATTTAGACTAACAATCTTCAGACGCTGTCAAGATGGTTCGCGGCCAGGGTATGCCATCGTTTAGACACCATGACCATGGAAACATGTACATTCGATTCAACGTCAAGTTCCCCGAGAAGCACTGGACCGATGATCCTGCTGCCTTCGAGTCGCTCCGAAAGATTCTTCCCGCCCCAACTCCTCTCAGCATCCCCCCACCGGAGGCTATGACCGAACCCGCGGACCTGGAGGATATGGATGGCCAGTCTCAGAGCAGGGTGTTTACTAACCCTGACGGCATGATGGACGAGGACGATGAGGACGGCCACCCCGGTGGCGAGCGCGTACAGTGCGCTTCTCAGTAAGCGATTGCGGATGAGCACCTAGTGATGGGTGTAGTAATCACACCGGCGTCGGAGGGCGTCGAATCCCGGCATATCCCCGTTGCGGGATAATGGAATATCAATGGCTTGGGGATGTTGGGAGTTGTTGAATTTGGGCACTCGCTTTTCGTCCTTTGTCCAGCGTTGCCGAGTCGTCATCACCTTCTCAATGATACCACAGGGATGAGAGAACTCCCTTGAGCGCGGTGATGATCAAAATAGGAAGGGGGATGAAGATGGCGCGGATATACGCTTGACTGATCGTGGTTGGGGATGGTGCAGCATTCGATCCGGCTGGTAGGCGTTTAGAGGTCATAGACGATTCAATGAGTTTAGTAGTTGCAGACGTAGACTATGAACATGATGATTTCTTCGAAATGAATTTCTGGTTGAGCTCTTGACAACTTGCGTTTTAGAATGTGAGACAAGTTCTAGTGGTGGGGTCATGGTGTCCAAGGCATTGAATTAAGTTGAGAATTGATATAATCCTAAGCAACTTGCACCTCCGCTTCTGTCTCTTCCACTACCTCCTTCTGCACCTCTGTTTCTTCCGCACCCTCTTCTTCACCACCCGCTTCCTCACCATGCTCCGCACCCTGCTTCCGCAAATTCTCGGTGGTATATAGAAGACTCTTCACTTCATTCTCCGGAATATCCAACTCCCCAGTCTCAACCATTGCGACGTTGATATAGTGGATAGCGTCGAAAGCAAGCTTCTCGTCGTTCAGAGTAAGTGAGGAGATGCACACGGTCTGTATCATGAATGGGATGCTGGGGTCGATGGCAGTGATGATTCTCGGTTGTGAGTTTTTGGTGGTTAGGGCGAGGCTGAGGGGCTTTCCGAAAAGTTGGATTGCGGCAGGGTGGTTAAGCGTGTTCTCCGAGGTGAGTTGCCAAGCGAGGATGGCTTCGATGCTGGGGAGTGTTAGTGTTAAAACCTTCACCGAATGAATAGGGGGGCCCTTACTCTTCGCAGATGGCTAGAATGTAGGTAAGGTTGCCAGACTCAGTAGGATATTGCAAACTATGAATCCCCGTGACCGCTACTTTGTTGATATCGGGTGCAACCTTCTGTACAAGTGAGAGGACACTCGTCTTAGAAAGTAGTCTGGCAGCCTTCCAGTCCCATACGAATAACTCGTCATCACCGCCACCCGAAATAAGGATGTCGCTTCTTGAATCTGGAATCATCATGCTGCTGACGAACTCCTTATGACCGAAGCAGAAGCCCTCAATAACGTGAGCTTGTGGGACAAACCTTGATACCCTGATGTGTTCGTCACGATCACCTGTCAAGATATATCGTCGCCCTTCGCTCTCACCCAGAACCAGTGAGGTCAACATCGAGACATGCCCTAGAAGGAGTGTGAGCTCAAAGTCTGGACCCTCCGCCTTGGGTGCCCCCTCGCCCTTTGTTCGGCTGGCGAGTTCCATTTGCCGTTGCTGGTCGTTCAAAGCACGCAGATTGCGCTTGGAGTGGACGGTTTTGGAGTTTGCGGAGGGCTTGAACACTGGTTTCGTTTCTTGGGAGGGAGTAGCAGGAGTAGGAGTGCCGACAGTTGACGATGGAGTGAAGATAAGAGGTAGGGAGTAGACATCGCCGAACTTATCTGCGCAGATGATCTGGGAGTCAGGAGCGATGACGACAGAACTGGGACGCTTCGGCATGGTTCTGGGTTGGATTAGTATAGGTTCTATCAATGTTGAGATTGGAGTTTCTCACCGTCGACTGAGCTGGGTGAGCTGTCCCTTTCCATCGTGCTCAAGTACCCAGATTACCTTGTCGTGGCCAGTAATGGCTAGGAGATGTCTGCCGTCTGATGTACTCGTCATATGAGTGATGACTGGTCTATCAGGAACACGAGAGATGAAGCCCTCTTTGATGCGGCGCTCATTGTTTTGCCTGTTCTTGCTCTTCTTGCCTCCCTTCCCTTTACCCTTCCCATCATTTTGCTTCTCTGTTGATCCTTCAGCTGTGCTGGGTTCGGTGGCGGCTCCATCTCCAGGTTCCGTGCTCTCATCCTTCGCTCCCTCAACCTTCATTCTCTTAGCTGGCGGCTCACCATTGTCTACTGCCTCGGTCATTACAGTGTCCTCATTTACTGCATTTTCATCTTCCGCTGCCTGAGCAGCAATGGTTTTCACAGCGGTGGCCACCTTTTCTACATCGGGATGCTTCCATGTTGAAAGGTGACTGTTGGATTCGAGGCTGAATGAGTGGATCTTGCCTCCTCGTGCGGCGAAGAGGATGTTCCCACTGACATGGAGGACGTTATAAGGAATCTTCATACTTTGATCCTCTCTGTGAATATTTGAGGTTTATTTTGGGAAGGATTATACCAGGTCAAATCGTTCAATTGATCCTCCTCTCAGTCTCAAGCACTTCACATAGCCTTGTGAAAAAAGATACATCAGCCATGTACCTTCACCTGCATGAAACCCCACTGCAGCACCAAAAGTAGCCTAGCGCATCCAAGCCCTAAGCGGAGAGCAGCGCCCAAGCACACATTTTCCGACATGCTCAGCGCAAAAAACGGAAATTTCGCACTATCACAACTTCCAACTCTACAAACCACCAAGGAAATACCCGAACTTGCCCTTAAACAACCTGCCTTCATAACTAAGAAGATATGGGGGGCAAGACTAACAAAGCCGGCTACTTCGACAAGCTCAAGAGCTTGTTGGAGGAATATGCCTCTATCTTCATCGTCGAAATCGACAATGTTAGCTCTCAGCAGATGCACGAGATCCGACTTGCCCTCCGAGGCAAGGGTATTGTCCTGATGGGCAAGAACACCATGGTACGAAGCGCTCTACCAGAACTACCAGCAATTGCGTCCTGCTAACTTAGTGAATAGGTTCGTCGTGCCCTGAGGACCTTCATCACCGATTCCCCCGAGTACGAGCGTATCCTGCCCCATGTCAAGGGTAACGTCGGTTTCGTCTTCACCAACGAGGATCTTAAGGAGATCCGAGAGATCATCCTGTCCAACAAGGTCGCTGCTCCCGCTCGTGCTGGTGCTCTGGCTCCCGCCGACGTCTGGGTCCCTGCTGGCAACACTGGTATGGAGCCCGGAAAGACCTCTTTCTTCCAGGCCCTTGGTGTCCCCACCAAGATTGCCCGTGGTACCATTGAAATCACCACCGATCTCAAGCTCGTTGAGGCTGGCTCTAAGGTCGGTCCCTCTGAGGCCACCCTGCTCAACATGTTGAACATCTCTCCCTTCACCTACGGTATGGGTATCTCCCAGGTCTACGACCAGGGCCAGACCTTCCCTCCCAGTGTTCTCGACATTGGTGAGGAGCAGCTCTTGGCCTCGCTCACCAAGGCTATCACCACCGTTGCTACCATCTCCCTGGCCATTAACTTCCCTACCCTCCCCTCCGTCATGCACTCTCTTGTCAACTCTTACAAGAACGTCCTGGCTGTCGCTATCGGTACCGAGTACAGCTGGCCCGAGATTGAGCAGCTCAAGGACCGCATTGCCAACCCTGACGCTTACGCCTCTGCCGCCCCTGCTGCTGGTACTTCTGCCGCTGCTGATGCTGCTCCCGCCGAGGAGGAGAAGGAGGAGTCTGAGGACGAGGACGAGGAGGGCTTCGGTGGTCTCTTGTATGTGCACTTCATTAAGAGATGTCGATGTTCACAAGCTAACGTTTTCACAGCGACTAAACGATGTTTTCTAATGTCAATAACGGTGTTGGGCCGGTTTCCAGGACTTCGGTTGGGTTTACGAGACATGGATCTAAAACGGGTACATAGATCGTTTGCTGGTCAATTGAACCTGTCGCAACGGTCACAATACAGATACGAATCCTTCATGCAATTGCCGGTGACAAGTTATGATTAGACACGCCAACAGCCAATTGCTTGTCTCTTTCCAGAAGGTTAGTCCTAACTATTTCTTTCCCCCTTGTTTCCGGATGATTATACATGATATCAAGAGCTTTTTAACCCTGAATCTCCTGATGACCACACATCACCACCCTATGACGGATTCTTCTCAAATCATATGTTTGACAGCTGCTTTATGGGTATCAATGGCTAACATATCCGCAATTCTTAGATCACCAAATTATGCCTCGACTTTATCTTACATGGTGTGATGTACATTCCCTTACCCTTATCATATCACCCCGTCCCGAACCGTCCCGCATTTTGTCCTACCCCGGCCGACTCCATGGAGTGATGATCCAAAACTCGCCGTGCCATGTTGATTGCCGGCTCTGGCAGCCCTGCTAGTCTCGCGACCTTGAGGGCGTGACTCTGTCGGTTGATTCCCTTCCGTAGTTTGTGAACGTAGACGAACCCACCTGTACCATCTTCTTCTACGTCTGTGCAGTAGGTCTGGACGCTACCGCCGGTGTGGGTGTGCAGCCCTTCGGCTGCGGCTAGATCTGCCACGGCGTGAAAGTGTGTCGCGAATAAGGTTCTGCATTGGTTGATGGTTGCTAGGTGATGTAGACAGGCGAATGACACCGCCGTACCATCTTCCGGTGTGGTACCCCTGCCGATCTCGTCCATGATGACGAACGACTTCGGCGTCGCGTGTTTAAGTATATGTGCGGTCTCGAGCATCTCAACCATGAAGGTGCTTTGGTCCCGGTACAAGTTGTCCGCCGAACCAACGCGGCTGAAGATAGCGTCGACAATACCCAGCTCCGCGTACGTCGCCGGTACGTAGCACCCTATCTGGGCTAGGATGGTGATGAGGGCGTTCTGACGCAGGAACGTGCTCTTACCGGCCATATTGGGGCCGGTAATGAGCCACAGCCGGCCGTCGGATGGTGAGCCGACTAAGCAGTCGTTGCGAACGAAGCTCCGACCCTGCTCGTACAGACCGCCCTCGACGGTGGGGTGCCGGCCGCCGATGATCGTGTGACAGGTCGAGTTATTGAGACGGGGCCGCACGAGATTCTGCGCAATGGCGAGGTTCGCAAAGGACGTGGCGATATCAAGCTCATCGAGTACGGCAGCATTGCGGCGGAGCTTGACGAGGTTGCGCACGACGTGCTCGCGGAGGGAGTGGAAGACACGCTGCTCCTCGGACCGGATCTGGAAGCGAACTTGATCGAGGCGCTGACCGAGGGCGGTCCATTCGGGGAGGTGGAAGGATCGCGTCGAGCGGCTGGCGGAGAGGGCTCTGATATCAGCCAGGTTCTTGGCGTCTTTGCCTTTGACGTGGGCGATATGGCCGAGGCCGGGTGTCCAGCGCAGCGTCAGGCTCGAAGCACCTAGACGCTGGCGGAGGGATTCGTTGAGGGAATCTTTCTCTTGGAGGAGAGAGGTTAGTTCAGCGTGGAGTTTCTTGAGGCCTGGACTGGCAGCGGGTTTCATGATCCAGGCCTCGTTATCGTCGGCATAGTGCTCTCGAATCGAAGTAGGACGCCTCCGCTTGCCTTTGGGTAAGACGGAGGTGTCTGCTTGTGAGCCCTCACTACTTACGATATCTTCTGCTAGTGCTAGCATTTGGCTAGTCTCAGAATCTTGGGCTTGATGCTGTTGGACGATGCCTTCCTCATCGATGGCCTCCTTGATCCGGCGGGCGAGCTTGGTAGGCTCGGTGAGGCTTATACGAGAGATTAAGGCGGTCAGACAGTCATAAGAAACAGATGGATCTCTAGGCGAAGCAGAAGCATCCTTGAGGAGAGCGACGATATCTTCAGTGGCATGGATGGTACTGGCTAGACCCAAGAGGTCATCGGCATCTCCTCTACCAAGGGCAAACTTTTGCACTAGGCGTTGAGAGTCATGGCTTCTTCTCAGGAGAAGAATTACTGAGTCACGCAAATTGGCATCCTCAATGAAACAAGCGACGAGATCTTGTCTAGCCTTGATCACGTCAAGCGATGTAGATGGGGAGCTCAGCCACTCGTGGAGGAGGCGGGCGCCGCTCTTGGTAACAGTGCGGCGGATGGCATGTAGGAGGGAGCCACGAAAGAAGCCATCGCGGATGGTCTGCTTGATCTCGAGGGCTCGTAGACTGTTCTTGTCAATGGCCATGATCTGCATGTTCTCATGCCGGAGCGGGGGCTGCAGCCTCATGCTCATGCCCTGCAATCGATCTTTGACATAATTAAGGACCAGGCCACCGGCAGCAACCTCATCGGGGGAGAAGCTAGCACTGGCGCCATCGGGAAGGTCAGCCTCAAGCATCGGGGTCCAGTCAGAGATGTTCAACAGGCCACCCTGGGACGAGTAGGTGATAAGGTGTCGGTCCTCAGCAAGGATGTTGAAGATGTCGTGGTCCTGATGTGCCTCGAAATCTTGGTCCAAGACGACCTCGCGCGGACAGACTCGGGAGAGGATCGACGACAAGGATGCGAGATTGGTCTGTTGGGTGAAAAAGTGGCCCGTAGAGAGATCGAGCCATGCCAGACCCAGTGGCATGGAGTCCTCAACAGCTGACGGCAGTGCGTGGGCTGATGGCTTGCCCAGATGCCGGTCCACCTGACTCCGCACTCGGCCGACGTGAATCGCCATAACATAGTTATTGGAGTAAGGGTCCATGAAATTCTCGTCAATCAGCGTGCCCGGCGTGATGATACGGGCAACTCGGCGGTCGTGCAGCAGCCCCCCGGATTTGATCTTGTCGGCGGCGCTGTTTGGGAATTCTTCGGCGACGGCAACATAACGATTAAGGTCCTGGACGAGGATTTTGAGGAAGCGATCCAGTTGAAAGAAAGGGAAACCAGCCTGTAAAGATGAGCGGACTGACTCCGGTATGATTCTTGGTGCCTCGATTTCATGCGCGCCGTTCAGGTCAAATGAGAGTTGAGGTGTAAGTGACTTACCATGGGTACTGGACCTGCGTTCGTTCTCTTGCTGGCGACCTTGAGATTCAACAACGGCCCATATTCATCAGCATGCTCGAAGTACAGCTCATAGAACCCGCCCACGCGGGTCAGTAATACGCAGTTGTCGAATCTTCGCATGTTTTGGCGCGCTTGTAGCACGACGGTTGGATAAACTGGCTCATCCTGGGAGTTCTCGAGGGGTGGCAGTGGATCTCGTTTGATCAGACCCTGTGGCAAATCGGACAATCTGACAGTTTTCGTAGTCTTTTTACCCCTGGTCTGCTGGAATTGATAGCTGTGCTTGAGATGGTGGTGTTGATAATGCGGCTGGTGGTGCTGCCCCTGGAGAGACTGGAGTGATGATGATGCTATATGGGGTAACGCCAGGGGAGACCCGTGACACAGTCGACCCCCAAGAAGGCGGAGGAGGAGCCCGGAGCTACTGGAGCTAAGAGAACTGCTCTCCCGGGGACGGGATATTAGGGAACGGACGTCATGAGCTTGTTGACGGCGAGCTAAACCCAAGACATGAGCTCTCGAGGCTCTGGAGGAGATTCCGGGCTGCGCAGCCGGGGACAAGGTCAGAGAGCAGGGCAGATGGGCCAGATGGGGTGGGCGCCATGGAACGCCATGGGCACCATACGGCCGGATCATCAAGATGAGCTGTTTCGGGGACAGCAGTCAGAAGTTGCATGTGGTGATGGTTGGGGCGTCCCTAGGGGTCCTTCGGGGAGAAAGTTAAGTTCCAGCAGGGCAAAGTCGGCGCGAATGGCGCCGAGGTTTTTCCCGATATAGAACCAGGTGCTTGTCACTCGATGCGAGAGGGTTGTCTTGTTGTTTCCGGGCTTCAACTTCCGAACAAGCCATACGAGGCCTCGCCAACTGGCCACGCATAGGCATCCGAGAGAGCTCGACACTTAATGTCCGGATCTGTGCCTCAACAAAGGGTTCGTAAGATGTGTGGCCACACTATTCCCAAAACTGGACTGAGTGAGGGGGGTTGAGGGGGTCGACGGCGTCGTTCCAAGATTAGATAGATGCAACTTGCATGCCAGTTGCCGCGATGGGAAGGACGGGATAGACGGGATAGACGGGACAGCGCACTTAGTACGCCAATGGGCCCATGGGGGCGTGCCTAATAAGGTTTTCCGTTCCCAGGCGAAGCCGCTCCGCGTCAAAACAAGGCGTCTAACGGGCGTTTCCAACGGCGGGTGTAGGAATCTTGCAGTGGTGGAAAAGGTCGGGCTGCGGGATCGTTCTAGTTCAGTTCTAGGTGGTGCCACCGGGAGAAACACAGTGCGCAGGGTAGCTATGGGTGCCTTGTTGGCACGGCCGGCGGAGCCGGTTCCACCCACTGTTCCCAAGCCCGTGGGCTCATACAGTCGTCATCATCAGCAGCCGTCTCGACACTGTGAATGGGCTTGCTTGGGCCAGCGCCGCAGCAGCACCGTAGCATCAAACAGCACATCGACATCACCAACCCGGTAGAAGAGGGCGGAGAGACCCAATCATGCGCTGCAGGCATAAGCATATCTGACGGCATTCACGGGCCAGTTGGAGCCCTTGGGGCCTGACGGGCCCTGGCGGTCGCTGACACAAGCTCACTATAACCCGTCGCGGGGTCGGCGTGGTCCGATATTCGAGAGCCTCAGACCATTTTGGATCCGCAGCCACACGTTGTCGCCAGACCCCTGGGCAGGCCGCCCCAAATCTGTCGATTGTGACCACCGTCGTAGCCTATCGCTCCTATATATCCCCTTTGTGCGCAGGACTAAGGCCCGACGAGGCTTGCTTTCCGGTTCTTGGTTTTTTATCTTCTGTGGCGGCTATAATTCCTGTGCAGTTCCTCCAAATCTCCAACACTGACAATCCTCACTTACACCAACAACAACGAGCGACTTATACCGCTTTTCCCGTGAATAACAACCCCGAAACAACCGCGAAACAAACAAAAACTCTATTAATAGACCACCCGAAAGAAACATTCATGGTCTACAGCACAAGCCCAGGCGCCCACATGGCGGCATTAATGTCGTCTGTGAACCCCTTCACTCCGGTGACTCCCCCACCGGAAAGCCAGAGCTTTCCTAAACCTCCTGTTCCAAGGTCCTTTCAGAACAATCTCAAGCGCAAGGCTTCGACCCAAGAGCCGCTCAACGCTACCTTGCCTCCTCCCCCGCCGCCTCCTACTTCACAGCCCCAAGGCCCTTCGCAGACGATGGGGCCCCCTACCGAGACGGCGACGACGCCTGCCGCTGTGGCAGGTGCAAACTTAGACCCCAAATACCTTGCCATGGTCTCCCGCATTGCGGCATATTATCAGCAACGGTGTCAGGCCGTGGCCAACTATCAACAACAGCGATGCCAAGCATGGGCCAACATGCA
The DNA here is from genome assembly GCA_023628695.1 of Nectriaceae sp. PG4201. NCBI lineage: Eukaryota > Fungi > Ascomycota > Sordariomycetes > Hypocreales > Nectriaceae > Nectriaceae sp. PG4201. The sequence goes on from JAMAKE010000005.1 coordinate 1,129,619, forward strand.
CCGGCAGAGATGTCAGGACATGATGCAAGCATCAATGTTGGTAGTGGCTTGGTATGTGAGGGATAGAATCCAACGACGGCGACGAAGAGAGAAGCGAAGATTCAAGTCGGGACTGAGACGCCGGACGGGCCAGCCCAAGATCACGAGAACGGAGGTTGTTAGACGTTGGGTCAAGCAGATTCCCGAGGTCACTGAGTCGCCTAACACTCCTGTCAAGGATCAACCCGTTGACAGGGCCGAGGTCGACTTCTCTATGGATAAAGATCCTCAACTTGATAAAGACGCCAAACTATTCGAGATGGCAGACAACTTGATAAAGAGCCAATATAAGAAGATTGAGGTGCCCATCATGGGCGTCCTCAACTTTGAAGAGAGCGACAATGACAGTGAGAGTGATCCAGACGAGCCGGAGCAGCCCGATGAGATGGAAGAAGATGAAGACCCCGAAGAAGACGACCAAGAGTATTATGAGGTGGATGACGATGAGCTCTATGATGATGACATGGAGTACGACGGGGACGATGGATCCGAGGTGGTGCACCACGGAACTGGCACCGGCTCAGGTAGCCGGGGGAATGACGAGAGCGTATCTTCATGACTTGATTTTTGGGTAGGAAAGGGAATCGTAACTTCATGACATCTGAACATTTTTGGGCGTATATACAAGCAAGCGGGATGGTCCAAACACGAACCATGGAAATCGGAGCATCTCTTTTACTTATGATACCTACCTTACCAGCTATCACGTTATATAGGGTCTGAAAATCTCATTTGGAGCAAACTGCCTTTTTTTTATTTTTAAATAACGTATATGATAATCGAGCGGCCCATCCAAACGAGCGGCCCACAATTCTTAACCTTCTAACTAAAAATCTCAA